>SJYO01033645.1:9752898-10253756 GCA_006410555.1 Capra ibex
ACCGAGTCTACCATTTCTTAGGTGGACCTTACGTACTCCCAAACTAGGGACCCAACCCTTCTAGGGGACCTCCTCCAGTACCGTTGGGTGAGGTCATAAGAACGGACTTCTTAGGGGTACCTATCTTCTTGGACCACCCGACTTCAGGTGCCCCAGTGTTTCTCAACCTGTGTTGACTCACTGATTCGTGTCGTGAGAAGGGTATTTGTTAATCGTACAAGTGTTGGACGACGACGACGACGCCGATTCAGCGAAGTCAGTACAGGCTGAGGCACGCTGGGGTATCTGTCGTCGGGTGGTCCGAGGAGACAGGGACCCTAAGAGGTCCGTTTGGATCTACCCATCTTTTCCACTCGTAGCTTGAACGTTTATAAAGATTTTATTACTCATAAAATCATTTACGGTATCCTCTCTCCATTATGTCTAAGTTCACAAACAACTCCTGAATCACCTTTTCCTTAATATAGGTCATCGAAATCTTACCTCTGATGAATACAAGTATCTTTTACTTCTCTCGTAAGGTCTGTCTCTTCGACACTCGCTCCCGTGTCCTGAACTCCTCTTACTTCATACTTCTTATCAGGTCAACTCAATTCTTCAGACACGATCTGTGATTACTCACGAAATAAGTCCTTTCTCCCTTCCTCCTTTCCTCCTTTCCTACCTTTGTCCCTCCACCTTTATTCCCTCCCTTCGTTGCCTGTTTACGTTTCTTTGAGGTAATTTTCCCTGTGTCAACTCAGACTGTATCACTCTACCTACCTGGATCTCAGACAGTGTGTCTCACTTAGTCTTTCTCTTTTTGTTTATGGTATATAATTGTGCATATACACCTTAGATCTTTTTACGATGACTACCTGGATAAACTCCCTTCCTTATCTCTGTTTCTGTATCTTTTACCCGAACACCTGGGTCACCCGTTTCCTCTCCCCCCCTACAAACTCTTTCATAGTAACTGTGTCTACGTGATGGTGCACACTTTGTTTGTCGGACGCCTTGTACGACATGTAAGTCCCTCGAGTCGAGGCACGACACTACCGGATCTACCCCACCCTAACACCCCTCCCTCCAAGTTGTCCCACCTCTATATATATATATATTATCAATTAAACACAACATATGTCGTCTTTGATTACGTTGTGACATTTCGTTAACAACAACTCAACGAGTCAGTACAGACTGAGATACACTGGGACACCTGACATCGGGTGGTCCGAGAAGACAGGTACCTTAGGAGGCCCGTTCTTATAACCTCACCGATCGATAAGGGAAGAGGTCTCCTAGAAGGGTTACGTCCCCAACTTGGGTCCATAGGACGTAACTATATGTAGAAAATAATCCGACTACCTAAACGTTAATTAGGGTGTTAACCCAAATCGATTACGAAAGAGAGTTGTCAAACACAACCGAAGAAAGATCGTTTAAGTCAAGTCTTAAGCACCGACAGCCACATGTCTCGAAACCTAAATCAGTGAACTTGCCCACTACGAACGACAAGGAAGGACCCCTGTTATTAGACGCCCTCGTTTTTGTTTTCGTCACACACGTGTCCCGGTCTATTTAATATTCAGGTCAGTCTTGGGGTCGTTTTATTTGTTACAAAGACTTTGTGTTCAGCACTGGTGTTTCTTGCCTACTTAATAATGAGACCGTAAAGGAAACAATAAATACAGGTCTTTAGTTAGTTGTCGACTTCCTTACCTCATTAAATATTCAGTCCACGACAGTTTATCAACACCCAGAGTTGGCCATCTTGGACAGGTACTTAAGGATACTTTTACCTACCGTTATCTTTTATTAGAATAATGTACGGACTGCAAGTATTAGACCATGTGTAATAGGATTTCCTATATTTTTGTACTTAATTTTTATGGTATCGACGACTTTTGTCTTAACGGGTGACTGACATGTTTCGAAAAGAGAAAGGAGTGGTGTGGAACAAATTATTTTTATCTACATCCACTACCTTGTAAATAATACCTTTGTTCAATTGGTTTTTCTGAACAGTTAAACTACCTCCTCCAATAAACAAGTTGTTTTATAGGTTCGTGTACTCCGTTAGACCTTTAGGTTATCCCTTTCGTCTCTGTGGGGACGAGAGGGTGGACGGAAGAACTGGTCTTTATTTACAGACTTCTCGTGACTAATTTTCATATCTGTATCGAAATACTTGTATAAAACGAAGTAGTCGAAGTCTTCCTGATTCCCCACTAACCAGAAAAGTACTCTCGTCTTAAATTTGTTCCTAGAACAACCTTTATCGGTCCGTTAAATAGACGGAGACAGAGAGGGAGACGTAGAATCCTCGTTAACACACCAAAAGGGTTCGGGTAAAATCGGCTACCTGGGAAGGAGTACGTCAGGCGGAGAGTCCCGGTCTCGATATAATCGGTTTGATTATCCTGAGACTAATCAAATTCTACGGTTTCTTAGTCAAGTTACTACCTCTTTATATTAACTGTCCGTCCCGCCGACAAAGGGTAATAAAGGACGTCCGATGTACCATTCTTTTCAAGAGTAACTTTCTATAAAACCATTTCTTATTATTCTACGTCTACTCAATTAATCTGTTGTAGTCACCGAGTACCGTGGTTCTACTAATGGGTACTCTAATAAAAGTAAAACATCTACTGGGAATTTACCAACATGAGTCTCCTGGGAGGTAGGGTTTATTACAGTCTTATTACAGTCTAAGCCTCTTCCGTTACCGTGGGGTGAGGTCATGAGAACGGACCTTTTAGGGTACCCGTCTCCTCGGACCACCCGACGTCAGGTACCCCAGCGCTGCCTCTCTGAAGTGAAAGTGAAGAGTGAAAGTACGTAACCTCTTCCTTTACCGTTGGGTGAGGTCACAAGAACGGACCTCTTAGGGTTCCTACCCTTTCGGACCATCCGACGGTAGATACCCCAACGTGTCTCAGCCTGTTCTGACTTCACTGAATCGTCGTCGTTACAGTCTAACCTTTTCTAGGACTACGACCCTTTCTAACTTCCGTTTTCTCTTCTCTCGTCACCTCCTTCTCTACCAATCTAACGTAATGACTGAGTTACCTGTACTTGAACTCGTTTGAGACCCTCTATCACCTCCTGTCCCTTCGGACCACACGACAGGAACCCCAGAGTTTCTCAGTCTGTGCTGACTCACTGACTTGTTGTTTGCAGTCTAACCTGAAAGAGAGAACATATTCCTACTCGAGCACACCAAGTTCAGTACCGGTTTAGGGTCAGCGAATTTTGTTGTCAAAATAAAGCGTACGTTGGTACACAGGTACACTTCAGTCAGAAGTAACGAGGTAGTCCTGGGTTCGACTACTCTTGGAGGTGGTAGCACTTGGAATGGTAGTGACACGGTCCCTTTTTCCTTATTTCCTTTGACCCGTGATCAAAAATTGGCGAACCGAGACCTTCCACTTCGTCTCAAAAGAGAGTACATGGTACCAGAATTCTTTCTGTCTACCGACATGGGCTGAAGTTTCGTGTGATTTGTATAAAGTATGAAATTTCTTACTCTTAACCTTATACCATTTGTCGGGGTCACCCGGGGTTTAACGTGATTTTTTTAAGAATTAGAAACTCAAAGCTAAAAGATCTATATCAAAGGTAGACGGATAATTCAAATTGGTATAACAGACCTTGCACCAAAATAAATATAAACGATTGCTATGTGTAAATTTAAGACTACACTTGATTTTACACAGACCAGAGAGTTGGGTCTTTATACAAGTAACGGATCACCTCCAATGAGGATGTCTCCGGACACGAGACATACAAGTGATTTCAGAAATGTAACTGAATAAGTTCAAAGGTACTAAATTCCCAGTAGTCATACGCGCGACGATGAGAAGGGTACCCGTCCATGGACCTGGTAAGACCTAATCATTGGGTCCCCCGGTTCACTGTAACAAGACCTTTAGTTGTGAGCGATTCTAATACACTATTGATAATGATAAACGGTCAACACGGTTCAAGTCCGATTAAAGAGTCTTCTTTTCTAACAATGGATCGGCATCTGATATGGAGGAGGTTAAATTACTCTCCCGTAATACTACTCTACCCCCGTGTCAAGACCCGTCCATATACCCGAGAAAAGTGAATAGTCGACCTGATGAAGGATATAGGTAGTGAGAACCGAAACTACAAGAGTAGACGTTTTATCCTACTATTGTGAGAGAGTAAAAAATTCTAAACAAAAGTACACCTGGTAAAAATTTCCGAAATAACTTATACAATGTTATAACGGAGAGAAAATACAAAGTCAGAAGGCCACCTCTCCGTACACCCTAAAATCGAGGACTGGACCCTAGTTTGGGTGCGAGGGACGAAACCTCCCGGTTCAGAATTGGTGACCTGGTGCTCCCTTCAGGTCATTATGGGTGACATTCAAAACAGTAATACATAATTCGTGGAGGAGAATTACGACATGATTTATGTTAAGGACCACGTTTCATTTGTGATCCGTTTATAAAACCCCCTCCTGTACAACAAAAGTTGTCTTTAGGCCGCAAGTGGATGAAACGGTGATCTACCACTCAACTCCATTTTGTTTTATAAACGCCTTTAAAATAAAATAAAAGGTTGTCAGTTCTACCCCTTCTTTAATAGGTGTTACATGACTACAAATACCAACAAACAACCACAAATATGATCTACTCGTTTAATCAGTTTACTCGTCATAGTTATGTTAGTCACACTTGGGACTATCGACCACATATTCTAGGTACAGTAAATTACATTAACTAGTTTTTAACTAAATGTCGACTACGACCAACTGTTAGAGTCAAGAAAGACCGAAAAGGAGATTTTAAAAAAACCACGGAAAAAACACACAAACAACCAGTAATTTAACTATCGGTTTTTCTTTCTTTTCGTTTAATCATTGAGAATTTAAACGAAAAGGAGAAATAGTAGTGTATCAGTAAGGATGACATTTATAAACGAAGAAAGTTAAACGAAGAAGAAGAAGAAGAAAAAAAATTTACGTAAATTGGTTCTTGTTCACCCTCGTCCTCCACTCCAACGGGACCGACCCGAACCTCACATAGTTCGACGACGTTCGAGACCCAGACGTGTCCAAACCCTACCGGGAGAGGACCGGTGACCGTAACGGTGGAGGACCGTGACCAAGGGGTCGTCGTTCCCACACATGACGTCGACGGAGAAAGGTCGGAGGGTCGGTCCTGCCCCTCCTTTCCCCCTTTCTTCCAAACGTACAGACTTCAAAGAGTCCTCAACCTTAAAATGGACATGAAAGAACCATACGATTTAGAAAAATAAAGTAGGAAAATCCATTATTTACTATTTTCCTATACTTAACGAATCAAAAAAAACATTTAAATTCAAGACACAAGGAAGAAAGGAAGGAAAGAAAGAGGGAGGGAATGGGGAGGAAGGGAGGGAAGTAGAGAAAGAGAAAATAGGGAGTTAGTCAATAAGGAATCACAGAAGATACGTAGTCTTTCACAAGATTCGTGATCTTTACGTCATGATTATAAGGTAAGAGTTTCCTCGTCTTTCTAGTCTTTGATTTGTGTCGTTCACTATTCTCGACACTTCCTTTTGGTTCGTTTACCGTTGTTCCAACGGAGGTAAAATATAGACAACCAGGTTCTTTAACCGTAGTTTTTATATATATACTTAATTCGGTTTCCCGTTCGGTACCCTCATGGATACTTTCTCAGAAGATCTGTACTTTACTTTCCCAATCAGTGGGTCAGGACAGGTTGAGAAACACTGAGGCACCTGACGTCGGAAGGCCCAAGGAGATAGGTACCGTAAAAACGTCTACACCCTTTACGACCTTACTCATCGGTAAGGGAAGACGGCCCCTAGAAGGATAGGGTCCATAGTTTGGGTCCAAAGGAGATAACGTCCGTCTAAGAAATGACAGACTCGTTGGTCCCTTTGGGTAAGATCCATATCTGTCTTTATTCATAGTAATGAGACTTGTCCTTGAACACACTATTTGTCTTCGGGTCAGACTGACTAAGTCAAGTCAAGTCAAGTCAGCGAGTCAGCACAGGCTGAGAAACGCTGGGGTACTTAGCGTCGTGCGGTCCGGAGGGACAGCTAGTGGTAGAGGACCTCAAGTGAGTCTGAGTTCAGGTAGCTCAGACACTACGGTAGGTCGGTAGAGTAGGAGCCAGCAGGGGAAGAGGAGGACGGGGGTTAGGAAGGGTCGTAGTCTCAGAAAAGGTTACTCAGTTGAGAAGCGTACTCCTCCGGTTTCATGACCTCAAAGTCGAAATCGTAGTAAGGAAGGTTTCTTGTGGGTCCCGACTAGAGGAGATCTTACCTGACCAACCTAGAGGAACGTCAAGTTCCCTGAAAGTTCTCAGAAGAGGTTGTGGTGTGAAGTTTTCGTAGTCAAGAAACCACGAGTCGGAAGAAGTGTCAGGTTGAGAGTGTAGGTATGCACTAGTGTCCTTTTTGGTATCGGAACTGTTCTGCCTGGAAACAACCGTTTCATTACAGAGACGAAAACTTATACGGTAGATCCAACCAGTATTAAAAAGAAGGTTCCTCATTCGTAGAAAATTAAAGTACCGACGTTAGTGGTAGACGTCACTAAAACCTCGGGGGCTTTTTATTTCAGACTGTGACAAAGGCGACAAAGGGACAGATAAAGGGTACTTCACTACCCTGGTCTACGGTACTAGAAGCAAAAGACTTACAACTCGAAATTCGGTTGAAAAACTGAGAGGAGAAAGTGAAAGTAGTTCTCCGAAAAATCAAGGAGAAGTGAAAGACGGTAGTCCACCACAGTAGACGTATAGACTCCAATAACTATAAAGAGGGTCGTTGGAACTAAGGTCGAACACAAAGAAGGTCAGGGAGTAAAGAGTACTACATGAGACGTATATTCACTTTATTCGTCCCACTGTTATGTGTCGGAACTATATGAGGAAAAGGATAAACTTTGGTCAGACAACAAGGTAGGTCCTCCATTTTATATAGTCTCCTCATTCGTTCTTGGTCCTGGGTGTAATACATCTTAAAACACTTGGCACCGTTTTCAGAACCTATATAATACTTACACTTTATTTCAATGGGTCAATCAAAACTCGTCCATTCACTTCACTAGTCTAAATGAATCGACGACACATCTTTTCACAGAAATCCCTCCTATTCTTCCCTTCTTCACTCTAGTTAGTCCTGGAATAGGTCCGTTCCTTACACGTTCCTTACTAACGTGTTCTGACCTCACTACAGGTGTCTCCCTCATTCCTCCTTAACGTAGTCCCTGGGCAAAACGATCAATTCATTTCTGCCTTCTTTTCAATACTGGTTGGATCTGTCGTATAATTTTTCGTCTCTGTAATGAAACGGTTGTTTCCAGGTAGATCAGTTCCGATACCAAAAAGGTCATTAGTACATACCTCAACCTGATGTTTATTTCGACTCGTGGTTTCTTAACTACGAAAACTTGACACCACAACCTCTTCTGAGAACTCTCAGGGAACCTGACGTTCCTCTAGGTTGGTCAGGTAGGATTTCCTTTAGTCAGGACCCACAAGTAACCTTCCTGACTACGACTCCGACTTTGAGGTTATGAAACCGGTGGACTACACTTCGTGACTGAGTAAACTCTTCTGGGACTACGACCCTCCCTAACCCCCGTCCTCCTCTTCCCCTGTTGTCTCCTACTCTACCAACCCACCGTAGAGACCGAGTTACCTGTACTCAAATTCATTTGAGACCCCCAACCACTACCTACCCCTCCGGACCGTACGACGTCGGGTACCCCAACGTTTCTCAGTCTGTGGTGACTCGTTGACTCGATTAATTATCCTGGAGTCTGTCCCGTCACCAAAACGATAAAACAATGTGTGAAAGGGAACCGTAGACTCGACATATTCTTGAGGTGATTCGTTTACCAGTCAAGTTAGAGACGAGAAAGAAGACGTAAAGAGAGACGGATAACTCGAAGGGTCCATCGAGTCACCATTTCTTAGACGGACGGTTACCTCCTCTGCACCCAAGCTAGGGACTCAGCCCTTCTAGGGATCTCATCCTTTACCGTTGGACGAGGTCATAAGGACGGACCTTTTAAGGTACCTGCCTTCTCGGACCACCCGGTGTCAGGTACCCCGATGTCTCTCAATCTGTGCTGACTCGTTGATTCGTTTCATGTAACTCTTATATACAATTCTCCCTAAACCTGTAAAATTCTTCGAGACTTTCAATTCAGGTCTAAAAGACTTAGTGGTGTCCTCTACCGAAAGAGGTCGTATTTTCTATTGAAGTAGAGGGTTATTCTTTTCTCTCAGTGGAGATTGTATGAAGTGAGTGTCATTCGTTAATTACTTTACTACTTGTAGTTAATAATCTTACAGGAAATGACGTCTAGGTCTCGGATCCCTATACATCGTAACAGATTTTCGAAATTTTAATAGTGGGTCAGGATCGACGAAGAGATCAATTATACTTAGGAGGGTGACGACTATAAGGTCTCTATTTTGGGGTGCGAGGACTCCCTCCATCTTTAATTTGAAACATTATTTAATACACGATAGACTCTGACGTAAGACGTCACTAGGGTGGACCCGGCGACTATTTATTTGTCTCAATATTTTGTATCTGGGACAGTCTCTGAGGCTCAAGGTAATGGACACAGATGAGAAACGAAAGAGGAAAGGTAAAATAAAAAGAGAACTCAAGAAATTTGCTCTTATTAGAGATAACTCAATAAAACCAGGAGTAGGTAAAGAAAGATCTTCAATTGTTAAGTACGTTTTATCCGAGATTAAAAAAAGAGCTCATAAATCGTCCTGTTGATTAGAAGTAAAATTTTTCGACAGATCTCAGAAAAAAAGGGAAAGGAGAATCAGACCTGTCTAAAGTAATCGTTGGTATTTTGTTTTTGTGGTGGTAAAGGACCGGAGATCCGATCACACGGAGACCTTTCGCAAGGGGTCCGGAAGCTTAACAGAGACTTCGTAATGCGAACATACCAGTGATCTAAATTTGGATTCCCCTAATATAAGGTCTACAAAGAGGTCCCTGGAAGAGCTCCTGAGGGGAATAAGGAGAAACGACACATGACCAGAGGGACAGTAAGGACTGAGAGAAATAGTCGGACCCACTGAAAGATAGGTGTATCACTTGTGAAGGTCGTGTGACTTGAGAATTCAGAAATTTGAAAGTTAACAGTAACTCACGCTTTTCTTAAGTATACGAATCTTAAGGATTGTACCTCTTTAGGTAATCTACTTACAACAAATGTACAATGTTTTTTTCTCTTTACCTTCTAAGACTATACAACCGATCTAGGATTTTGGAGTAGTTATAAAGGTAACTCTTACTACTAGACCTAATCAAGTTCCAACGAAACTGAAGTCAAATGATTCCTTCATTCTTTGTCACCTTTCCTGTATACACTCACCACCTCACCCACACCAAGAGGTTACGGAGAGACAGAGGAACGTTTCCTCGTGAACCTCGATTCCAGGTGAACACAAACTAAATGAGAAACAAAAGGTCACCTAAAAGGGATTATCTCCTCTTTAAAGATTAGAAATTCGACCAGTCAAACACACTCCCCCTTCAGACTGTCAACAGTGACTTACTAAATGATGTCTAGTCTCTCCGTTTATCTTTATGGTCGTATTAACGGACAGAACAGAATATGGGGAAAAGAATTATTGAAGATACAATTCTTATCCACCTTTACCGGGACTGAAATTTTTGCTCTGTCTTATTTCCCTGTCTTAAAGTTACGGATGATAGTCAACATAGGATACCTTTAGGGTATTTGAAAGTTAAAATGTCCTCTTTTTACATTCCGTCAAACTTTTCAATGTACGTGGAGGGGTATTTTCTTAATACCAGTGACATTAACTTTTACCTGTTCTGTCTACCCGTGTCGTTGGTTGAGGAACTACTTTATAAATTACCCCACTAATGAATAATCCTTATTAACGACTGGACTTAAACGTTTGAGGTGACTCCTCCTCGTCATACAAGACACTCGAATTCGATTCCCCGAAAAACTTCAATGATAGAGAGGATGTCTAATTCTCCCTTTTATTTTATGTAAAAATCCTCTTACCAAGAGAAGGGAAAAAGGGTTCTAATAAAAAGAGAGGAGAAAAGGACGGAATACAAGTTTCTCTATAGATTTAGTTATGTTTGTATTTCTACCTTAGGAAGTATACAGGTTAATAATCCTTATTAAAATTTATACGAGGGGTAAAAAATATTTACGATTTAGTATAACTTACTAAGATCTTCTTTGATCATTCGTCCAAAATGACGTAACAGAAACTTGTAGTAAGGAAAGGAAAAAGAAAAAGACAGAATTTCTTCAAGAAACAGTTACAGTTACATACCGTTTTTGGTGGTGTTACATCATTAATCGGAGGTTAATTTCATTAATTGATTTTTTTAAAAAAAATTTTTTTCGAGAAACTTGAAAAGAAAGGTCACATATCTTATCAAAAGAAACGAAGTATGGGACTTAGTAGGAATGAAAATGGGAAAATAGTTTCAAACAGGTAAGACCTCGGCAAGAGAGATCCTGGATCTTCAGAGTGGTAAGTTTCTGCTCAGTCCAGGGGTGGGGACGTACATGGTGACTTGGACCTTAATAGTCAATAGTGGTGGACGTCTGGAGATCTTATTCGACAAAATTTAAACTACCAGAAGTCTTACTCATCATATAACACCTATGAACCATTTGTCGAACGGAATCACAACCTCACATATGCACACACGATTCAACGAAGTCAGCACAGACTGAGAAACACTGTGATACCTGACATCGGGTGGTCCGAGGGCAGATACCCTAAAAGGTCTGTTCTTATGTCCTCATCCAACGGTACGGGAGAAGATCCCCCTGAAGGACTGGGTCTCTAACTTGGGTGCAGAGAATAAACGTCTACCCAAGAAATGGTGATTGTGGTAAACCCTTCGGGTCCTCAACCTCATGTATGGAAATATAAATATTGTTCTTATATGGTATGACGGTATGGACAGAAGGTAAATAAACAGAGAGAACTGACACCACACAAAATTATCTTCTTCACTCTACAAATGTCTTTATATTGTTACTATATCTATGGTCGTACTGATGGTCTAATATCACAGTCTCATCTTCTCCGTTAATCTTCGTTACATAGACCCACCTAAAGTGAGTCTTAATCCATTTCACAACATAGATACGAACGAAGAATTCTTAATCTCCCGTTCTCAACATCCGAAAAGGTTAATCGTTACAATCACAAAATATAAATGTAAAAGACATATTTATAACTCACACACACACACACACACACACACACACACACACACAACTCTTGTGAGGTCTAGATGAGTTGTTCAAAGACAACTACCTTACCTTTAACCATCTCCGAAATACTTTTTGTGATCCCCGAAGGGATCACCGAGTCTGACATTTCGAAGAAGGACGTTACACCTTCTGGACCCAAGTTAGATACCCAACCCTTCTAGGGGACCTCTTCCTTTACCGTTGGGTGAGGTCATGGGAACGAACCTTTTAGGGTACCTACCTCCTTGGAACATCCGATGTCAGGTACCCCAACGTTTTTCAGTCTGTGCTGACTCACTTAAGTGAAATACCTTTTGTTATGTCAAAGGAGTTTTTTAATTTTTATCTCGACGGTATGTTAGGTCGTTGGAGTGAAGACTTATCTGTAGGTTTCCTTTATTTTGGTCATAGAACTTCTCTGTAGACACGAGTACAAATAACGTCGTGATAACTGTTATCGGTTCAATACCTTCGTTAAATTCACGGGTAACTGTTCACTTACCTATTTCTTTTACACTATGTGTATATTTTAAAAATGTAAAAGATTTATTATTTATCTGTACATTCTGTACTGATAAGGTAAATATACACTATCTTAAACAAGTTTGATCACACCTCTTTTGATTATTAAAATTCTTTAGAGATCAGTCCTGACCCAGTTCTCAGAACTCGAACTAAAACTAAAGGAAACGGTAAGAATCCGTGTAAGAAGGTTTTACAATCGATTCAGACGATGGTTCTCGAACAAACATGTAATCGTAATTCTTTTCAAGAATAAAAACTGTCGTTAAATGGGGTCAAACCCAGGGTACGATCTCTCACGTGTAGTGTGCCTGGTACTACACTAACTGCATTGAACCTCGATAACGTGCATTCCAAACAAAGGAGTGGAGAAAGTCCAGGCGTCAATTTATGGCTCTCAAGCGGTTTGGAAGGACTCGTGAGGTATTTGTGTTGTGACGGGAACGGGAGCGGGAGGTGGGTGGGAGGAACGAGACGTGACAAGAGACACCTTGAATGCAGATACGCTGACTGGTGTATCAAATATCCAGAATCAAACAGGGGGAAGGCGACGGGACTTTACATTTGAGGTACTCTTACGACGTCGACGTCGTTGTAATACAACCACCACCAAAACAACGATTCAACGCAGGCTGAGAACGCTGGGGTACCTGACATCGGACGGTCCGAGGAGCCAGGTACCTTAAAAGGTCCGTGCTCATGATCTCACCCAACAGCAAAGGAAGAGGTCCCCTAGAAGGACTGGGTCCCTGACTTGGGCTCAGAGGACGTGACGTCCGTCCAAAAAAAAAATTGGTTGACTCGGGGCTCCCTTAATCGAGGACCACATGTGTATCTGTGTCACTTTATAAGGAGTCGGTAGTTTTTACTCTAGAACGGTAAACACTGTCACACCTACCTGGATATCCCATAATACGATTCACTTTACAGTCTGTCATTTTTTGTTTAAGGTATACGAAAGTGAATACACACCTTAGATTTTTTGTTTCGTTTACTTGGTTGTATCGTTTTGTCTTGGAATCAGTATCTATGTTTCTTGTTTGTTCATCAACGGTATACCCTTCCTCGATCTACTCTCCTTATCCACTTCATCTAATTCTCCATTTTGAAGGACAATGTTTTATTGACTCAGTAGGTATACTTCACACCACTCATTACTTATATCAGTTATTAACGTATCATAGAAACATTCCACTATATAGTATTGATCTAAATAGTATCACTAGGAAACCTTTACATATCTTCATAACTTAGTGATACAATATGTGGTTCTCGATTGTATTGTAACATCCAGCTAACAAAAAGTTTTTGTTTCTTTAAGTATCTTTTTTTTATCTAATCACTAATGGTCTCCGTCCCCAACGTCCCTCTCCTTTAACATACTTCCATCAGGTTTTCTTGTTTGAAGTTTAATATTCTATTTCTTCATGGTTCCTGGATTACGTTTTGGACTACATATCTTAATAGTGACGACATACAATATACACTATCGACGATTCTGACATATAAGATTGACAAGAGGAGTCTCCTTTTTGTTGAAAAGGACAAAGAAATTAAAACATTGACGTACTCTACTACCTACAAGTGATTTGAATAACACCACTAGTAAAGCACTACATACATGTTTATTGATACGATATGTGGAATTCGAATATGGTACGACATACGGTTATTGTGACCTTCGTTTTGTCCTCGTCTTTGCTTTCTGTCGGTCTGATTTCGTTATTAAGGTACGAGGTCTAGAGATAAGTAAAAAAAGAATACTAAATTAACTCATCTTGGGTAAGTATAGATTCACAAAAAGTTCGTGTGATAATTACGACTTGTGATGTATATGAAATTTCGAGTACATATTTCACAGTCAACTGTAGTGTTCTATAGTTAGAGACTGTTTCTTATTTTTTTATATATATTAAGAGTCCCTTTGTAGTCATTTTCACTCGAATAGGTAGAGGACGGAAGACTATGACGATCGTGAAATTAGAGTCTGCAAGTTGGGGGTCTTTACACCCTTATTTGTAGACAACAAAGATTCGGTGGGTCAGATATCGGTGGGTATCTTCATTCTGTATCAGGAATACAGTTTTTAGTGTGTACTTAATTCAGATATCAAAAAGTGGAAAACACCCAGTGGCACATTCGTTACTTACGTCCAATTAGGTAAATGTCCCCTTTAAAAATTCTGTATCAGAGGGGACTCAGGAAGTAGTCCGATGTAGTACGACACATACTTTCTTGTTCGATGTACCTTCTGAATGACTCACTACACACGGGTTCCACATCGAGAGTCACTATAGTTATTTCAACTTCGTATATAAACTTCTCGATTCTACCGTAGGTCGATTTTATGAACTTCTTTATTTGTCCTATGTTGATAGTTTTCTCTCTACGGGTCCCATATATCAAGGATAGGTTAACTCTCTTTGTTGTTTGTGTATCCGTTTGTCTGAATGATTCGTCGATTAGAGTTTATCGATAAAGGGATTTGTTAAAGTACATTCAGACACGTTCTCTTTTGTGGGTGGTATACTGGGGCATGTGCGTGCGTATTTGTGAGTAAGAGAGAGAGTCAGAGGAAACATCGATCGTCTCGGTACCCTCTTTGTTCGTTGCCCCAAAGTACTAAACTCCAGGAAGGTCGGGGTCGTACGGTGACTTACACCTATTACTTATTTACCCATGTATAGGGCCATAATTCACGAAAACTTTTTACCTCCTAAGGTCGACTAGTCTCCTTTACTTCAGTGAGATCCGGAGATAATGGTCTCTATGGTGAGAGTGTAAGTAAAGATTGTAGGGAGTGTCCCCACCCACAAAGAATGGTTCCCACTATGACTTGACTTAGTGTGTACTGGAACACACTAACCTTTTGGTCGTCAATGAAGAGGGACCCCTTGAAGTACCAGAAAACGATACTTCAGATCTTCAACTCACTTCTTATGTTACCTTTTCACGATTTTGTCCGTTGGGAGAGTTATTAATTTTCTGTATTTTTCTTTAATGGACGTTTAAATCGTTTTGATTGTACGATAGGTTGTATCGATAGAGTCCTCGGGTTCAGTTGAAACCGTAGGGACATACCTTCAAGTATGGTTCCTAAACCAATCCCAACCACTACCTCTGGTACCTTCTCTTTCTGTCTTTTTCGTGTCAGTATTCTTTCCCGACTACTCTTGGCGAAGAGTCACTACTTTCCCTTTTCGTCGCAAATAAAAAGAGTTAGAACGAAATGAATTCGGTGTATTTGTACGGACACCCAGGTTATGTACGTATATATATATATTATATGTGTGTATTTAAACATACAACACACACAAATAAACGTGTAAATGTAGGTGTGTGTATATATAGGGGTATACATACGTATATATATAAAGAAGAGTAATACACGTATCAAAGTACTACGAAACCAAAAAACCATCCACTATATTTATCTTAGACTAGTATAAAGACTTCTTCGGATGAAAAACGATTTCAATCTGAAGACTAAGACTCCGGAACTAACTACCGAATGTAACTATCCATACCAGAGTATAACTTTCCGTCACGAGAATTGTATGTTCTTGATCCCTCGTCTGAATCTTAACGATAAGATCTTCGAAAACGTCATAGAGTGTTCAACTATATACATCAAATTGTTAATTCCCATTCCGACTAAAGTTTCATTTAATTGATCCGAAGAGACCACCAAGTCTACCATTTCTTAGACGGAGGTTACGTCCTCTGGTCACAAACTAGGAACCCAACCCTTCTAGGGGACCTCTTCCTTTACCGTCGGGTGAGGTCATAAGAACGGACCTTTTAAGGTACCTGTACCCTCTGATCGGTCGTTGTCAGGTACCCTAACGTCTCAGTCTGCGTTGACTCGTTAATTGTAAAAGTGAAAGAAAGAAAATTCCTGAGTAGACTAATCCAGTCCGGGTGTGTCCTATTCGAGTGAAAAATTGAGTTACAGTCAACTGATTCCTGGAATGTAGACTTTATAGGGAAAACTACATATTACATTGTATTAGTGTCCGCGTTACTGAGTAACATGAGGACTTAGGGTGGGTGTAAGTTCCTCTTTCCCAGTATATCCCTTGTCTATCACCCCTCCCTGTCCTTAGAACTTCTATTTACTCTAGACGGACGGTGTGAGGAAAACGGGAGATCCGTGATTGACTATTTCTTGAAAAAACGTTTCTCAGCCTGTACTGACTCGTTGATTCGTGTGTGTCTAAGTATTTACCGATTGTAAAAAGTCTGAAATGGCGTATGGGACATGATACGATTTACGAAAGTACACTACTAAAAAAAAAAGAGGGGTTTTGAGTCACTTCCTTTAAGGTTACAATAGAGACAAAATATCTACTCCTTTGACTCTGGCGTGAACTGGCCGAGGGGTACTGCTACGTGGTCCTGTCTCGCACCGTCTCCACATCCGTTTACCCAATAGAATGGTGTCAGTTGAATACTAAATTGAGACAAATTCTACTGGAAACCGGTTCGTCAGTGACTTTAATCGGAGGTTATTTTTGGTATCCATGTAAGGGATTGATAAGTCTAGGCCTATTTATCAGTTATTTGGATGTTGGGTCCGTTCTCCTTTTTCCTCTTTATATATACAAGTTCGTCGTAAGTGCCGTCACGTCACTGTAACGGGTCCCATTTTTTGTCTTTTCGGAGTAGTCGTAAGTGTTTAGAGGATTTATATTATATTTTTATGTAAGGAACAGTATGAATTACTGTGACGACGGTGAACCTCACTAACCTCGAAGGCTAAAAAAACCAAATAAATTTTGGTAAGAAAGGGAGAGAGAGAGAAATTAGTTTCGGTTATCCTAGGTGTTTTCACGATCCAGATTCCGGGGTCTCACCTCGGTTTCGTACAACTTGTAGTCATCGTTTCTCTTACTCTCCGTTATTAAAGGATGTTGACTTTATCACATACGTGTGTGTGACTTTTCGTCCGTACAAGGGAATTCTGTATCTAGGACCTTGTGGACTGGTGAGGAGATCCTCAATTTCATGAAAAAACTTTCGTATACATACCTACAGTCACAGCGGATTCCACGATAAATACTTATGTAATATTGTACACCCGTTTAGAACTGACACTACTGAAAAAGATTGAGACGTAGTCTTTCGGACCAAAACGTTACTACAGAAAGAATTGAGGAAAAAGAAAAAAAAAATAGAGTTGAGAAGTGGGTAAGGATCACTCACTCATCATACGTTCGGAACAGACAGTATCCGTAATAAACGATGTATCGAGACGAGAAAAAGTTTCTAGTGTCTCACCATCGTGTTCCCGATTTAGTGACTTGAGTACAATGAGTAGGATACTTTATATATATATGTGTGTGTGTGTGTACGTGTGTGTCATATACATACGTAACTATCCATAGCCCAACTAGTTTTGCAAGTAAACCTAAAAGGGTATAGTAGAATACTTTTTCGGGTTTGTTTGGAAAACCGGTTGGGTTAGACATATATGCGCGGATAAATAAAAATATACATAGATAGACAGGTAGACAGATACTTATAGTATCGAAATTTTATTACCTCTAAAAATAATTATAATTGTTCTCAATTATAATTGAGAACCAGGAACAGGGAAATGTGTACATATAACGAACGGACTTTGGGAACATCAGTGTAAACTTAAACATTGACATTGAAATATATATAAAAGTTCAGTAAAGTCAACATGTACGAAACACGGGAATTGTTCTACTCAGGTTTTTCTAATAAAAGAGAAAATACAAGAAGTCCTGTGTCCATGTAGTCGAGAACTTAAACTCTTATTTTAAAACACACGAATACATAAAGAAAAAAAACTCTTAAATAGTCTCGGAGTTTTCTCGAATAATGGGTTTCTTTAAAATTTCCAGAGTATCAAGTCAAGTCAAGTCAGCGAGTCAGTACAGGTTGAGAAACGCTGGGGTACTTAGCATCGTACGGTCCGGAGAGACAGGCAGTGGTTGATGGTCTCAAGTGAGTCTGAGTACAGGTAACTCAACCACTGTGGTAGGTCGGTAGAGTAGGAGACAACAGGGGAAGAGGACGGGGGTTAGGGAGGGTCGTAGTCTCAGAAAAGATTACTCAGTTGAGAAGCGTACTCCACCGGTTGCATGACCGAAATCGTAGTAAGGAAGGTTCCTTGTGGGTTCTGACTAGAGGAAATCCTACCTGACCAACCTAGAGGAACGTTAGGTTCCCTGAGAGTTCTCAAAAGAGGTTGTGATGTCAAGTTTTCGTAGTTAAGAAACCGCGAGTCGAAAGAAGTGTCCGGTTGAGAGTGTAGGTATGTACTGGTCACCTTTTTGGTATCGGAACTGATCTGTCTGGAAACTACCGTTTCATTACAGAGACGAAAACTTATACGATAGATCCAACCAGTATTGAAAGGAAGGTTCCTCATTCGTAATTATTTCTGGAGACTTAAGTATAAGTAATAAAATACTGGAGGAAATAAAATTCCTATCTTTCTCTTTCACAAAACCGGTTCCCAGATATGATATCATATATGACATGTTTAATTACGGTCTGATACCGAGTCTACCATTTCTTAGACGGACGTTACGTCCTCGAGGTCCTATGGGTCCAAATTAGGGACCCAACCCTTCTATGGGACCTCTTCCCTTACCGTTGGGTGAGATCATAAGAACGGACCTCTTGGGGTACCTGTCTCCTCGGATCGCCCGATGTCAGGTACTCTAGCGTTTCTCAGTCTGTGTTGACTAAACGATTCGTGTGTTCTGATCGTTCTCCGGTACACTGATCGTCCGTTTTACGGTGAAAGTTCTTAAGTTAGACACAAATCTAAAAAGTAGTTATAAACGAAGTCAAAACACGTGGAATATATCAAAACCCTCTTCCTTTACCGGTGGGTGAGGTCATAAGAATGGACTCGTTAGGGTACAAGTCTCCTCGGACCTCCCGACGTCAGCTATCAATTTTTCTTAGTCTGTGTTAACTCGTATGTGTGTGTATATCAAAAACCATTTCTATCCATTTTCTTTGACTTATTGGATCAAGGTTAAAGTTTTTCTTTTTAAACTTAGAAAAAAAGATTTAAGGTAGTCTTTTCGACGTAACATACTAAGAGGAGACCGACACAACTAGCCCCGTCCCCTATTTATTTAAAAGTTCTCATATTTAAATAAAGTATCTTATTTAAAAGTTAGCACTACTACTGTTTACAGTGGTTCTTTTACTAAACTCAAAAATCCTTCTTACGACAGTCTCAGATAAATGAGATCACAGAATGAATCCTTACGAAAAGAAAGGGGTTCAATGACACCAGTCTTTGTAGGGTGAAAGGGTATTTACTTTTCTGTAAAGTCCTTTTTTTTTCTCACTGCCCCCTTTCTTACTCCTGTTGACAGGTAGAATCTCTGGTAAATCGCGTTTACGTCTACGGAGACTCGTTTCTTAAAAACGAAGTTCACATCAAAAAAAGGACATTTAGAAAAGGTTTTAAGGTAAAGTAAGTGAAGTTAACGTACACGTAACCTGACAAGATACATTGCACCGTCATATGAGTCCTTCAACAAGAAAAAGTCGCACAAATTTAGGGTTCTACTTTATTTACGGTGAAGTCTTTCGACGTTAGAAGCACCGTGACCTCTCAAAGTCCTCACGTCTTTGAAGAAAAGACTTGAGTAAGAGGACAAATCCTTTCACCAAATCCAAAGTGTTCAGGGTGGATAGATAACACAAAGGAACTTTTCGTGTCTCCTATTTTTCTTCAACCCACTAGAGAACTCTTTTAACACAAACATTAGATAAAGGAGGACTTTCACTAAAGTTTTCATTTAAACTCGGTTGAAACTTTCCGTTTCCTTTTAGGGAGACAAGGAAAAGTCAGTTATAATGAATACTGAATGATGGAGAATAGAATGTGAAAAGAAAGAAGTGGGGTGAGATAGGTAAACCTTTAGTTTCTGTTCAGTCAGTTTTCGATAATCCCTCTCTCTGAACTGTTAAGGTTTTCTTATATATATATATATACACACACACACACACACACACACACATTTCCTATTCTTATAAATTACCCACCTTTATCTCAATTCGATAAAGTTTAGTACTTTCTACTACGACACTTTTACGACGTGCGTTATACGGTCGTTTATATCTTTTGAGTCGTCACCAGTGTCCTGACCTTTTCCAGTCAAAAGTAAGGTTAGGGTTTCTTTCCGTTACGGTTTCTTACGAGTTTGATGACGTACTAACGTAAGTAGAGTGTACGATCGTTTCATTACGAGTTTTAAGAGGTTCGGTCTGAAGTTGTCATATACTTGGCACTTGAAAGTCTACAAGTTCGACCTAAAACTTTTCCGTCTCCTTGGTCTCTAGTTTAACCGTTGTAGACAACCTAGTAGTTTTTTCATTCTCTCAAGGTCTTTTAGAAATAACTGATACGTTTTATGAAACTGACACACCTAGTGTTGTTTGACCTTTTACGAAACTTTCTATCCTTATGGTCTGGTGGACTGGACGGAGGACTCTTTAGACATACATCCAGTTCTTCGTTGTCAATCTTGACCTGTACCTTGTTGTCTGACCAAGGTTTAACCCTTTCCTTACGTAGATCCGACATATAACAGTGGGACGAATAAATTAAATATACGTCTTTTGTAGTGCTCTTTACGACCTGACCTACTTCGTGTTCGACTTTAGTTCTAACGGCCCTTTTTATAGTTATTGGAGTCTATACGTCTACTGTGGTGGGAATGTCGTCTTTCACTTCTTCTTGATTGCTCGGAGAACTACTTTCACTTTCTTCTCTCACGTTTGTAACCGAATTTGACGTTGTAAATCTTTTGATTCTAGTACTGTAGACCAGGGTAGTGAAGTACCGTTTATCCACCCCTTCGTTACCTTTCTCACCGTCTGAAATGAAAACCGAGATTTTAGTGACGTCTACCACTGACGTCGGTGGTTTAATTTTCTACGTACGAGGAACTTTCTTTTCAATACTGGTTGGATCTATCGTATAATTTTTCGTCTCTGTAGTGAAACAGTTGTTTCCAGGTAGAGTAGTTTCGATACAAAAAAGGTCACCAGTACATACCTACACTCTCAACCTGATATTTCTTTCGACTCGTGACTTCTTAACTACGAAATCTTGACACCACAACCTCTTCTGAGAACTCTCAGGGAACCTGACGTTCCTCTAGGTTGGTCAGGTAGGATTTCCTGTAGTCAGGACTTATAAGTAACCTTCCTGACTACGATTTCGACTTTGAGATTATGAAACCGGTGGACTACACTTCTTGCTGAGTAAATTTTTCTGTGTCTATGACCCTTTCTAACTTCCGTCCTCTTCCCCTACTGTCTCCTCCTCTGCCAACCTACCGTAGTGACTGAGTTGCCTGTACTTAAACTAATTTGAGATCCTCAACCACTACCTGTCCTTCCGGACCGTACGATATCAGGTACCCTAACGTTTCTCAGTCTGAGTTGACTAACTGGCTTGACTTGACTTGATTATTGGTCTACTCCACGTTTAGACTTTCTTGGGTATCCCTACCACTGTAAAAAGTATAATAGTTTCTTTTATTTTCAGAGTTTCCTTAAAATAAAATTTCTCATAAACCCCAGGGACCACCGAGTCTCCAATTTCGCAGACGGAGGTTACGACCTCTGGGCCCAAGCTAGGGACCCAGTCCTTCTAGGGGACCTCTTCCTTTACCGTTAGATGAGGTCATAAGAACGGACCTCTTAGGGTACCTGCCTCTTCGGACCATCCAATGTCAGGTGCCCCAGCGTTTCTCAGTCTGTGCTGACTTGTTGAAGTGGTGGTGGTGGTGGATTTCGTGGGTTCTCAAAATAACTCATATACGATACTCTCACAATCAGTGAGTCGGTACAGACTGAGAAACACTGGGGTGACTGACATCAGGTGGTCCAAGGAGACAGGTATCTTAAGAGGTCCGTTTTTATAGCCTCACTCACCGGTAAAGGAAGAGGTCCCCTAGAAGGGTGGGGGTCCTGTCTTGACGAAAAGTCCGTCTGAGAAAGGATAGATACTTATGTAGGTCTTCTTTTACGTTCCCTTATTTCAGATTGGGAATTCAGTGGTAAATATCCACTCCTTTATTTTACATCTACAAACTTTTCATTCAATTGTTGTTTTACTACACTAACCATATCTAATTTTCTCGATTTCCTTTAAGAGTTTTGTAGGAACTAATTTCTCATGTACCAATAAAAATCATAGACATTAGTAAAAAAAGGTGAAGACATTTGAAATTTTACTGTCCTGAAAAAGGATGCGTAATAGAGAATAGGGACTTGACTGTTGAATTTCACATACAGAGTAAAGTGTCTACCTATTTGACCTCAAGTATACAAAAACCCTTGAAGAGGTTTCTGTATACCAATATCCTATAATCTAAATACTGGACTTGAGGACAAAACACTCAGTAGTAGGATTTGACTACGTCCTACTAGTTTCATTTACTTTACGATCTTGAATTTTCTCCAGAAGAGATAAGTAAAAAAATAAGTAGTTCAAACATGTCTTACTAGTTTTATAAAGACGGTGGAATGATCCGTGACCCGTATAGACGCATTCACTTTGTATCGAGGACGAAAGAGTCTCTTCGTATTCATTTCCTTTTACTCTTTATGGATGATTTACTTTTCATTTTCACTTTCAGAAAGTCAGTACAGGGTGAGAAACGTTGGAGCACCTGATATATCAGGTACTTTAAGAGGTCCGGTCTTATGACCTCACCCATCGGAAAGGGAAGAGGCCCTCTAGAGGGGTTGGGTCCCTCGTTTGGTCCAGAGGGTGTAACGTTTGTCTAATAAATGGTCGACTTGGTGTTCCCTTCGGGATTTATGGATGATTTATAGTCTCCAATTTTTACTACTAGTTTATCGTAAGTAATTTTGAGAAGTCTAAGAACCTAATAATCTGACCTCGGTGGACGTTCTTCTTGAGTACATATTAGGTCTGTATTTTGCACCAAGTACTGTAGCTCTTAAACTCTTGGGTCCTTATTTCTTCAAGGGAATTTTCCCAGTGGTAGAGTCTTCTCTCTTCGAATGGTCAACTCTCTTTTCCTCTCTCAAGGTATCCGACAATCCTTGAGTCAGAAGTTTCCCTTCTTACAGACAAAAATTTAAGACGTTACGATATTATAAGATCGACACCCTTAAACTTGTTCAAAGACATGTGAGTGTTACCTAATGACTTTTCTATTTAATTCCTTTATTAAGGTAAATGTTAGTGTGGTTTTTCTTATTCTATGAATCTTTATGCAAATTGGTTTCTCCATTTTCTAGACATATGACTTCTTTTATTCAACTTCTTTTGTGTTGATTTATCCTTCTATAAAGTTTAGGTACCTAATCTTTTTTACTAACAGTTTTACAGATATGATGGGTTTTATTAGATGTCTAAGTTACGTTTACGGTAATTTTAAGGTCACCGAAAATAATATCTTTATCTTCATTGTTAGGATTTTAAGTATACCTCGGTGTTTTCTGGAGTTTGTCGTTAGAACTCTTTCTTATCGTTTCGACTTCTGTAGTGTGAAAGACTAAAGTCTGATATAGTGTTCCGAGTCTTTACTTGGGTACGTATACCAGTTAACTAAAAGATGTTTCAGAGACTCTTATTCATTATATCTTTTGTCAAAGGAGTTATTTTCTACAACTCTTTTGACTTGTAGGTGTACGTTTTCTTACTTTAGAGACAGCATGTGTCATGTTTTTATAGTTGAGGTTTATCTAGAACTTGGACTTGTATTCTGGACTTTGATGTTTCAAGGATCTTCTTTCATAATCCTCATACGAGGAACCGTAACCAGAACCGTTAATAAAAGACCTAAAATATGGTTTTTGTTTCCGATTTTATTTGTTAACCCTGATGTTGTTTAATTTTTCGAAAACGTTTCGTTTCCTTTAGTAGTTGTATTACTTTTCAGTTGTATACCTTACCCTCTTTTACAAATGTTTGGTGTATAGGTTATTCACCAAGTATAGGTTTTATATGTTCCTTAATTATGTTGAGTTGTAGGGGGTTTTTAAGACTAATTTTCACCTTTTCCTGGACTTATTATTAAAAAGGTTTCTTTTATATGTCTACTGGTGTCCATGGACTTTTCCGTGAGTAGTAGTAATTAATATTCCCTTTACGTTTAGTAATCCTTTACGTTTACGCTCTATGATGGAGTGTGTAAAACCCTACAGATGATATTTTTTCTGTTGTTATAGTTTACGAACGTTCCTACACCTCTTTTTCCTTCGCAAGTATGTGACAACGACCCTTATATTTGACCAAGTCCATAATGTCTTTTGTCACACCTATAAAGTTTCTTATGAAACCGGTTGACTACGTTTCTTGACTGTGTAACCTTTTCTGGTGCTTCGACCCTTTCTAACTTCCGTCCTCTTCCCCTACTGTCTCCTACTCTACCAACCTACCGTAGGGACTGAGTTACCCGTACTCAGACTCGTTCGAAGTCCCTCAACCACCACCTGTCCCTCCGTACCGCACGACGTCAAGTACCCCAGTGTCTCAAACTGTACTGACTCGGTGACTTGATTTGACTTGACTACCTCTAAAGAATTACTTGTTTTCTATCTTGATAGTACACTAGATTTTAGGAAGAAGACTCATTCATAGGTTTTAATTACTTTATCGACTCTCTTTATAGACATAAAGGAACATATAGTGTCGTCATCTTACACACACATATATATATATGTATATATATTAAATATGTATATGTATATATACCTAATTATATTATATTATTCGCATTATAGGTGTGTTACCTTATAACAAACAGGAATATTTTCTACATTTGGGACGGTAAAAGTTGTTGTACCTACTTAGACCTCCCATAATACGATTCACTTTATTCGGTCTGTTTATGTTGTACATGAAGTACTATACTGAATGTGTGCCTTAGATTTTTTTTTCTCTTTTTTCAACTTAAGTATCTTTGTCCCATCTTTTCACAAACGACCCTGACCGTACTCCCACTCCGTTTATCCCTCTTCGACTATTTCCCCACACCTGAAAGTCAATATTATCCTTATTACGGACTCCTAGATTTCAAACCACTGACATCGACTATTACGACATTGTACATTAACTTTAAAACGAGTCTTTCATTTTGACATCACAAGAGTGTTTTTATATTTCCGTTATTTTTTCATTTTAAATCTAATTTCAAATAACCTTTTTTATTACGTGTCCGTCACCCATGATTTTAGTCTCCACTGAGACAAGAGGTTTAATCTGTATTGTCTTCTTCTACGAAACACATTGTTTTGACCCAAGAAACTATGGTCACCTCTATTGTCTTGGGATTTTATTGTCTTTAGTCTCTAAGAAACTGAGCAAAATACCAGATTCGGTGAAAAGTCTAGATCTCGGGTCAAAAACTTCGACTTCGACAGAGTAGTCCTTCTTTCTTAAACGTCGTGGTTTACACGAGCTATTACTGAACGAGAGGAAAAAGTCATTGATTTTAGTGTGTGACTCCTGTTCTCTTACTGGTCTGTTACATTCCTGACAACCTGTGTCCCGACTTAAAAGTCACTGTGGGTATACGATAAGTAACTACGATAATCTCACTCACTCCATTATTTACCTCAGAAATAGATATAGGCCGAATGTCACTAGATAATCCAGATATCAATTGGACACCAATAAAGGGTCAGAGGTTTCTAGTCAACCTTACCTGTATGAACTATTAAATGTGTGAATATAATAAGGGACTGGATACCTGATTCTAAATAGTATCATTCCTTTCCGTTCACTTTAGGAGACTTTAACGGGGGAAAGAGCAGAATCTCATACTTTCATCTAAAGGAGGTTTGAGTCAGTTTATCGTGAAGAATAACGTCGACGATATAGTTTATACCTTACAAATGTCTTTCACCAATCGTACCAGAATCTATTTATATCAGTAACTAAAAGTCGGTGCAAGAAAAGGTAAAGATGGTTTTTCTCCCGTTTTTCGTCAAATGGTAGTATCTTCTGTCTGTTGTCAGAGGTACATATAAGAACAGGTCCCAATACTGTTCTTTACTGCTCTTTTCTTTCCCAATATTGTTCCTTCGATACTTGAAGGGACTATCGAGTCAACCATTTCTTAGGTGGACGTCACGTCCTCTGGGACCAAGTTGAGGACCCAACCCTTCCAGGGGACCTTTTCCCTTTCCGATGGGTGAGGTCATAATACCGTATCTCTTAGGGTACCTGACATATCAGGTACCCCAGTGTTTCCAAACCTGTACTGACTCGCTGAAAGTGAAGTTATCCCAATACAACTGTAAGAGTGGGAAACATGACAATATCATATTTCCCTAAAACTGATACACTAAAAAGGTGTATTTGAAGGGAACTGAGTCATTTAGTTATCGTGACGACGATTTAGTGAAGTCAGCACAGGTCGAGACACACTGGGGTATCTACCGTCGGGTAGTCCGAGGGGACAGGGACCCTAAGAGGTCCGTTCTCGAGACCTCACCCAACGGTAAAGGAAGAGGTTACGTACTTTCACTTTTCACTTTCACTTCAGAGAGTCAGCACAGGTTGAGAATCAATGGGGTACCTGACTTCGGATGGTCCGAGGAGGCAGGTACCCTAAAAGGTCCAATCTCATGACCTTACCCCACGGTTAGTATACTCGTTCCTTACAGTTCATCTAACACCCAGAACCATACTTATGACCTAGACCTTCCACCCTTTATTTCGGATACTTTTAAACCTTTAATCCAGTCCTTCAGAGTAGGTTTTACTTCCTGTTTAATAACAAAGAGAATTGGAGTTTTTATTCTTCTTTCGTATTACAAAATAGAAGTCGAAGATCTTTATCGTATAAAGATCTTTTTATTAATACAAAGTATATCCCACCGTTCTAAAGTCACGTATATATGAACACCGAACCCAGTATGTCGACTCGTTTGAGAAGCCATGTTTTTAATGGACACCATCCTTTTTGTCACATGTAAATATCGAGCTAGAGACTACTCTTAATACTATATTCGACTTTTTTTAAGGTACAGTAGAGGTTGTTTCTTAATACGTGGAATTCTTTTTTCGTCGGGTATACCTGTAGGTTAAAATGGTTGTGGTAAACATCTTCTCTGACAGTAAAGTTACGACATATAAGAACCGTTGGAACAGTTTCTAGTAACGAACAAAGACACACCAGAATAAAGACCTGAAGATAAGATAAAGCAGCCAGATATCTGGACACAAATACGGCCATAGTATGAGATCATTAATGACAACGAAACATTATATAAAACACTAGTCTTCCACACCACTAATGTCGAAATGAGAAAGGGGGATTCTAACTAGTCCGGTAAAAACCAAGGAACACCACAGTGTACTTCAAAACCTAACAAAAAGATAAAGATAAAAAATTTTTACGGTGACCCTAAAACTATCCGTAACTGACTAAGACATCTAGTGAAACCTATCACACTAGATGTCCCGAAGGGACCACCGAGTCTGCCATTTCGCAGACGGACGTTACACCCTCTGGGTCCAAGCTAAGGACCCACCCCTTCTAGGGGACCTCTTCCTTTATCGTTGGGTGAGGTCGTGAGAACGGACCTTTTAGGGTACCTGCCTCCTCGGACTACCCGATGTCAGATACCCCAGCGTTTCTCAACCTGTGCTGACTCGCTGAAGTGAAGTGAAGTGAACCTATCACACCAGTAAAATTGTATTTAGATTAGAAGGTCAATTACTTTTACCTATAGAAAGGTTTAATTTTTTTTTTTTAAGAAGGTGTTTACAAAACATCAAAAATCAAGATAGTCGACTCTCTCTGATATACTATTCTACTTTTACCATCTCCGTCCTAGTAAGTTCTCGACCAGTCATTGTGTCCGTCCATGTGTTTTTTAACCGAGTCTTTTTATATCACAGAGGTGTCGAGTTTGGATAACCAGTGTCTCCTAAGGGAAACTTCCTCCTCCTTCTTTTTCTCGAACTAAGTTATAACATACTCGGTTTTTAAGACTTGAACTAAATGTATACCTATATAATATGCTCGGTTTTTAAATACCAGAAACACAATGTTAGAGTGTATCTCATCAGGAATTTCTGTCGTTATGAGGGTTACTCGTCTCGATGGAAGAATAAAAGAAATATACTTCTCTTCAGCGGTTTTAATTCTTATTTATACCTAAAAACTACCAATACATAATGATCGTTTCCCTTTCCTACGTCATAATCTATTCGAGGTTAATCTTCATAATCCCCGGTATACAATCTCAGTGAGTCAGGGAGGAAATAATTATACATATAAAGGTAAAGTTGGTTTTGTAAAACCTATTCACTTATCTATAAGAGAAATTTAATGAAAACGAAATTTCTGAGCCCAAACTAGGGACCCAGTCTTTCTGTGGGACCTCTTCCCGTACCGTTGGGTGAGGTTATAAGAACGGACCTCTTAGGGAACCTGTCTCCTCGTACCGTCCGATGTCAGGTACCCCACTGTCTGCCTGTGTTGGCTCCCCGATTGTCAAAGTGAAAGAAAAAGTACAAAGGTAAAGTTGGTTATGGAAAATCTATATACCTATCTATCAGAGAAATTTAATGAAAACGACTTCTCTTTTGTATCTTCCTTTGTTGCTTTTATAAGAATATCGACCTGCTACTTACGATTCAACGAAATCAGAGACAGACCGAGAAACACAGGGGAACCAGACATCGGGTGGTCCGAGGAGGTAGATACTCCAAAAAGTCTGTTCTTATGACGCCCCCCAACGGTACGGGAGGAGGTCCCATAGAAGGGTTGGGTTCCTAACTTGAGTACAGAGAATGTAGAGGACGTGACCGTTCACCCAAGAAATGGTGATCGTAGTGAACCCTTCGGGTATCCACCTTCTATCTCTGACAGTCTATTATAAAGTAGTGGGAAAAGAGAATTGATCATCCATTTAAAATATTCCTTTCTATTTTAGGTAACATTTTTTACGGATCAAACCCGTTATTCTTTATTACGGTCACTAATAAAAGATGTAGTACGGGACTTCGTATTGTGAGTATAGTGTATACCAAACCTAAAATTTCCTTCAGTAGTCAAGTCAAGTCAGCGAGTCAGTACAGACTGAGAAATGCTGGGGTACCTGACGTCGTGCGGTCCGAAGGTACAGGTAGTGGTTCAGGACCTCGAACGAGTTTGAGTACAGGTAGTTCAGTCACTACGGTAGGTTGGTAGAGTAGGAGATAACAGGGGAAGAGGAGGACAGAAGTTAGAAAGGGTCGTAGTCCCAGAAAAGGTTACTCAGTAAAGAAGTGTAGTCCATCGGTTTCATAACCTCGAAGTCGTAGACAGGAAGGTCACTTATAAGTCCTGACTACAGGAAATCTTAACTGACCAAACTAGAGGCACGTCAGGTTCCCTGAGAGTTCTCAGAAGAGGTTGTGGTGTCAAGTTTTCGTAGTTAAGAAACCGTGAGTCGAAAGAAATATCAGGTCGAGAGTGTAGGTATGTACTTGTGTCCTTTTTGGTATCGAAACTGATATATATACCTGGAAAAGACCGTTTCACTACAGAGACGAAAAATTGTTTGACAGATCCAAACAGTATCGAAAAGAGGGTTCCTCGTTCGTTGCGTTGAAAATTAAAGTACCGACGTCAGTGTCAGAGGTCACTAAAACCTCGGGTTCTTTTATTTTAGACAGTGACAAGGGTGAAAAAGGGGTAGATAAACGGTACTTCACTACCCTAGTCTACGGTACTCAAAACAAAATAACTTACAACTGAAATTTTGGTCTAAAAACTGGGAAGAGAAAGTAGGAGTAGTTTTCCGAGAAATCAAGGATAAGCGAAAGACGGAAATTTCAACGTAGTAGACGTTATTTATTATTTTTATCGATTTTGTGTATATCGTAGATGATACATGGACCGCGATAAGACAAACGAAATAAATATACCTACTTGATTAAATTTGAAAAGGATGTCATCAACTTGATAATGATTTAGTCGAAATATTTCTCCCTTTAACTGTGTGTCTTTTCATTTCGTCGAAATGAGTCTTACCATCTGCAAATCCTATGTAACACACAATCAATGAGTCGTACAGGTTGAGTACACTGACGTACCTGACATCGGATGGTCCGAGGAGACAGGTACCCTAAAGGTCCGTTCTTATGACCTCACCCAACGACACGGGAGGAGGTCCCCTAGAAGGATTGGGTCCCTTGTTTGAGTCCAAAGGACGTGACGTCCTTCTAAGACATGATAGACTCGGTAGTCCCGTAGACCCTGTGTAATCGTTATCAGCCTTGGGAAATCACAAGAACGTGACTGATGGTTCTCTCTAGTAAAATAGGAAGACATCGACCCATCTGTCTCCCTCGGTACAGAAAACTATTGGGTCAATTGTAGTCAAACGTATTCCAAGGGGTAGAGTATATTTATAACGGTCAGTATTAAACTTTAGACTTTATAAGCTTATAACAAACACAAGACAGAGTTCGGTTTGGAAGACTTTCCTTAACTATCGACGAACAGGATTGAGGTAAGTACGAGAAGAGGTTGAATAATGGACGTGAAAATAGTATAATAAGGAGTTTGAGATGAAGAGAAGGACCAGTCTTTTGGAAGGACCCAGGACCCTACGTATGTACTATGTCAGATGTTTGGAATCGGTCTGTAGGTTGTATGAATCCAGTAACTTTCACTTTCTTTTCACTTTCACTTCAGTGAGTCAGTACAGACTGATAAACTCTGGGGTACCTGACATCGGATGGTCCGAGGAAGGAACGACAAAGGAAGAGGTCCCCCTAGAAGGACTGGGTCCCTAACTTGGACCCAGAGGATGTAAGGTCCGTCTGTGAAATTGGAGACTCGGTGGTTCCAGGAATGATCTATAGTTTCCAGTTTAGATAAATGGTAAAGGACAGGAATGTGGATAGAGTAAAAAAACCGGAAGGGTGAAAATGAAGTCGTTTGAGTTATTTGTTCCTACGAAAAAAAGAAAAATTAAAGAGATGACGACGACGATTCAATGAAGTCAGCACAGGTCAAGACACACTGGGGTATCTACCGTCGGGTACTCCGAGGAGGCACGGACCCTAAGAGGTCCGTTCTTGTGACCTCACCCAACGGTAAAGGAAGAGGTTACGTACTTTGACTTTTCACTTTCACTTCTATGAGTCAACATAGGCTAAGAATCACTGGGGTCCCTGACGTCGGATGGTCCGAGGAGGTAGGTACCCTAAAAGGTCCGTTCTCATGACCTCACCCTACGGTAACGGAAGAGGTTAAAGAGATGTTCAAATATGTTTAATGTGGGTGAAAAGGTCTATGTTTCATTTTATTATGAAGGAGACATCTCACAAGGGAGTAGAAATTTAGGATTACACTGGAGATGGAAGACCTATTAAACGAACCATTAAATTACAAATAGAATTAATATATGTTTATGTATATATAACGTAAGGTGTAAATACGTAACAAGGAAAACTCGATATGAGGATATCAATTGTAAAACGGAAAACAAACATAGGTCATAGAGTTATCGTAACAAATGTCACAACATAAAATATAAATTTATTACGTACCTGAAGCAATAATGAAAATGTAAAGAGGTAATATTTTCGGATTGTCGTATAAACCACTAAACTAAAATTTTGTCTTACATACTTATTACAAATAATTGAGTTAAGTTGTACGGTGGGAAGAGTTCCACTGAACGTCTGAGTAAAAACTATTCGAGTCTAGAGTCCTAATGGACTTTCTTTGACTCAGTCAAGGCTCCTATAGAAAGTTCTTACCCTTTTAGTAAAGATGTCTCTTCTTTGTTAGTAAAAGATTCGTTATTTCAATAACTCGATAAAACCGACTCATTTATCGACAAAAGAGATACCGTATAAGTCTCCATAAAGATTAAGAACAGTACCTAACACTGTATAAAAGGGAAACCATTTTGTTGTCTATCCACAAAAATCTTAAAGTTCGTCAAAAGTTGTATCTGTAAACGTCTTACGACTAAAAGGGTTCTCAGGAGGACCCATTTGAGTAAATGAAGAAGTAACAAACTCCCCCTACTTAGCACATTTTACTCGATAAATTAAGGAAAAGAAAAAAAAGTAAGATGAGACGGGAAAGTATTTTAACAGTTGGAGTCTTGATAGGACAAAGTTTAATTCGATTTTATCACTGTAGAGAGGATTCGGTGGTAACCATTTCTTAGGGAGACGGTTACGTCCTCTGTGTCCTCTGTACCCAAGCTAGGGACCCAACCTTTCTAGGGGACCTCCTCCTTTACAGTTGGGTGAGGTCATAAGAACGGACCTCTTAAGGTACCTGTCTCCTCGGACTACCCGATGTCAGATACCCCAGCGTTTCTCATCATGCACTTACTTCACTGAATCGTCCGTGTCTACTCTTTTGTCTACTTCATTGAACGGATACCAGGTGGTCGATCATTCTCTTTTGCGGTCCTAAAAATTAACTACTAATAAAATGATATTCCAAGGAGTAGAAGAAAGATGTCTTGTCCTAGGTACAATGTCTTAATGAAAATTTCTTATTTGTAAAGCACCTTAATAGAACTATTCTTGTTAGATGAACGTTTCTTTGTCGAAAGAGAGAAACCCCTCCTTGAAAATGTAGACGAAGCCTACCAGACTCCCTCGGACTCTCAGGGTCTTATTACAGAACAGACGTCCACACTGAGCTTCGGACCCCATTCCTCGACACTGACATTTGAAGACTTGTTTGTTTTGTCAGAAGACAGGGAGTCTCAGTGTCTTCACCACTTCATAAACTGCCGGAAGTCTTCATAGGTCCTTATGAAGGTAAAAGTGTATTAACGACGAGGATGGGTCCTTGGAAAAGAATTTAGTTAAACCTCGATGTTAAATCGTTCCTCAAGGGTGGAGGGTGGAAACGTAAAGTAAAGGAATTATGCAAAGTGGAAAAGGACGAAGAAAGTGTCTGTTTAGTTCTTTTGTCGACCTCGAACTCCCCGGGGTTCTTCGACGAACGAGGAATGGGGTGTGAGTCGAACTTGAGAACCTTTGACGGTTGGGACCTCTCTTCGTCAAAACTGAAGGGAAGACCGGACCTGTTTTGTGTTTCCCTTGAATTCCGTTCTTTATAAAATTACAGAGAAAGGTGAGCGAAAGGCACTATCGGTAGATTAGGTGTCTGACTCCCGATTACGGACACCTTCCTCTCTCCTTTAGCAGAGTCGCACACACGCAGAGACTGTAAAACTATTCTCCACCATGTAGGGGATTTGATGGAAAGATTTCTGTACGGAAACGTCTCGAAGAGTCTTTCGAACCGTCGGGACGAACATCAGACGCCCCCCCTTTAACTGTTTTCTAAAATTCTCATTTGTCTGGGTGTCTTTGTGTAAACCGTCCGCAGAGATGTTTACAGAGATATTAAATTATGTAAGAGCTTAAGACGAAATCTTATTAAGACAGGTGAAGGTAACTTTCTTTTACGGTAAACACGGAATCTGACAAAAATGTCCTACAAATAGAACCAAATAAGCGAAAAAATATCTTGATCTTAACTAACTATCTTCTTCTGAACTTTTCCTGAAATTTGTACAAATTATAATAATAAAACATTAATTACACGACAATTGTAATAAGTGTAAAAAGTACCTTTAAAAAGAAACTTCCTTTCGAATAAACTTGGAGTAGTACCACTTTAGTTAGTAGTCCTGACGAAATAAAAATAAAAGAAAGAATTTTAAAACAAACCAAATGACCGAGAAGTGACACTGGAATCTCGAGAATCAACACCGTACACCCTAGATCCCTACTTTGGGACCGGGGGGCGTAACCTTCACGTCTCAGATTGGGTGATCTGGTAGTCCCTTCAGAGTCCTGAGTACTTTGTACTGGTGTCCCAGACCGAGGGAGGGACAGAGGGGTCAAGAACCTCTAGTTCTTCCACAAGATGTTTCGAGTGAACCTTATGATTACTTAAATAGGTCTGAGGAGACCTCTTTCTACATCCCCTTACTTTATCAAGTAGTCCGATACAATGATTGACCACTGTCTCGACTGACATTTGATATCTAAGAACTGAGAACAGTGGTAGAAACTCCAACCCAGCTAGAAAAGTCAGATCTCCTTTTTTATTAATGAATTTTACCTTTTATAAAAATTTTCTTTTTTACTCATTAAAAGAGTTACTGACCCAATATTTATTAATAGAACACTGTCTTTTTCAAAGAGTGAGTATTTATTCTTACATAAATTGGTGTCACCTTTACAGTACGGTTACTATCCGTAAACAGAGTAAGTCATTTAGACAAGGACTGAATATTCAAGAGGAACTAGGTCCCTTACGTAGTATGTAGACAGGGGTCGGGGGACTTTACATGCCTCTACGAGTTCCACCGGATTGGATGCCGACGGGGTCAGACATAAAGAGTTCGAACAGAAAGTACCCCTTGTTGGTTTCTTGGGTTCCACGTTATCCCCTCTGTACCGTAGATGTGTCTTCTATCCGTTCGTCAGGAAGTCCTCTATTGGTTCTGGGACGACGATATTGGTCCCATACGACAAAGCATGACTTGGTCCGCAACATTAGCCTGTACTCCTCTACGAGAAGACGTGACACCCTCTCTTTGTGTTGTTACACAGCCAAACAAATCCTTTAATAAAAATGTTACAGGAGACACAGAGGGACGGTAGTCGCAGAGATTTACGGACAAAGAAAATGATGAAAAAAAAAAAAGAAAAATGTTTATAGAATTCAGGAAATTAGAAGGAAAGAATGAACGCGGAATCGAAGAAGGAGGATTATAGGAAGGCCGGGGGAGTAAGAAAGAAAAAGTGAAGGGAGGAAAAACGAATAAAAAGAATACCGGAGGCGAGATCGAAAGAAGAAGAGGGAGGCGAGGAAAAAGAGGTAAGACAGTAAAAGAGGGGAAACAGAGAAATGGAGGGAGGGAAGAAGGAACAAAGGTAAGGAGGACAACCGAGAAAAAAGAAAAAGATAAAGAGATAAATATGAAAGAAAGAAACTAATAAAAAGAAGAAATAAGGTAACGTGAAGAAGGATGAAGGAAGGAAAGAAGAAAAGTGAATCTTAGTGGGTGACTCCCCAATTCTTTAACCCAATAAATAGGTGTTTGAACTTAATGAGTAATTCCCTCGAAGAACCCCCGAATTGAAGGGCCTGGAAGACTTGACGAGTCGTATTTCCTGTTTATGAGGATTCAGGTTTATTGCGGGAGTCTACCTCTGTGTCCTTTGGTCGTCGTTCCTTCACTTGACAGACATGGCAACTATCCTTACCATGACAGTAGTGACCTCTACGGAGAAAGAACTGTAGTAAGAAAAAGAAAAGAAGAAAGGAAGAAGTAATTTGTCGATACTCGTAGGTATCATACGGTCTGTGATAGAATTCGTGACCCTGTCCATTCATCCGTACCGGGATCAAAAGAACGTTTAATGTGAGACTGAATAAGACTACTCTTTTCATTAATACTTAGTTTATCAGTTCTTAGTAGTCACGAAGAGTGTGGAAAGGTTTACGTAACGGGAATTTTTATCCTCTCTCCCTCCTTTACAGGAACCAATAGACTTCTTGATGTGAACCCTTAAGAAAACTACAAAATAAAAATTTAAGTATGTTTGATTTACGTGATATATAAATTCATCTGGTCTAAGTAAAGATAGTTGGAAAGATTACCAAACTTATGATCTACTGTAAATCAAAACTTTACAACTATGTCTATTTTAGGGTTCGACCATCCATAAGATAATCATACGTATTACCAATTTTCGAGTCCGAAATTTCTTTATTATCTCTTCAGTCCTAGTTCATGTTCGAAAAAAGAATGGTCACCCTACCGGAACCCGTCGAAATAATTTGAAAGACACTGGACCATATCGGAATGGTAGTAATGGATTGAGTGTCTCGGTGACAATCTTAAATTAGCCTCTCACATCGTAAGCCGAGCCAATATCGTGTCAATTGTGGGAGATATACTTTAACTGGTCGTAATAATATTACTATCACAAAAATTAATACTGACATAATTGGTAACAACGATACTAAAAATAACAACATCAATTAAACTCGATATCGGTCCGTTCTCTCGTAGGTGAATGTCTATAACCTCAGACTTGTTCTCGTACGATCGTCCAGTTATTCCCTTACTCCAGTTGAGAGGATCTCAAGGACAAGAATGTGTTCATCCATGGGATTGTAACGAAGGTTGGTCATAGATTACCAGGACCTGGGTGTAACGGAATCCCAGGTTGTCTCGACTTTGGGTTACTTCGACTACGACTTGTCTATCGCCCTACCTACCGGAGACCGTGTCATCCGTGATTATCTCTCGCGACCATCCGCCTCTCCTCCTCTTCGTCCCCCTCCTACATAAGTACTGCTTGGAGCGACGGTCTTCCCCTCTCTAGTCGGTCTCACGACTACCACGGTTCCCTCTGGTCGACACTCTCCAATTACCTTGTAATCCTCTCTCCTCTTTAGGTTTCTGTCGGCCGACGATGGACCCTACTACCGAAACTCAGTAGTCTAAGACTTGGTAGTGTGTGGTCTGACAGTGTCGACCTCCACCTCAATACTGGAGTCGGGACGTCCCAAACGACTCTCCCGTCACATGCGTCCGTATACTCCTACTTCGAGGTTCTCTGTCACACGATTAAGTAGTCCAGACCACTCCGAAACTGAAAAAGGGAAAGGGCTCACTGTCCTTAGGGTGTTCTATCTTCTCCCAGGTCTCCTGAATGGTAACTTCTTCTTCCCAAAGACCATCAAGACGAGTTAGTTCAGTGTAGGAGGTGCGGTTCTGGTTTTCAGAAGACACAAAAAGTAAATAAAAAGTTACATAAAAATTAATCTCCTATTAACGAAATGTTGTAACACAATCAAAGACGACATGTTGTTACACTTAACCGGTATTCATACGCATATAGGGGACGGAAAACTCGGACGGGGTGAGGGGTAAGGTGGGGAGGTCCAGTAGTGTCTCGTGGGTCGACTCGAGAGACACGAGATGGCGTCGAAGGGTGGTCGACAGACAATATACGTTCCGTCACATATATGCAGTCACGGTGAGAGGGTTAAATGGGGTGTGAGAGGAAGGGGGGTGACACAGATGCTCAGGTAAGAGACACAGACACAGAGATGAGGACAGGACGTTTATCCAAGTAGTCATAGTAAAAAGGTCTAAGGTATACATACACAATTATTACTATAGAGGATAAGAGAAAGACCGAATGAAGTGAGACATATTGTCCGAGATCCAAATAGGAGTAAAGTAAATTGGAGTAGAGTAAAGTGGAGTAAAGTTGACTGAGTTTGAGTAAGTAAAAAACATCGACTCATTATAAGACAACATATGTACATGGTGTTGAAGAAATAGGTAAGTAGATAGATACCTGCAATCGAACGAAGGTACATCACCGATAGCATTTGTCACGACAATACTTGCAACCTCATGTGCACAGAAAAACTTAACACCAAAGAAGTTCCACATACGGGTCATTTCAGGAGTTACAACTAGGTCTTCCTTTTACTTCTTCTAAGAAAACAGGGACTTTAACTGAATAGTAACCGTAAAGTTATTAAATTTCTTCACTAATACTTTGAAGACGAACGGCGTAACCTTGACTGAACAGTCTATGGAGATAACATCCGTATTGTCAGAAGTAGTCTGTCTCACTCACCTGAAAACGTCGAATAACCAACGGTCGTAGGTAAATAAGGGGGGTACTCTGGTATCAGTGGAAAACTTATTTATAGATCAAGGATGACCTGGGTTAAGTACTTCTGGTATAGATCAATCGACCGAGAGCCGACTCATTTTTTGTCATATACTATTTACATCCGATAACGTCTAATACTGAGAGATCTTTAATTTCGACTTTCTCTCTCCGTCTTTATGAGTTTTACGAACTCTAAAGTAATACAGGATCACCTCCAGTGTGATATGGGTGATTGTCTAGTGACAATCCAAAAAACGAAGTATAAGAAAAGTAGATGGAGACAAGGATGTTCAAAATTTCAGACTAAGAGAGTAGAGAGTTCTTTAACACTCGACAGTTATAAGAAAGTTCTTATAAAACCGGAAGGTAGTTCTTTGGGTTCCTATTACTTATGAAGAGTTCTATGTTCTAAGTTGAGGTGTAAGGATAGAGTGAAGACTTTTTCACAAAGATTTAAGCTCACTAACTCTTTGTTAAGACCCTTTTGAAACTTAAGTAATAACGAGTAAAAAAATTTTATTCTGAAAGGATTAGAAGGAATGAACTAATAGTCCTATTTATATCTAAAAGTTTTTTTTTTTTTTCTTTTGTTGAGTGTTAAGTAATATTATTTAGACACAATCTCACAAAAGTTTTTCTCGAAGTTATTAAGAAGGGTAGGAACATACGGACCCGAAGGGACCACCCAGTCTGTCATTTCTTAGGTGGACGTTACGCCCTCTGGACCCAAACTAGGGACCCAACCCTTCTAGGAGACCTCCTTCCGTACCTTTGGGTAACGTAATAAGAACGGACTTCTTGGGGGAACTTGTCTCCTCGGGTTCTCCGATGTCAGGTACCCCAGTGTTTCTCAGTCCGCACTGACTCACTGATCCGTGTGTGACTGTAACGTATGTACTTGGAAAAGGTACACCGAAACCGTACGAGGGATAGTTCTCTTCTTTACATACAGTAGTTGAAAACCTAGACACGAAACTTAAAACGGTTCTCGTCGTTTACGATGTGTTCGTCTCCACAGACGTGTGACCCGGAATCGGAGAAAATAACCATCACCCTTGTGATACTGGTTCTACCGTTACTAGGACCGAATCTGTGAACCTTTACTTCTCTTGTCTCTACGACATCGACTGTGAACCGTTTCGGGTCCGTGTACGGACACCGGTAACATCTACTACACCAGTGTTGACTCCGTCAAAGATTCACGTTCTAATATTTCATGGGACCACTTTGATCGTTAATTTTTTTTTTTTTTTTTCGTAGAGTGACTTGTGTTGGGTTTAGCGATTGAGTCTTAGCATTCGTTTATATTTAATAACTGTCATCAAAATGTAAAACGAAGACCCCACCAAAAAGTACATCGTCATTCATTAACTATATCTTTAATCATCGCATTGAACATACCATCCAATGTTTTGACCCTTTATACAAAGTAACCAAAACCTTCCCCAACCGTTCTTCTCCGACCACTTCTTGACAATCGTGTCCGACCTTTATGAAGTTAGACGATACCTTCCGATATTTTGACCACTAGATACAACACATGGACAATTGGTCAACTATTTTGACGACGGATCCCAGTTGAACCTAGACTGAACTCAACTAATAAACATTCTACCGGAGGTAGGTAAAGTGAGTATAGAATATGATTACCAGGCAAAATGTAATTTTTGACTTCGGTTTAAGGGAAGTCGAACTTTACAAATCGAGAGATACAGTTCGAGTTCTTCTTTATTCTATTTCTGTTATAACAAAGTAAAGGTTCACCTTAAACCTCTTTTACACTTCTCGGTCCTGAATTCAACCTTTGAATATGACAAGTGTTTAAGTAAGAGGGGTTGATCTTCTTTCGAAGGTTCTCATTCTAGAATAGACTTCTACTTTGTGATTTAGTCACGACGTCGACACTTTAAAAAACCACTATTTGTGTGAACTAAGTCTATTCATAATAGTAAGGATTAAATCTCTACTACTTTGAGTTCAAGACTTTCTGTTTTAGTCACCAAAGGGTGGAAACACAGGTCTCTTGAAACACAAACACTTACGTCCCCCTGTGTCCCACCACTCAATCCGTGCTGTCTCCCCCTTGGTTTACCCAACCGTACATCCAAAAAGTAGGACGGGGGTTCTCCTTTCAAGTTTGAACTAGATAATAGACATAGACGAAAGGTACAATTTAAGACTGACTTGTCACGAAAGACTTCCTTTTTCTTTAGTACCTCACTTATAGGACCACCAGGTCACAGATTCTGAGGTACAAAGGTTACGTCCCCCGGATCAAAGCTAGGGACAAGTCCCTTGACCTAGGGTGTACAACGTCGACTTCTAGGGTGTCGGACGTTGATTCTGGTTTTCGTTAGTTTATTTTTTTAAAAAATTTGAGAACTTTTGAGAAACCTTTTGGAGATCATTTTTTTTTTTCTTACTCCTAAACCTGTGTTCTGGAAATCTGAGGTCTTCATATGAGACATAAAACACAGTACAACTAATTATTTGATCCCGACTCGTCTCCCAGAACTTCAAAGTGTCAAAAGACGGGGTCAACATATTTCAAGTAGGTTACGTGACTATAACGAGTTCGGTCTTTAAATCTGTAGAAACGACCGTAAACGGTATTACCATACATCTTACAAGTTTTAAACCTGACAAGATCTTCTAAAATCAATAAGTCATCAACAGCATAGACTAGGAATCCTTTATGGTTGCTTCCTAGTATACTATACTCACCCTGACAAGTCTTTTCTAAAGACTTGAAAAACTTTCTTAGTTAATTAACTGACAAAACAATTTTAATTCCTGGACACGATTATTGATCTCTTTCTCTGACTTTATCTGTTAGTTTGGACCAAAAACCGAAGGTCCTCGATTGTCACATCTCCCCTCTACCCCGTTCAAGTAAGAGGACGTTTTACTATAGATTTTCCTTTTCCAAACATATGTTGTGAATCAGAAGATTTTCCGTCTCGGGTACGAAGAAACTTGGTTCCATAGAGAGGTGATTGACCCTAAGGATTAACGACCCTGATATTCTATTTACTACGACATTTTTAAGGTAAAAAATTATAGTACTTTTTCTCTACAGAGAAAGAATCGAGGTCTCCTTCTTTTCTTTTACTGGAAATAAACCCGGAACAACAACGACAAGACACTGATTCAGTGCAGGTTAAGACACTTGGGTACCTGACGTCGTGTGGTCCGAAGGGAGAGGAGGTGATAGAGGGACTCAAACAAGTTCAAGTACAGGTAATTCAATCACTACGACATTGTTAGAGTAAGAGACGGTGGGAGAAAAGGAAAACGGAAATTAGAAAGGGTCGTAGTCCCAGAAAAGGTTACTTAGTCGAGAAACGGAGTCCATCGGTTTCATAACCTTGAAGTGGAAATCGTAGTTAGGAAGGTTACGTATAAACCCCAACTAAAAGAAATCCTAACTGACCAAACTAGAGGAACGTCAGGCTCCCTGACAGTTCTCAAAAGAGGAATGGTGTTAAGTTTTCATAGTTAAGAAACCACAAGTCGGAAGAAACACCAGGTTGAGAGTGTAGACATGTACTGATAACCTTTTTGGAATCGAAACTGATATGTCTCGAAATACCAGGAAACCCTAAGGTTTACTATAAATACCCATAATGTCAAGGTTGACACTCTCTCTACTACCTGTAAATAGGACGGGGTCCATAGAACTGAATATTGAGTCAGTAACAAAATTGAACCCTTTCAAAGATTTTCAATTTGATTAAATTTCCACGATTTTGGTACAGGATACTCCGACTTATATGCTTCTTTGTCTATAGAGTCTTGTCTCGGCAAGTTTCATGTGGAACCGAAGGGAAAGAAAACAGGAAGGTCGGAAGTCCCGTTTCTCTTACCTTCGAGATAATCGTTTGTAAATCTATAATTTATAGACACGAATGATGTTATAGTCTATCCTATGGTTTATGGTCAAACCATTCAACAATCTCCAACTTCGTACTTGGCACACAGTTTATTATATATAAAAAAGGAAATAATAGAAAAGAAGTGAGACCCCCTTTAGGAGAGGAATCTCGAGTCTTAAGAAACTAGGGGTACGTCGGACTCAAAGGGGTCGGGGGTACAGTCGACCGAAACCGATTGCCCTTAGTGACCGACCTCTACCCACCACCCTTCTCTCTTATTCCAACCCACAAAGAAGGGAAAGCAAAGACTGACCCACCGTGGAGGTCTTCGTCGACGTAGAGGGACCACCAAGTTGGGAAGTACCGAGGTTGAAGGTTGTTGTCTGTATTCGGGGATCCGAGAGAAAGACTTGGAGGAGGGAACAGAGAGATAATCTCCCACCATCTGAAAACGCCAACAACAGTATAAGACCCACTGGAGTAACAAGGAGGAAACCGAAAAGTCGAGGAGAAGTGGAGCCATTTTTTGTTTGTGTATTTGAGGGACGTAATTTTAGGAGAACAAATTTTTTTTCTCATTCCCGTTTATACCTCAAAACCTTTTACTCACAGAAGTAACAATCATATCAAACCATCGAAAAGTCTTTCTACAAACGTTCTCCGGTGAGACAGAAGACGACACAACACTTACGTAAGTCCCACACACGCAAACTGCCTCCTTCATCCGAACTGAAATTCTAGTTCTCATACCTCGTGGTCTGTTCAAGTACCTTACAATAGGTGTTTTCACGAGTTGGTGTAAGCATTAACATTCCCACCGGTGGTAAAAGGGTTTTCCCCCGTCGACCACTTAAAGTAGTAAGTACTTTATTACACCGACAGTACTGGTAGCACATCTAAGAGACCTCACACCTTACCTTCCCAATAGAAAGGTTCCCCATAGAAGGTAGAAATGTCCTTAGATACAGAAACATCTTTTCAACTACTATTTATACATGAGCGAGAGGTAAAACAAGGAATCTTGACCAAAGAAGAATCGGTACAAGTCCTTTAACTAACATGAATACTCCATGTAGTATCCTTTGTTAAATTATCCTGGACAAGGTAGTCTATAGTTAGTGACTATTGCTGTGATCTACCCGTTTGTGACTCCCCATCAATATACGTTCGAGACAAGATGTTTGAAACATATATGAGTAAATTTACAAAGTTTGTAAGATTTTTGATCCTGCCGATACTAGGGGTAAAGTACTAACCTTTTGGTTTAAAATCTTTCTAATTTATTAAACTACTTCTAGTGTGTAACTCTTTCCTAAAATTTGGTCAGACGGAACGTTATAACAACTAACTACACCAGAAACACGTACAGTAGAATTAAAACAAAAATGGTAGGAGTTTCCTTTTGTTTCGTTTATAATAAATAATAAGAGAGAGTCAATGTAACTATTATAGAGACCGTTTTGAGGGTAAATAGACTTTCAAACTAAAGTTTTTCTCCTTCGTGAAAATCATATACTGAAATATAATACCGAATCCTTTGAGTGCATTTTCTTTCGTGTTTTCCACTTAAACGCGATGTTAGACGAGTAGACAATTTATTTATATATTTTACCCCGAATTTTATACTCCGATTTCAGTTTATGGAATACAACGTTTGTTTGAACAGTGTAGTCACTTTTGTGGGTCGACAAGAGGGAAAAAGTTAGGACTGCGGGTCGCAGACAAAAGTTATGGGACCCTAGTAAGTAGAACGACAGAATCCCTGACAAAGAAGCTCTGGACATCATAATTCTTTGGTTTTATACCGGTTACTAACTTCTTTCTCGAGAAAACTGGAAATCTTTTAGAAAAAATACGAAAAACGAGAAGTAAGAGAATGGGAAGTGAAAGATCGGGAGTGAGTTATAAGTCGCCAAAGGAAAATGGGGTTATGTAAATGATATTTTAACGTGATATAAATCTCAATTGAGGACCCAATTCGTGAAAGATACATCTTTGATTACATTAAGTGTGTTTATCAATCCTTCACGTGTTGTTATAATAGTACTAGGAAAAATATCTACTATTTTGACTGTTTTATTTTTATTCGACTTAAATATCCTTACTCTTCTACTGTTTGTCGCTAAACTTCCGTCCATTAGTCTGAGGTCAAAGGTCTAAGATTAGGAGTGACACGTTATTATCATGAAGTTCTTGGTCGTTTAGAGATTCACCCTTTTTGACGGATACCTCAGTTTAAATTTCTGACATTTTCTACTCGTAACAAGATTAGTATATCTTTACTATAGTCCCGGTACCTAAGAGTTCGTAAAACAAACGTATGTCTTTTTCACCGAACCTTTCTATAGAACACAAAGAAAACCCACGGATCTTTTCTCAAAATAAACTTAGATTTAAAATAACACGGGTATTGTAAAGGAGGGAACGCATTCCGTTAAGGGTTACTGACCAAGACTACTCACTCAATGGTTGCTTTCTTTTTTCTTTCAGTGAGTCAGCACAGGCTGAGAAACGTTGGGGTACCTGTCATCGGATGGTCCGAGAAGACAGGTACCCTAAAAGGTCCGTTCTTATGACCTCACCCAACGGTTAAGGAAGAGGTCCTCTGGAGGGACTGGGTCCCTAACTTGGGTCAAGAGGGTGTAACATCCGTCTACGAAATTGGAGACTCGGTGGTCTCAATCAATGGTCGGGAGACGATTTATGTCACGGACATTACAAGTGTAAGTAGACGTCTAGAACTGAAGTTTATAAGATTATGTGGTTTCCCCGTAAATACGTCCATCCTGGTCACAAACTATGTACGTCGTCCAAGTGTTGATGTATGAAGGGTATAAAAACTATGAAATAATGTCATCAGAAGGTAAAAAGAAAATCTTCATCTTTAGTAATTGAATGTACCCACTATACATAAAAGTAAACATTATTTAATGAAATAAGGTCCGTTATAAATCTTAACACCAATGGTGTAGTTATCCTTTATATGAGGTGAGTCAATCGGAACTCGGAATTCTGATACAGTGTAAGACCTCAGCACAATTTAAGAGTCGTTATAAACAAGTAATTAACTGATTAATGTAATACTACTTTATAGTAGACTAACACGTTTTATCATTTAAATGTAGGTAACGGATAGAGTATTTTACATTTTGTTTTGTATACAGACGGAATAGTGAGTCATTATCATGGACTCACACAAGTCCTTGTGACTAATATGTGTACCGTCATTAATAGTGTAACCGAGACTAATATTTCCATTGTCCGCCGTGACCTAAGTACCCTCAATGACTCAAACGTAGAGGTAGTTTCGGGTCCACGGACCCCTGTTACTTTGTCTTTTCGGTCTTTATTTCTTGTATTTACTCTTTTATCTTTGTAAATTCTTTTGAATAATAGGTGGAAGAGGGGGACGGATACCTTGGAAACAAAGACACACAAGAGAAAAGGAGAGAAGGAAGAAATAAAGACAAAACCTTTTGACTTTTGTTTCATTTTAGTCCCTTATTGAAGTTTTCAAGAAAAAAACGAAAAATTTTAAAAGTCGATAAAAATGAACCAAACAAAATAAAGAAACCTGAATAATAAGATCCTGACAAGAACAGTGAAGAATATTTCACTAATATAACGTATATTTATTCCCAGTCTTTATATGGGGAAAAGTACTGGTCCCTAATTACATAGTCAAATCGAAAGGACAAAGAAACATTTATCTCCTATCCCCAAATTATTCTACCTATTTTCTCGTCCGATTAAATCTTACCTCCACCCCTTTTATTTCTAATATAACCTTCGTATTTTCTTTCTACTCCTTATCGAGTCAGAGTAAGAGGAGTCTTACTGTGAACCGATAAAGATTTATACTTTTTTATTTATACAGTATATAATGGAAATTTTATTAATAATTTTCATTAATGAGTCTTAAATTTTTAATTTTTTGTTGAACCTTCAATAACAACAAAATCTGTGTCAAAACACAAATGAGAAACTAAGTCTATGTTATTAAAGTAAGTCTATGTTCGCTTTATTTAAACGAAGAATTATCGAAGTCACCTGTACTTGTACCCGTTTGAAGTCCTCTACCACTCCCTGTCCTTCCGGACCGTACGACCTCAGGTACCCCAGTGTTTCTCAACCTGTGTTTAACTGCTGACTTGTTGTAGTTCGAATTACAACAAACCAAGGATCAACAAAAAGAGAAAAGACAGGATTTGAAAGACATAAGTCCACAAACCTGGCAAAGTCACTTATAATTTTATCTTCTCTTGAAGGGATTTCGATGTTGTTTATAAGTTTTAGCTAAAATATTAAAAGGATAAATAAGCAATCCAGATGAGTATTTGGTCTAACAGCTATGACAGACGTACGATGGATATTGAAAACTATCCCAAATAAATTAAAAAAAACGTTTTTCTTAAACCCTCCGTGTCAGAGGACTAAACCGTATCGATTTGATATTACATATCGCACCCAAACGATGATAACGTTTTCCGTGTACCCTTTTAACTCCTCCATCGTTAATGTAAAACGACACAGGACGTCAGTTATCCTCTGACTGAGGTCCTCTGTCTGACAGACTCAAGGGTAGGTCCGATATTATAAATGATCATTTTTTTTGTACTCGTTCAACGTAATTAAGAGACACGTTCGGAACAGAGTGGAGATTTTACTCCAAATACTATTGTTATTTGGATAGGGTAGTCTGACGTAACCCTTCAAAATTAATCAATTATACATATTTAACGATTGTTATTAGAGACCGTGTTCTTTTGTGAGTTCTTTTCAATTGACAATAATAAAAAAAACGTAGACCCAATATTAATTATCACTAATCTTAAAAATTTGTAACAACACTTAATACCGTTTCTAGTCTTCACTGAGTTAGTCATCGAATAAATCTATTGTTAAACCAGAAAACCTTATTACTTCGGTTTTAATAACAAGATTTTATCGTCACTTAACAAGTTATCGTCACTTACTTCACTTTTAAAATGTTCCACTGTTGTCCGTCGTTGTCCTTAAACATGGAGTCACCTTGGACCACTAGTAAAATAACAGGTTTACTCCTTTAATTGTATAAATCGTAATCATCGTTGAAGAGACTTTGGCCATAGAAGACTAAAAAAAGTGTAACAAAACGTAATTAATTCCCTCGGGATACGGAGAAACGTCTCTTCCGTTACCGTGGGGTGAGGTCATGAGAACGGACCTTTTAGGGTACCTGCCTCCTCGGACCATCCGACGTCAGGTACCCCAGAGATTCTCAGTCTGTGCTGACTCGCTGAAGGGAAAGTGAAAAGTGAAAGTACGTAACCTCTTCCTTTACCGGTGGGTGAGGTCACAAGAACGGGCCTCTTAGGGTCCCTGATCCCTCGGACCACCCGACGGCAGATACCCCAGCGTGTCTCAACCTGTGCTGACTTCGCTGAATCGTCGTCGTCGTACGGAGAAACTCCCGAAGGGACCATCGGGTCACCATTTCTTAGACGGACGTTACGTCCTCTGAATTCTCTACACTCAAAATGGAGACCTAGTCCTTCTAGGGGACTTCCTCCCTTACCGTTGGGTGAGATCGTAAGAACGGACCTCTTAGGGTACCTGTCTCCCAGGACCACCCGATGTCAGGTACCCCAACGTTTCTCAGCCCTGTACTGACTCTCTGATTGAAGAGGACGGAGAAAATTATGACTCTTAAAAGGATCGAGTCCCCCCTTCTTTCAAGTCGACTTATTCGTTCTAGTTCCACTAGTCCTTATCTAATCTTTCGTCATAAAAGATTAGTTTGTTTTTCTTCCTGAAGTATGACAAAACTTCGTATAAAAGTATGACAATCCGGATCGGTGAGGTGGAAGACTAGTCGCGTGAGAAGTAGAAATTTTCCTTAACGAAAGTGATCGTAAAGAGACTTCTTCCTTTACCGCAGGGTGGGTGAGGTCATAAGAACATACCTCTTAGGGTACCGCCCCTCGGAACATCCGATGTCAGGTACCCCAGCGCTTCTCAGTCTGTGCTGACTCGCTGAAGTGAAAGTGAAAAGTGAAAGGTGAAAGTACGTAACCTCTTCCTTTGCCGTTGGGTGAGGTCGCAAGAACGGACCTCTTAGGGTTCCTGCCCCCTCGGACCACCCGACGGCAGATACCCCAGCGTGTCTCAACCTGTGCTGACTTCGGTGAATCGTTGTCGTCGTCGTCGTCGTAAAAGGATAACTTAATTATCGAAGAAAAACGATACCACTTGTCACCTCCCGGGGTTCCTGGAATTCGTAACGTGTCGATTTGATACCTCAATGGGTAAGTTATTAAGAGTACCGTAAGTCATTCGTACATAGATAGTTATTAAGAGGATAGTTTAAAATATATATTTAAATATCTACCTCTTTAAATACGTAACATTGAATCGGTTCTGATTCGTCGATTATATTTTATCTACCACGAGTCTGCAAATCTAAGTCAGAGAAAGTAACCGGTTTTGCCCTAGGAAGTAGGTAAGGACTTGGTTAGTGACATCGACCTCCCCTACCTTGTAATCGAATCTGGTTAGTAATCGGTCTGGTTAGTCCGAGGTGGAGACTTTGATCCTTACCCCAGTACTCGCGAGTCAACGAGTCAGCACACCACGGCCCCAGGTCGGGGCCACCTAGGTCCCATTAAGCTTCCCCTCTACCTTAGCCGTAGGATCCTTTTTTGAATAAATTAATATCTATATTTCTCTCTAATCTTTTCTTATCACATCATCCTTTTAATCACCTCTTTTTCTCCGACTTATTGAACCGTCGGTCTTCCCCTTTCTTTCTTGTTGTGCCCCCTTAGTCAGAAAGGTCTTTGACTAGGTGAAAGAAATAAAAAGTCCAAACGAATATATGAAAAACAATATGTATCCCTACTTATGTCTCAGTGTGCCCCAGTCGTCTAGACTGGGAACAGTGTTAGTCCACGAAGTATATTTTAATGTGTTTCCAGAATCCCCAAAATGTAGTAGAAGACCGGTACTCCGGACGACTGTAAAATACCGGGAAAGACTATTACCAGTCAGTTGGTCTTTTGAATAAAAAAGGTCCCCACTAAAAAAGAATTTGGTCCGCGGTGGGAGGTTTATTTCAACGTAAGAATATCCCACTCCCACATCACCCAATGTTAGTTCTTTCCTTAAATGAATCGGATACCAAATTGTACTAATTAGAATTTCCAATTATGAGTAAAGAGGATATACGATCAATATAAGTAATATTCCCGTCCCTTATACCTCTAAATCGTCGTTTATAACCGAGTTGTTTACTTTTGGAAAGTGGTCATATTAAAGATTAGTTAGATGGTATGATTATTAAAAGATTGAAGAGTTTTCTCAGAAATATATCTTTTAAATTTCGTAGAGTACGGACAGTACCAACCCTCCGACATTTGTTAGTGTACACCGGCCTGCTTGGACAAGTCCATCCGATCTCTTTGAAGTCTCCTCAAACATTCACCTTTGTGAGAACAGTGCGGGTCCTTACCAATAATTGACCTCGACGTTCAATTGAAGAAGAGGCTCTCTCCACCACCTCCCAGTCAGGGGGTATGTCAGTCTCCATATCCACTCTCATATTTTGTCATTTCATCCGTGAGACCAAAACCCCCATCTACGAACCCTTGTCCCCCAGAGAACTCCGAGCTAGAGCGGAAACGTATTATGACTCGGAGGAAGGAGTACTGGAAACGGTTCCCGTCTCAAGGAGTGCGACCGAGGGTCGTCACACCCTGAGACGCTAGGGTACCTGACATCGGACGGTCCGACGAGACAGGTATCATAAGGGTCCGTTCTTATGACCTCGTCAAACGGTAAAGGATGAGGTCCCTTAGAAGGCCTGGGTCCCTAACTTGGGCAGAGGACTCAGGGGACGTAACCGTCCGTCTAAGACATGACGATCGCGGTGAACCCTTCGGGTCCTTAACCCCCAGTCAGAGATGGTTTTCATTCCGACATCGCGTTACCATCTCTTCATTAAATGGTTTTTCTGTAAGTTGAGAACGACCGTCTTTTTTTCCTTCGACTCCTCCGTCGGTCACTCACGGGTGATGACTTCGTTAGGGTAGAGAGGACTTACTTCGACATTACAAATGGGTCTTTACTTTGTATCTCTCGTACCGACACCTCATTGATGGGACTTTTGGAACTTTCCCATCTGAGACCCGTGGTCTTATAGTTTATTAAGTTCTAGGTCTAGTTTCCTCCTCTTTCTTACAACTACAAAAGACAGGTTATCTTGTGAATCGTGATAGTTTCCGAAACTTCTACCCTTGATGGTATAATAATCATAAAAATAGTACCTGGGTAAAACATAAAGACAAAAAGACCTTTTCCAAGAAAACTCACCCCTCCCTCCTTCAGTAGTCACTTTGAGACTAATAAAGTGAAACGGTAGAGGACTGAGGGGCAGGGGGGAACAACTACAAGGAGTCTCGGACTCTAAAGGTCCCTTTGGTTCCGTTACTTTCACAGAAGACGTCTAATGAGATTTATACTTTGTTCGGATCCAAGAATCATGTCACTAATACGTCCTCGTTTTACTTGTAGTCTTGGTTATAATTCTGTAACCGTATCACAACACAGTATCTGGGTCCGAAACCCCAATCTAAAATTAAGATTACAATCAAAGTGTATATTAATTTCGTATCGTAAGGAGTGTGAGTTAGAAATAGATTTACTCTTAGTATAATATACCTAACATCTCCATCTCCTAATTTACACTATATGTATTTACCTATCCATAACTATGAATATATATATGTGTATATATGTATGTATCCTCGTTATTGGTGATAGGTTCTTTACTCGTCCTAAGTAAAGAATTAGAAAGAAAAAAGAGATCAAAAATCTTTTACAAAACTTTAGTAGGAACACACGGTGGAGACTGAATTGATGATTGTTATTTTTATTATATATTATATATAATTTGTGTCCGTAATGTCATCAATTCTTTTATTTGATACTTCAGGTTACGGACTCAAAGTTACGTTTGAAGAAGGTAACTCAACGACACTGTAACTCGTTTAGTGAAGTGAAGAGATACGGAGTCAAAAGAGTAGATATTTTACCACTGTCTTTTTAGACTGTAAAGATCTTTACGGTCCGTAAGAAGATTTGGAACGATACACACTTGAGTAATACAAGTGTTATTCGGATGTACCAGCATGTTAATGATGGTCATAAAATGTCTACTCCTTTTTCTTCGTGTCTTTCTAAACTTTTGAATGGGTTCACTACCTTGACTTTATTTTTGGGTCTGTTTGCTCAGAGACTTTAGTGAAACAATTAGTGATTGATATAATAATATATAAAACTGGAGTTTTGAAAACAGTACATAATAAAGTAAATTAATTGAGTTTTAACCCTGTAGGATTCTGTAACGAAGAGATCACGACGATTAAAAATCTCTTTCTGACTCCTTGTTACTCGACTTTTTTTTGTCGAGCTCAAGTGTTTCGACCATACAATGACGGATCAAAATTTTAGACATAAGAATTTTAGTTTTAGTATATCGGAGGTAACATTACTATTCGGTCTCTGTCTTAAAACGTGTCTGTCGACGAGACTAGATTAACTTCGTAAACCTAAAGTCGTCCTCAGAGAAGAGAGGGTTTCTTAATGGCATTGTACGGAACAATGGATTATGCGTAAAATAAAATAAAAATGAAAATTCGAAAAGTAAACCATAGCCCTATATCGACTAATCGTTACAACACTGTCAAAGTCCACTTATTATTTTCATGAGTTGGTAAGTATATGTACGTAGGTAAGAGGGGGTTCGAGAGGAGTGTAGGTCTGACAGTATACTGTAACTCGTCCTAAGGTACACGATCTGTCATCCAGCAACAACCAATAGTCAATCTTCATATTGTCACACATACACAGGTAGGGTTTGAGGGATTGATAGGGGAGGGGGACAAGAAGGGGGGACGTTGATTTTCAGACAAGAGACTCAGATATATAAACTCCAAAAAAAGTCATCTAAGAGGGTAGAGGTGACAGTACCTGGACACCCCAGTCTTCCGGATAAACACGTCGTACTAACCTCACGACCCGCGTCCCACCCAATAGTTCCCATTGAGCGTTTCAAAAAGATACGATTCAGAACGGACCGTCGTTCTTCGAATTCATAACGTTCACACACATATATATATATGTGTGTGTGTATGTACACTTTCACTTTCACAATCAGTGAGTCAACACAGACTGAGAAACGTTGGGGTACCTGACATCGGACGGTCCGAGGAGACAGGTACCTTAAGAAGTCCGTTCTTATGACCTCACCCAACGGTAAAGGAAGAGGTCTCCTAGAAGGGTTGGCTCCCTTACTTGGACCGAGATGACGTGACGTCTGTCTAAGAAATGGTAGACTTGGGGGTCCCTTTCGGTATATATATTTCTCCGACCTGTTTCATATTGAATGTATAGATAGAGAGAGATATATATATGTCTATATAGATATTATATATAGATATATATGTATAGATAGATATATATATATATGTATAGATAGATGTTATATATATGGATATATCTCTCCCTCTTCGACCTGTTTGATATTATGACTTACAATCGGTGTCGATAGAAATCCATTATTCTAGGTATTTATAACAAATTATAGAAGGTACGTTAAAAGGGATATAAGGGTAGAAGGTACTACATATACATAATTAAAATTTCTGTGACTTTTTTTACACAATATTTTTGCACTCACCCACTTACGTTTTCAACGTCAAGGACCTATTCTATTTTTCTTTTAAAAACATTACACATATTCTCTCCACCAAAATTTAAAAACAGAGAATAAATCAGTTAAGAGGGTTATTAACAATAATTTTTTGTGAAAGAAAGGGGTATCCTTTCACGGTTCAAATGAAAGTGATTCCAAAATATTTGATATAAATAAGAAAGAAAGTTGTCGGACAAACAAGAACTCTTTTACAGTGTTTAAATTTAATAACATCCTATATGTATGTATCAATAACTTATCTTTATCAAGATTTATCAAATAAATCAATTAGATAAAGAAGTGTAATCAGAAAAACGTTTTTATAAGATCATTAATAGTGCGAAAGAAGAACATATACTACAAATTTTGTTGAAACAATTTATAAAATTTTTAATACACCTTAAAAATGAAATTAACTTTAGTAAGGTATGTGAGGAATTGTTCATTTAACTCGTAAATATTTGAGTAATTCTCTGTTAACTGTATAACTCCGAGGATATGTCTTTCAGTAATTCAAAAAGGGGAGTAAATAAATTTAACTTTCAATATAGGAAGTCATTTTACACAGAATTATTATACATATGACGAGTTACCGTGGGGTGAGGTCATGAGAACGGACCTTTTAGGGTACCTACCTCCTCGGACCATCCGACGTCAGGTACCCCAGTGCTTCCAACCTGTACTGACTCCCTGAAGTGAAAGTGAAAAGTGAAAGTGCGTAACCTTTTCCTTTACCGTTGGGTGAGGTCACAAGAACGGACCTCTTAGGGTCCCTACCCCCTCGGACCATCCGACGACAGATACTCCAGTGTGTCTCAGCCTGTGCTGACTTCAGTGAATCGTCGTCGTCGTATGACGAGTGCCAACTAACAGAATACCACCCTTAGAAACAGATTAAGGACTCAAATTCCCTTGTTGTGTACACAAGAGAAATTGTAATAACCAGGGGCTCATTATTACAGAAAGAGTGAGAAAGATGATATTAAAATTAAATATTTGTTATCGATGAATTAATACTTTTCCTTAAAATAAACACCTTTATATAAATAAAATTAAAATTATATAAATATCATTTACATTTGAAAATTATAATTAAAGACACAAAGAACATGATATCTAGTGAATGTGAATAACTCTAAAAACTAACAACCAAAATACTATTTAACAGGTATGGGTTATTCTCATCATTACTAGTATTATTAATTTTATAAAACGTTAAGAAGATATATAATTCGTCACATGGTTTGTAAAAAAAAGATACAGTGTAACGATTACAGTGTCATTAGGTCTTTTGACAAACAAAAAGAAAAGACGTAACATGGGTACTCCGGTGACTCAGAAGACATCTGTCTGATTGGGTTTCTTCAATGAAGAGAAGTCACCAAGTCATCATTTCTTAGACGAACGTTACATCCTCTGTATCCTCTACGATTAAACTAGGGACTCAGTCCTTCTAGGGGACCTCCTCCTTTACCGTTGGGTCAGGTCATAAGAACGGACCTTTTACGGCGCCTGGGTCCTCAGACCACTCGATGTCAGGTATCTCAACATTTCTCAGCCTGTGTTGAATAGTGTGTACGTGCAACGTTCGACACTTTTACAATCAGCGGTTCAGCACAGACTGAGACGTGGGTGTACCTGACGTCGGACGGTCCGAGGAGACAGGTACTCGAGGAGGTCCGTTCTTATGACCTCACCCATCGGTAAGGAAAGAGGTCCCCAAGAAGAGTTGGGTCCCTGGCTTGGGTCTAGAGGACATAACGTGTGTCTAATAAATGACAGACTCGGTAGTCCCTTCGAACGTTCGACTCTTCACCCTAAATTTGTATAAAAACAAATGAATGTTTCAGGTTTAGAGAATCTATTATATAATTACTAAGTTCGAGATACAGTAAAATTGTTACAAAGCACTAGACCATCTCCAAAGGGTCCTAGAATGTTATTAAATGCGATCCACATGGAGAAAAAAGAAATAAAAACAACTATGACATAATGATCTGTTACACTAAACACTGAAATGTAGGGTTAAATAAAGGTGTGTTACGAGAATAAAGAAAGATTGTAAATTTAATATATAATTATAACGAAGATAATATATATAAACGAAAAGAATATTTATAAACAGGTTTCAAAATCAACAGTTTAAACTGTGACAGAGTAAACAAAATCGTCTCTTCCGTGTGAGGTCATGAGAACGGACCTTGTAGGGTCCCTACCCCCTCAGACCACCCGACGGTAGATACCCCAGCGTGTCTCATCCTGTGTTGACATCACTGAATCGTCATCGTCGTCGTAAACAAAATCTCGAATGTTTAACGTAAACGTATTTTATACAAAATAACTGACTTTTTCTCATCGACATAAATTTTTATAAAATTATGTAGATACTAAGACAATACCCGAAGGGTCCACCGAGTCACCATTTCTTAAACGGACGGTTAAGTCCTCGGTGTCCTCTGTCCCTAAGCTAGGAACCCAGTCTTTCTAGCGGACCCCCTCCTTTACCGTTGATACTGCCTCGTATTCGTGTTTGTTCGTACTAAGGTAACATCGACCAATTCAATGTTTATATAAAGTGTAAATATACTTAACAAAGAAAATAAAAGACTCAAACTAAAGTACTCAACTCATAAAAGAAGAGAATATCAAAGTACAGGACGAACTATAAAAACGATCATTAATATAAATATGAATTTTTAGTACGAAATTTTTATAGGACATAAAAATCTAATCCTCGTTATGTTATTAATACCATGAGGGAATAAGTGACTTCTAAAATATACGATAATAGTGAAAAAACATGGTACAGGATTTCAGACGAGTATGTAGAACCTTACTTTCGGAGTCTACTTCAAAACAAAAGGAAGTCGTACGTAAGAATAACTTCTAAAAACCCAAAACATACACAGACTTTACATGTATAAATGAACTGTATTGTCAGGAGTTAAAGGGGTCCCGGAGTGGTGGGTTGAGTGTTTAAGAACAAAGTAACAGAGACTAATAGAGTTAATCGAGAAACTTAGATGCAAATGTCTTCCCGTATACTCGTCATTCAAAGGCCCGACAGTATGTCGACTCTTACGGAAATATTTACTTGAAGGTGGGGCACGTCTTAGACAAAATTTGAGACACAGAGAACTTTGGTACACGAAAGGTAAGGGAGACACATGACTGCGAAGGAGAAGACGAGCTTTCTTTATACACTGGTCGAACCAAAAAAAGAAAGCAATTATTTTCACAGAGAGAAGAAATTATGACCCTCTTACAAAATAAGTCGACGTCCAGACCCAATAACTGAGAGACTGTCCTCTGATCAGTGACCCATCCGATTAGGTTATATGATTTCACTCACATCTACGAAGACTGTCTTGAGTAATTAAAGTATAGTGAATGAATACTTTAAAATGACTTAGAATGGTATTTCGTTTAACATTTCTTCGGACAATCTTTTTTGTTTACAGTCCCGGTCTTTCGTTTCCTTTCGTTATTTTGATTCCGTGAATGAAGGTCGTTTGTCGGGATCTATTTTAGTCTATTTTAGTCGGGATCTATTTTGTCGGGATCTATTTTATTTCTATTTTAGTCTACTTTAAATTATTCGTCCAAATTGAGAAGCCTTCAGTTCACCCACTTGAAAGACTTTCATGTTTCATTATCTTCTTTAGTCTTATAATCTCCGTAAAACGGTCTTGAAGGGTTTTTACTACCGAGTTTTCGTTTACGACGAGTCACAGACCTTGTAAGTTCCCAACTTCTCTCTATCACAGACTCTGCGTATTCGTCTCTGTATCTACGAGTACGGAAATATTTACTTGAAGGAGGGGTACGTCTTAGACAAAATTTGAGACACAGAGAACTTTGGTACACGTCAGGTAAGGGAGACACAAGACCGCGAAGGAGAAGACAAGTCCTCTTTGTACACTGGTCGAACCAAGGTTTCTTGGTTCTCGTGGAACCCTTAAGGGATCCTTTGTAATGGACTCACACACAAAATCAGTGAGTCAGCACGGACTGAGACACTGGAGTACCTGACATCGAGTGGTCTGAGGAAACAGATACCTTAAGAGGTCCGTTCTTATGACTTCATCCAACAGTAGGAGAAGAGGTCCTCTAGAAGGACCGGGTCCCTAACTTGGGACCAGAGGACGTAATACCCGTCAAAGAAATGGTAGACTGGGTAGTCCCTTCGGGTCCTTTGTAATGAATTCGAAATCGTTAATGTCGTTCTCCGTTTGTGACGACAATGTCCATATTTTGTAGGTAAGTGATTTCTTAGACGTCCACCAAAATGGTAAAGTGGAACCTCCACGGTCTCTATACCCTTGTTTCTTTTGTACTTTTGGTTCTCTAAAAATTATGAGACCCACTTTAATTTACTGTCGAGTTATTCACCGACGGGGAAACCTTTAAAAATTTCTAATTATTCTATGTTAATACAACTTCTAGAGAGACGAATTTCTCTATGAAATGTACTGACGTAGGGGGGTGGGGACTTTTTACCATTTCATTTACCTTTATTAGATTACTACCTTCTACAGAGGGTTGATTATTATTTAAGTCTCAACCACAAGAGGTCCCTCTGGGTTCAACTAACCGTAAACTCGGACCACCGGACGTCAGGTATCGCAACGTCATTCAGCCTGTCCTGACTCCTCTAAATCGTGTGTGCATGGGACCGTTTCGATTATGTTACTTCCTAAAGAGAAGGACTGTGGAGAGTCCGTAGTGACTCAATGACGTTATCTAAAGCCGTCGTAGTTTCCGAATTAAAGTCTTTATGTCCAAGGACCTATGCGATGACATCCACTACTCTTAACTGAAAGAAAGAAAAAATTAAAAGACCATCGACCTTACCACGAAATTATTAAACAAATAGGATCTCAGGGAAACCTGGGAACTCTCTTGACTGTATCTTAATTAATATGGAGACTCTAGGACTTCCTAACGTAACAATCCCCGATTTAACACAAGGGAGTTTTAACTGCACAACTTCATGGTTGAAGGTCATGGAGGCTCAGATACGTAAACTTCTATTCCAGAATTTCTTCACTAAGTGAATTTCCTTTCAGTACTTCCGTCCGCATTAGGTTATACTGACCACAGGGATATTCTCCTCCTTTAAACCTGTGTGTGTACGAGTGTATGTATGTGTTTCTCTTTATGGGTCGTGTGCGTACTTGTTTCCTTGTTACTACACTCCTGTGTCACCCTTCTTTTTACCGGAGTCTTCTTTGGTTTGGATGGTTGTGGGACTAGAACTTGAATCTCGGAAGTCTAACCACTCTTCTACGTAAAGATAACAAATGTAGTCTCCAGGGGTTTGAGGTCCTAGATTACGGACAACTGGACTCTACCTCGACTACATTAGTATTATATTTATTCCACATACTCTTTATATTGTACGAACTTAGTAGGACTTTAGTAAGGGGGCTGGCACCAGATACCTTTTTAGTAGAATACACTTTGACCAGGGACCACGGTCATTCCAACCCCTGGCGACCCCTTGTGAGGTCACACACCATAAAACAATACTGTCGGGATCTTTTAATTGTACATATAGATAAGGTCACCTTCTGTGACTTTTCTCGTTCCTATTGTTTTGAAGTCGAGGAGGGTCCGTACTCCTTTGGTACGTCGATTCTCCTTTAGTCGCCCCCCTTTCCGTTTCTAAAAATTAAAGAAATTCTGTTCAATTCTTACAACTGAATAAAAACACGAAATTGTACATTCTTGTTCGATTAAAGGAAACCTGAACTTAAATGTTGTCGTTTCCCTAAATCAGAACTTAAATAAATAAGCGTCATTAAACTAAACTTCTTCCCTAAATTAAAGATGAAATCCCGTAGAGATACAATATCCGTAAAATATTACTCATAGAAGAAAATAGTTAATTAGAACATCTTGAAGACTTCGGGAAATTCTCCTTACACCGATCTAAATTAAACTTTATCCTTAATTTATTCCATATTTAAAAATCAAAACTCAAATCTCACCTTAACACCCACTAAATTAATTATACCTACCTTACAAGGTAAGGTATCGAAAGACCTCCGTTTTACAAGAGACTCATGGTCTCTCTATGGGTTTCCCTGTCACTAGTTTATGTGTGTGTATGTGTCCTCGTGTGTGTGTATGTGCATTTATGACTTTTATATCGTTCTACCTGGAGAGTTTACGAGCCTTCATGATGAAACCATTCAATGCAAAAGTTCCCCTCACAACTATTGTGGGACTCAACATATGACTCTTATTTGTGCCTATTTAACTCTTCTATGTTGATTGATATCTCAACAAAAATAATCTACCACTCAAAAGTTGAAACTTTGACTCGACTTAAAGAGTAACATTACTTTCTCTGGGATTTTCAACATTTATTACCAAGAGAAAACGATGGGAGACGGAAATGAGGTGTATCGTAAATAGGAAGGGAGATCTATTCGTAATTTTATAATTACCTTGTCTTTAAATTTCTCTATAGTGTGATGATCTGACGAACCCCATAGACATACCGGACCCGGAAGGGACTGAGACTCTGACGAAGTTCTCTTTCTCGAAACCAACCCCCAGTAATCTCTGCTTTACACCTCGGGATATGGTTCCAGTGTCCACGTCTTTGGGTAGGATTCAAATAGAGACCTTGACTAGTTCGGGGTATCGGTGGTAACGGTATTCGGGGGACTAGATTTAGTCGGTCGAGGGGCTGAAGTATAATCCAATTTTATGGGTGGGAGATCGTGGGATTGGCTAGTGGATTATGATGGGAAGGTCGTCCGCAAAACAAACAGAACTCCGATGTTTTTAACCGATGATCGGGTGCTTTCCGTGACCGAGAGGGAACTCGGTCGGGCGACATGATTGTCGTGGAGAACGAGACTGCTTGAGATAAGGGAATAAGACGGAGTATAGACGTTGTGGGGAGAAATGGAGACGAGAAATGAGAATTATTTGTGTGAAGGAAGACGTCATGTGACACAGACTTTCAAGAAAGGGTTGGGCGTGTGTCTGGTCCTGGGATTTTATGTTGAAAAGAAATTTGTGTAGGACAGTACTTCGTATTTGTGTTGAGTCGGATATATTAAACCGTTTCAGGTTCTACCCCATCCATCGATAATAAATAACCTAAACTTAGGACTCACATTCTTCCGAAGAAAAATTTAATTAAAGGTCCGTCCCTTAGGTCACATTGTGTCACATACGAAACTCTCCTCTATATGCCTCTACCCTTTGACCCCATCCATCGAATCTCAGTTCTTTGGGTTCGGAAGAGACTGTCTCGTCTTTTCAGTTCTACGGAGTACAAACAAACTACTGAAGGCTAGAATAGTTTCTCCACGGGACCCGAAGTACCTTCGTCTGACCGATCGTCTTTAGGGGTAGAACGGGAGAACCTTAAATACTACACACCGAGGGTAATTCAGTATAGACTTCTAGAGGTAAGTTGTAATAAAATCGTTTAATTTTAGAGGTATCACTCAATCCGACGTGATCTGTGGGTCCAGCCCCAAATTTATTGACGAGACTCCTCTGGGACCAAACAATCAGAAGTATTGTTGTGACACTCTACTTAATTAAATTACGTAGTATAACATCTACTCTTTGAAAACAGAGTCCTTCAATTATTGTATAGATTTAAGTATGTTAATTATTCCTTGTATCGAACGTTAACTTTGGACAGAGTAGAAGTTCATACAGTGAATGGTTTGTGATGACTTAGAAGATCATTGTCTTAAATCTACTTCATACAAACGTAACTCCTCATCGACTGGACTCTCCGATTAGAGTCTTTACAATTTTTGTTTTAATTTTATTACTTAGTCTTTACATTATAAGAAAATTTTTTCTTTTGAGTCTCTCTATTTACTTTATAGATATTTTAAGTTCATACTTATATCAGAATATGAGGTGAACCCTTTCTTGACGTAACTAAGTGTTAAATAGAACGTTTTCAGAATAAGTCAATTTCAAACTCCCGTGTTGGAGTTCAACGACAGAGGTCCTCACATAAATAAATCGTATAGGTAACTCAAAGAAAGTTTGGAAAGGACATCTTTGGAGTTCTATATCAAGTTTCTAGGAAAGAGAAAAAGAGTTTAATTTTTTTTTTACGGAGTTTGTAATATTACTCCTCCTTTATGGTCCTCTTATCGTTTGATTTCTTATATCCTTTGACCAGTTCCCCCAACCTTCTTCAGTAAATTCATCTTCCTATATAAGGCCACTCTACTATCTATTACGTTAAATAGAGAAAATGTATATCAGACTGTAGTACCGGTGTATATTTAACCGTCAAAGGCAAAGTTAAGTTTATCACAGGGATAAGATAGAAATTAATAGAAAAAGTAAAGAAAAAGAAAAAAGACAAAGGAAGAAAGAGAAGAAATTAAGAAAGAGGAGTCCCGGTTTGTTGACAATGGACAAAATCCCCATACTTTATCGGAAGTACTATACGAACTAAAAATATCGAGGTTCCATTGGTAAAATTGAACCACGAACCTGGACTGATTTCCTATAGAGAAATTTCAGATATTAGAGAAAGGATCCCGAAGGGTCCACCGCGTTACCATTTCTTGGACGGACGTTACTTCCTCCGTGTTCTCTACACCCAGACTAGGGATCGAACCCTTCTAGGGGACCTCATCCTTTACCGTTGAACGAGGTCCTAAGAACGGACCTTTTGAGGTACCTGTCTCGTCGTGTTACCCGATGTCAGGTGCCCCGACGTTTCTCAGTCTGGGCTGACTCGCGTGTTAGAGAAAGGATCGTGAAATTTACAAGTAATCAATTATGTCACACTTACTTAGAGTCTAGAAAGAGATTCTCGTTCAAAATCGTCTCTTTCTGGACGGCATGAGGTCGTAATAGAGTTTAAGAACCTGACGATAAGTGAAACTCCATTTTCGTCGGTTTATACTTATCCTTACAACCAGTAAGCGGTTTAGTCCTGCGTGAAGAAACGAACTTTCTGACTGAAACTGCACACACGCACACGCACACACAAACACAGACAAGTACACGAGTCAGTATAGACTGAGAAACGTTAGGTACTTGACACATCGGGTGGCCCGAGGAGACTAGTACCTTAAAAGGTCCTTTTTTATGACCTCACCCAACGGTAAAGGATGAGGTCCCCTAGAAGGACTAGGTCCCTAGTTTGGTCGTAGAGAACTCAGAGGACGTAACCGTCCGTCTAAGAAACGGTGACACGGTGGATCCTTTGATACTGTTCAGACCCTACCTGATTAAGTAGAACCGTAAGGACCCCTCAAACGACGATTTTCAACTAATTTTTATTAACATAACATTTAAGTTAAATTTTACATTTAACATTTGTTTTCTGTTAACATAAAATGTTTGTACGTTTTGAGTCAAAAGAGTATCTCATGTCGTCCCGCACTCTCGAATTTAAGGGGAGGATACTCTCTCTTATTTTCCTCTCGTTCTCTATTTCTTTTCTACTTACGTCCTTTCCTTCTTTTTGTCTCTCTCACTCTCTCTCGGTGCGATCTCTGTATCTCTGTCGCCTCCGTCTTGGCCCTCCACCCCACCCCGTGTCCGTCCTCGTGTCGACCAAACCCCCCCGCCACCACCCCACTCAATAGTCTCGTCACTCACCTACTTCGTGTCCTAGACCAAAAGAACAAAGGTTATCGACACTTAAGTACAGGATTTTGAATATAAGGGATGAAATATTTTTATAAGACTTCGTGAGGACGACGAAGATATAGTAATCATTGTGACTTACTAGTATGTTCGACTAGATTCAACGTATTATAAGGAAACTTTCAAGAAAATACCAAACAAAGAAAAGACGAAAAGAATAAACTTACTTCTTACGTTTTATTTTAGACCTTAGTAAAAGGGAATGAAAAGAGAAAGGTCAAATTATTCCGTTCAATGTAATAACTGTGTTGGTATCCAACGTTCGATAATTCCAAACTTTTGACAGTTTTACATAGGAATTCATTATCGGTATTACCGTCCTTTAGAGAAAGACATTGTAACGATGATGGGGTCTATTACGTTCGACCCTATTAAACGTAAATCTATAAAACAAAAAAGACCGGGGTAAACATGATACAAGACGAGTTCATAGTTGGTTCTTTAATAAATACCTTGTTCCCCGTTCTATAGTATCTTTCCCTCTTCTCTCCATATTCCGTTCTCTCTCTCTGTCTACTCCTTCTCTCCTTTTCTCTCTCTACCACCTTTTAGTTCTTTTCGTTTTTGAGTTGATAATAACAATAACCAGATTGGACAAGACTTTGTTCGTGTAGACAAAAAACGATTCTGATTTCAGGTATTTATTAAAGGGACGTAGAGTTAACAGAGTAAACTTTTTAACGCCCAGTTTTATCTACTATAGTTTCGGGACTTTAGAGTAAGTTTATTTAAAATACAGACCGACGTTCAAAGACGGTATGATCTAAAACACATAGTTGATAGGAATGTCTCTTTGTTAAGAATCGTGTAGGTTACTGTACCAACATGAACTGGTGGTCTATTTAATCCGAAGACCAAATTAAAAGGATACCGGGAAACCCACAACAACTACACACGATTCTACAAGAATTTCTGAGATTACTCGGGTCAAATTTATTCATTCAACGACGACGACGATGACGGTTCAGTGAAGTCAGCACAGGCTGAGACACGCTGGGGTATCTACCGTCGGGCGGTCCGAGGGGGTAGGGACCCTAACAGATCCGTTCTTGTGACCTCACCCAACGGTAAAGGAAGAGGTTACGTACTTTCACTTTTCACTTTCACTTCAGCGAGTCAGCACAGACTGAGAATCTCTGGGGTACCTGACGTCGGATGGTCCGAGGAGACAGGTACCTTAAAAGGTCCGTTCTCATGACCTCACCCCACGGTCACGGAAGAGGTTTCATTCAACGATAACTTCACAATTATCCGTTTTACCACATCTCAATAATAAACAAATAGTATATCTAAATTGGTACAGTAAAGATATGTTTGACATAAAATCTTTTTATTCACGTGGTGTAAAGGAATAAGAAGACAGTTATAGTCTAGAGATGTGCATTGTTAGTCATTTATGGGGTCCTTTCACTTTCACACTCAGTAAGTCAGCACAGACTGGGCTGAGGAGACAGGTACCTTAAGACGTCCGTTCTTATGACCTCACTCATCGGTAAAGGAAGAGGTCCCCTAGAAGGACTGGGTCCCTAACTTGGACCCCTGAGGATGTAACGTCCGTCTAAAAAAAAAAAAATGGTAGACTCGGTGGTCCCTTCGGGGTTTATAGGGTCCTGTAATAGGGTTTCGGTACTTCACAGTGACTACGGGAACAGCACATGATCAGTAGAACCTCCACAAGTCTACCGAAGTCAGAATTATTATCGAACCTTGACATACGGTAAGGGGAGAATTCTTTACACTTAGAGTAGCCTTTATCAAGGGTATTAAGTCTTTCCGTAGTTGTACTTAAAACGATGTTAAGAGACACCGGGTGCATCTTTATTACTACTACCTCGGATCGTTCGACGGACTATGGATTGTCTGTGAAATAACGGTCCGTGTAAGTACTGTGAATGACGTTTATCAGTGTTTATAAACAACTGTTCGTTTATTTATTGAAAAAGTATAGGAGGGACTTAACAGAACCTTGCCGTGGGGCGAGGTCATGACAACGGACCTTTTAGGGTACCCGCCTCCTCGGACCATCCGACGTCAGGTACCCCAGAGATTCTCAGCTTGTGCTGACTCGCTAAAGTGCAAGTGAAAAGTGAAAGTACGTGACCTCTTCCTTTACCGGTGGGTGAGGTCACAAGAACGGACCTCTTAGGGTCCCTACCCCCTCGGACCACCCGACGGTAGAGACCCCAGTGTGTCTCAGCCTGTGCTGACTTCACTGAATCGTCGTCGTCGTCGTCGTCGTCATGTAGAACTGTACATGTCTGTGAAGTTTTTTATCGTTAAGAATACACTTGAGATAAGATTTCCGATGTTTAAAGTTAGTCTCAAATTGAGTCCAGTTAAGTTAGTCCTTAACCGGAACCCAAAATAAAATATAATACAACGGGACAGACTTTCAATGACGACTTCCTTTGTCTATAGACAAAGGAAATGGTAAACTATGTTAAAGTGAAAAAACCTTCTTTGACGTCTGAGTACTCTTTTCAACTTGTGAAAACACCCCAAACGAGGTCACTATGATAGGTAGTGACTCCGACCTTACCCTACCGAAACAGTCTCTTGTAGTAATTGTAGGAGTAGGTCGGGAGGCATAGAACGAGGAGGTGTCACAAGTCGATAACGAGGGTGGACCGTAGTCTTTACGTCGAGTTCCTTTCTTTTTCGTCTTCCCTTTATTTTTGTTCTTGTTCTTCGACCCTAACTTCGGTCTACTCCACTTTACTTGTATCCCAGACCCTCTTTATCTTAGAGATAAACTTAAATGGGTAACGGAGTTGGACAGAGACTTTCATAGCCGGAGTAGACAGAGTAGAGAGAAGACGGAGAACTTTCTAAAGATCCTACCTCCTTTTGTCTCTTTTCTCTCTACTACACTCACAATTTCTTTATAGTCCATCCGGTTGACAACTCCTGTCTCTTTGGGTTGCTCGTAGTCCTTCTCCAAAACTTCTCCACTTTTACATAGGAAGGGACCTTATCTGAAACTGTCGTTAGGACATTTAAAGGGGAAACGACTTTCTTCCCTGGAAACTCTATCTTAAAGTCTTAAATTTCCCTACTTCTTTAAGTTCTCGAGAGACTAGAGTTCGGAGTAATAAAGTTTCGAAATCCACAGGTTGTAGGAGATTCCAAAAACACTGAGATTTTGAAGATATAAGTGAATAAATATTAGTCTACCTAAGAGTAACCTTTTTTGGGACTACTACCCTTTCAAACTTCCGTCCTCCTCTTCCCCTACCGTCTCCTACTCTACCAACCTACCGTGGTGACTGAACTACCTGTACTCAAACTCGTTCAAACCCCTCAACCACGACCTGTCCCTTCGGACCTCACGACGTAAGATACCCCAGTGTTTCTCAGCCTGTACTGACTCGTTGACTTGACTGAAGTTCAAACGACTAAGGACCCGATATTTTTCCTGTTTCTTCTTCAATTAACGGAGTAAATTAATAGTGTCAAGAATTGTGGATCCCTTTTATTTCGTACGGTAGTCAATTCCTTTACGTTAATGAACTTTAACCAATTCATATCAAAGTCCGACCCACCACACACCACTTGTTATCCTCAACTCCACTACATCCCACCGTGTTAAATGACGGAGTTTAATGTAGAGAAAACGTACTGATAAATAAATCCGACTAATAAAAATTTCGGGGTTTCTGTGTCCTGTTCGGAATCTTGAAGGGGAGGTTGATGGATTTTCTTACATCCACATCTTGGACGGCGTCCTTTCTCGATACTGAAATCTCTCGATATCATACTTGATTCACACATCTGTCCCTTTCACTTTCACTTTCAACAAGTCAACACAGGTCGACAAACACTGGGGTACCTGATGTATCAGGTAATTTAAGAGGTCCGGTCTTATGACCTCACCCATCGGAAAGACAAGAGAGCCCCTATAAGGGTAGGGTCCCTAACTTAGGTCCAGAGAGCGTAATACCCACCTAAGAAATGGTCGACTCGGTGTTCCCTTCGGGTTCTTATGACCTCCCCCATCGGATAGGGAAGAGGTCGTCTAGAAGGACTGGGTCCTTAGTTTGGTTCCAGAGGACGTAACGTCCACCTAAGAAATGGTTGACTCGATAGTCGCTGCTTCTCTCCCTCTTTGGATCGTTTCGGACAAACGATTTTAAGTATGGATACAGAGTGACAGAGTTGGACCGGGTTGTTTGAACAAAAAGGTAGAGGTACACATAACGGAATGTCGGGAAACTTCAGGGTTTGGTGATGAGACGGTTGCAAAAGAAAACAGAAAGTAACTTGTACCCAAAATTCCACTTCCAAAACCGGTAAATCCCCGAAAGGACCTCCGAGTTCGTCGTTTCTTTGATGACGTTACGTTCTCTGGACCCAAGTCAGGGACCCCACCTTTCTAAGGGGACCTCTTCCCTTACCGATGAGTCCATAAGAACGGACCTCTCAAGACACCTGTCTCCCCGAACCGTTCGATGTCAGGTACATCAACGTTTCTCACCATGTGCTGACTCACTGATTGTGAAAGTGAAAGAAAACCGGTTAAACCTTTTATTTATTTTGTATGTGTGTGTGTGTCTTTGAATCAAACCACTGAATACATCAAAAGGACCTAGAGAGGGTACATATGTGTAACGATTTGAAAACAAATTAAAAGAGGATAATTAGACTGAATCCGGTTAAATTAAGTTTGGTCTGTCTTCTTCGGTCTTCCCATTTCCTATTAAAGGAGGAGGAGGAGGTATCGTTCTTTACGTTTAATGTCGATAAAAACTTGATAAAATAAAATTTCGTGAATTTGTATTACCGTTCTTTTCACTCTCTAATCGACCTATTTTGACTCATATTTAAAGGTTTTTAAACAACATCGATGGACGAAACTAAACTAGTTCAACGAAGCTAAACAACCTAGTATCTTTTCGTTCCCTTAAGGTCTTTTTGTAGATGAAGACGAAGTAACTGATACGATTTCGGAAACTGACACACCTAGTGTTGTTAGACACCTTTCAAGAATTTCATTACTCTTATGGTCTGGTGGAATGGACAGGGGACTCTTTGGACATAAATTTAGTTCTTTGTTGTCAATCATGGAATATACCTTGTTACCTCACCAAGTTTTAACCCTTTCCTAATACGGTTCCTACATATAACAGTAGGACGAATAAATTGAATATACGTCACATGTAGTACGTTTTACGGCCCGACCTACTTAGTGTCCGACCTTAGTCCTAACGTTCCTCTTTATAGTTGTTTGAGTATATACGTCTACTATGGTGAGAGTACCTTCTTTCACTTTTCCTTGATTTCTTGTAGAACTCCTTCCACTTTCCCCTCTCACCTTTTCGAACGAATTTTGAGTTGCATGTTTTTTGATTCTAGTACCGTAGACCAGAGTAGTGAAGTACCATTTATTCCTTGTTTCCCCTGGGTCACTGTCCAAAATAAAAAACCTCAAGGTTTGAGTGGCGACTGTCACTGACGTCGACACTTTGATTCTGGGAATGAGGAATCTTCCTTTCGGTACTGTTTGAATCCGTCACATAATTTTTCGTTTCTGTAGTCAAACGTCTGTTTCCAGGTATATTAGTTTCGATACCCAAAAGATCATCAGTACATGTCTATACTCTCAACCTGGTATTTCTTCCGATTCTTGTCTTCTTAACTACGAAAACTTAACACTACGACCTCTTCTGAGAACTCTCAGTGAACGTATCGTTCCTCTAGTTTGATCAGTCAAGATTTCCTTTAGTTGGGACTTATAAGTAACCTTCCTGACTACGACTTCAATTTTTCGAGGTTATGAAACCGGTGGACTACGTTTCTCGACTGAGTAACCTTTTCTGGGACTACACCCCTTTCTAACTTTCGTTTTACTCTTCTCCCGTCGTCTCCTACTCTACCAATCTATCGTAGTGACTGAGTTACTTGTACTTAAACTCGTTTGAGGTCCTCTATCACTTCCTGTCCCTTCGGACCACAAGAGGTCAGACACCTCGACGTTTTTCAGTTTGTGTTGAGTCGTTGACTTGTTGTTGTTTTGGACGAAACTATCCTTTTTGTCTAGGAATAGACGATGAATAAAGAGTAGTATCTAATCAACGACAAACACATAGTGTGGATATGGTACGAATCAAGTATACATAGTCAGTAAGGATTACTAAAACGATGTTTCTGTAAGAGTAGAAAAGGTTACGAAAGTTGTAGTCAAGGAATGAAGGATGGGTAGAAGTCCTGAAGAGAAACACCTAAAAAAAAAGGGTGAGAAAACGTAGAACAGATTCTAAGAATTAAAAGTTTGTCGATGTAGGATATGTTTGAGACTGAGAGACTAGCCAGAACGGTTAAAAAAAAAAGGGCTCGAACACTCAGTTATAAATTTTATCGAATACTCAACCTGACATTATTATCCCATAAAGTGAGAGTTCTCTCCCAACGACAGAGGATTTCATCTTCTATATGGATTGAGTATTTGTAGACGACGACGACGACGACGATTCAACGAAGTCAACACAAGTTGAGACACGTTGGGGTATCTGCCGTCGGGTGGTCCGAGGGGACAGGGACCCTAAGAGGTCCGTTCTTGTGACCTCACCCAACGGTAAAGGAAGAGGTTACGTACTTTCACTTTTCACTTTCACTTCAGTGAGTCAGCACAGGCTGAGAATCACTGGGGTACCTGACGTCGGATGGTCCGAGGAGGTAAGTACCCTAAAAGATCCGTTCTTATGATCTCACCCCACGGAAACGGAAGAGGTATTATTTGTAGTAAGTCGAGATTAAATGGTTTCGTTTAGTCAAATGTAACTCAAAATAAAAGTTCTTCTAACATTACTCGGATGGATTCCTTGAAGGTCTTGTGTTACAAATCGTATTGACAACTTAAAAGTACTCACTTTACTTTAGTCATAAACTTTATATACCTAATACATCTAAATGTCCTTCCTTTTTTGTTTTACGAAACTGGACTAATCTTTTTCGAAGAGTTTACTCTGTTCAATCGTATAGTTGACCTTGACATTTTGACGTAACATTAGTTCATATTGACATTCCTACTGTTATATTGTATTCTCATCTATTGGAGGGTCCTGTTTATTTTTTACTACCCGTGATATAAAATAGTCTTATTAAATTGACTATAAATCAATAAAGTAAGGTAAGTAAGTAATAAAATAAGTAGGTTGAAGGTAAGACGTTATTTAACTTCACGACACATTCAGTTGTCCCTAAAATCTCTTTTTCTTAAAAACCTCAAGTTTCGGGTGATAACGGTCCCAGGTCACCCCAGGTCGAGATCACCTAGTTCCCTTAAGCTTCGCCCCTACCTCAGTCGCAGGATCCTTAATTAACGAATTAATTTCTATACCTCCCTCTAATCTCTCTTTATCACATCATCCTTTTTTTTTCACCTCTTTTTCTACGACTTATTGAACCAAATACACCTTTTGGTTATTTTGAGGTTCTGTTCCTTGAACGTGGTAGATGTATCCGGTGACCGCGGGTGAACTTATCGCCTCCGGAACCCGAGGGAGAACACACCCAGAATCTTCGGTCCCGTTCATTCATCTGTACCACTCGAAGGTGCGAGGTGTACCCTTAAGTCGGTCTTTTCTTCTCTTGTTCTTTTCTGGTGTGTCCCCTTTGGTCAGAAAGGTCACTGACCAGGTTAAAGAAATAAAAGTCCAAACGAATATATGGAAAACAATGTGTATCTCTGTTTACCTTTAAAATTTCAGTGCGACCCCAGTCGTCAGGACTGCAAATAGTTTTAGTCCACGAAGTATATTTACATATGTTTTTCCAGAATCCCCAAATGTAGTAGAAGACCGGTCCCCCGGACGATTGTAAAATACTAGGAAAGAAAGACTATTACCAGACAGTTGGTCTTTTGAATAAAAGGTCCCCACTAAAAAGAATTTGGTCCGCGGTGGGAGGTTTCCATGGTCTATTTCAACGTAAGGATATCCCACTCCCACATCACCCAATATTAATTCTTTCCTTAAATGAATCGGATTCCAAATTGTACCAATTAGAATTTCCAATTATGAATAAAGAGGATATACGATCAATATATAAGTAATTGTACATATTCCCGTCCCCTAAATCGTCGTTTGTAATCGGGTTATTTACTTTGTGGGAAGTAGTTGTACTAAAAATAGAAATCTTTTTGGGTTACGATTGATTCTGAAAGTTTTATGAGGTTTGAGAGACACGACAAATACCAACTCTCCAACATTTGTTAGTACATGCATCATCGTTCTCAGACCTATTAGGACGGTGTGTTCGATCAGACGTTCGTCTCTCCAAACTGGACTCTGTGGTAACAGTGTGGGTCCTTAAAAATAATTGACCTCGACGTTCAATTGAGGAAAAGGCTCTCTCCAACACCCCCTGTCGGGGGGTATTTCAGTCTCCACATCCACTCTCGTACTTCGCCATTTCATCCGTCTGAGACCAAAACCCCCATCTACGAGCCCTTGTCCCCCAAAGGAATCCGAACTAGGACGGAAACGCATACGGTTTCGGAGGAAGGAGTACTGGAAACGGTGTCCGTCTCAAGGAGTACGACCGAGGACCGTGTGATACCGGTTGGTAAATATAAAAACAGACAGAGATCTTGTTCGATATACAAAAAAGGGGACACAGTCGAACGGAGGGACCCTCCACACGTTTAACATTGTCGTCTTAGTATAAGTTCCTTCACTCAATCGGATCCCCTTCTTTACTGGTCGTTATCCGTACTATTCTAGGTCACCAAAAATCCTTGTATGAATCGTACCAGGAAGTCTTCGAGTCTCAAACCAACCACTCTTTTTGTGGTACCCGCACTTAGTTTCTTACTCGGAAAGAAAGAAATAACTTATAAAACATCACCTGGAGATCTTACTTCTTGAGAAGTTCGTTTACGAGTAAGACGACCACAAATTAGGGACAAGAGAAAGGACAAAATCGGTAGATTATGGTTCGGAATGGTCCTTCCAGATACCGGGTCAAAGGAATATAGAATCTAGTCCCAAGTATACCTTATTGATTTAAACGGATATAATTTAACTTTCACGGGTCCCACTGAATGTAAACTTAGAAACGGTTATACTTAAGGTCCGTTCGCGATCCTAAAGGAGAACAAGAGAAGTTCCTCAAGACGGTGTGTTCATCGTTTTCCGACGACTCTTATTCAAATCTTAGTTTTGCTTAGGTTTAATCCCTAAATCCACATGCAACCGTAAAAAGAAACACTCAATTTCTCGACTGTTTACTTTATATGACATATAACGTCACTTTCAAAAATTACAATCAAAATAAGAACTTCTTATACTGTACAAGATAAAAAACTCTCAGGGGTGTTATCAGAAAGGTCTCTTCCACTACCGTTGGGTGAAGTTATAAGGACGGACCTTTTAGGGTGCCCGCCTCCTCGGACCATCCGGCGTCAGGTACCCCAACGGTTCTCAGCCTGTACTGACTCGTTGAAGTGAAAGTGAAAAGTGAAAGTACGTAACCTCTTCCTTTACCGTTGGGTGAGGTCACAAGAACGGACCTCTTAGGGTCCCTGCCACCTCGGACCACCCGACGGCAGATTCCCCAGCGTGTCTCAGCCTGTCCTGACTACGCCGAATCGTCGTCGTCGTCGTGTTATCCAAAAGTCTCGGTTACGTAGAGTTTCAAATTGTCAAATTGTACGTATGTTTAGTGGACCCTTAGAACTTTTTATAACTAAGTCTAAGTCATCCGGACCACACCAGACTTAAAGATTGGTCACGAGTCTACTAAAGTACAATGAATAGTCAGTGACGACAAGTCAGTGATTCAGTACAGACTGAGAAACTTCGGGGGACTCAACATCGTGTGGGACAGGAAATGACAGAGTACCTCCAACGGATTTGAGTACAGGTAACGTAACCACTACGATAGATTGGTAGGTGTAAGAGATGAAGGGATAAGAGGAGGACGGAAGTTAGAAAGGGTCGTAATCCCCGAAAAGATTACTCAGTCGAGAAACGTAGTCTACCGGTTTCATAGCCTCGAAGTGGTTATCGTAGTCAGGAAGGTTACTTATAAGTCCTGACTAAAGGAATTTATAACTGACCAAACTAGAGGAACAACAGGTTCCCTGAGAGTTCTCAGAAGAGGTTGTAATGTTAAATTTTCGTAGTTAAGAAGTCACAAGTCGAAAGAAATACCAGGTTGAGAGTATAGATATGTACTGATGACCATTTTCGTGTTGAAACCGACTAGTCATCTCAAGTAAATTGGTCGTTGTCTACTCTTAAACCTTACTACTTACATTTAATATGTAACAAAAGGTCGGTAGAGTGAAGGAAAAGCAGAACCCTATAAATAGTCTCAAAAGGTTTATTAGTTTAATTATTATAAATGACAATTATTATATAGTTATATTAATCGTCTTAATAGTATATATTAATTATATGTATATACAAATATATATGTGTGTATCTCTTTGACTAATACTAGTTAACCGAATACACTCGACTGTTCACAGTCTTAGATGAACTCTTTGTCCACAGTTGAATTTTTTTATGTGTTGTACTCTCAACTTTTAATTCAAAAGAAACCCCGTTTTACTCCTTACACCGGACCTCTGTCGTGAAGTCTATCGAGTCTCTTTGAAGAGATTTCTCCACCCCCTTTTCAGTTATATGGACACTTTCCTTCTTTCTTTCTTTTTCTTTTTTTATTTAAATTTTACATTCATAAACTTTTGAAAATCTTACTACATTTTACTACGTTTACTACATTTTAAAGACAATGTAAGTATATTTTTCAGGATTAAAACTCTGAAGGAACTACCACGTACCGATTCCGAGGCACGAGGGTTACGTCCCCGGGACCCAAGTTAGGGATCAGTCGCTTGATATAGGTTCGACGTTGATTCTAAAGTGTACGACGTTGATTCATAAGGTGTGTGGTTCTACTTCTGGACCACATCGGTTTATTTATTTATAAAGATTTTTTCACAAGAATCACAATAGAGAGTTAAAAATATGAATATTGGAATGGGTCATGTGTCTGGGGTGAACTCGTCGTGCCGAGATCACTACTTACCAAGTTATCTTAGTGTTTATTTACGTAAGTGGTGGTCTAATATATACTAACCGGTGTTTCGAGACGTGTAGTATTTGTGAGTGATTGTCGGACAATTGACGAGTGGCTTCAAAGACCCAGAAAAAGCATACTCAGTGTCACTTTACAATAAACAGTATATCATTTAAAAAAAGGACACATCTAAGGAGGTCAAAAATAGGAGACCGGAAGACGAATTTTTATTATTATTATTATTATTCATAGATTTGTCGGAGTGACAATGTCTTAATTCTTTCTTTACATACCACTCCAGACGGACTCCACCGAAGTCGTATTTACCTGGTATTAAAATTATCCTAAACTGTCGAAGTCTCTTCCCAACAAAAACACACACACACAAAGAGAGGAATAAAATTTAACCGAAGGGATCACCGAGTCTACCAGTTCTTAGGTGGACGTTACACCCTCTGGACCCAAGTTAAGGACCCGACCCTTCTAGGGGACCTCCTCCCATACCGTTGGGTGAGGTCATAAGAACGGACCTCTTAGGTGGACCTGTCTCCCCGGACCGCCCGATGTCAGGGAACGCAGGGTTTCTCAGTCTACATTGACTCACTGACTCATGTCGTGTGTAGTGTACGAATTCGTTGTACCCTCGTCCTTACATCAAGGAAAGTTACGGAGACACTCTACTGACTTTATAACTTATAATAATTTTATTACTCAGTGTTCTCTTGGACACGGGACGAAAGGTTATAACGTCCGGACTTTCTGTTTTCGTATGTCGATCACGTTAAACTCACTTTCTACTCTCGTGTAAAATTACATCTGACCTGTACTCTCTACTTTTACGGTAACAACTACCATAAATCGGTAACAAATTCCCTGCACATTTTTAGTCTACACAGAGGATCGTGGTGTGTCTATAACATAAGTTTGAGTATAGTTTTAGTCTTCCTCCATCACTTATCCTCGTAATCAGGCTTCTGTCAAGTACTCTCCAGTGGAAATCTTTTTCACAAGGTACCTTTGACACGTTGTATGGACGATCAAGCATGTAGACGGAAGTTTCTCGGACTGGATGAGATACACGGTCGTACAGCCTAAAAGAATAACGTCCACTTCAGAGGACTCTCCTTTATTTCAGACGTGATAAACCGAAGAATTTTTACAACTAATAATACGTTAATCAAGAAAAATTGGTCGGGTAGACTGCACCCTTACTTCTGTAACAAGAAGTGAAAGACGTCTCGAAAACAGGTTTCCCCATTAACCTTGAATCTCTGACGACAAAAAGTGTTATGAGACAAAGTAAAATAGAATTTTAAACTCTTTTCACCCACATAGTTTTAACTCTGTCAACTTATTGTGTAATACTTTAATATTGGGACACTCACCATTACGATTCTCCTAAGGAGTCACTGAACTTCGGGATTCGGGATTCGGGATTCTCCCCCGTAAGGACCACCGAGTCTCACATTTCTTCGCTTCACTTTCAGCGAGTCAACACAGGCTAAGAAACGTTGGGGTACCTGTATCAGATACCTTAAGAGATCCGGTCTTATGACCTCACCCATCGACAAAGGAAGAGGTCCCCTAGAAGGGTTGGGTCCTTAACTTGACCTCAGAGGACGTAACGTCCGTTTAAGAAATGGTTAACTCGATGGTCCCTTCATGGTCTTTCATTTCTTAGACGGACGTTACGTCTTCTGGACCCAAGTTGGGGACCCAGCCCTTCTAGAGGACCTCTTCCTTTACCGAGGGTGAAGCCATAAGAACGGACCTCTTAAGGTACCTGTCTCTTCTGGATGTCTGACAGGTACCCTAATGTTTCTCAGTCTATACTGACTCACTGATTATGACTTCGGGATTCTTCAGTATTTGTGTACACCTGATCGAAACCTATAAGACTAAAATAAAATTTTATTCTAGAAAAATAAGTCTAAAGAACCAGAAACTTCTTAGAATGTAATCACAGATGTTCACAAAGAAAAGTTTGTTGATCTTCATTTATTGAAACAAGAACAATTCTACAATTTATAATAGATAAATGACATCAATATAGTGATTTGTTTTAAATCAATCTGTTACGTATTCTGAAAGGTAAAGGGAGGTCGTAAGTAAAGACACCGGTCCATTCCCCACGGACTCGTGGTTCTGTATCTGACGTTTTAACCTTCATAGACAAAAGAGGTTATAAAAAGTCTTATGACCTCACCCATCGGTAAGGAAAGACGTCCCCTAGAAAGACTGAGTCCCTAACTTGGACCCAGAGGACGTAACGTCCACTGAGGAAATGGTAGACTCAGTGTCCCTGTAGAGATTATTAAAAAGTAATATTATGGATAAACCCCAAGTGTTCGAGACGATTAAATTCTCCACTTTTAAACTGTTACTTTACGTGAAAAACCTTACTGGACGTGTGCTAGATACACATCTTTTGCTATATGCATAAAGGGAACAGAACTCATTTCCAGTTCCAATTTTCATGACCTCAGTCAGTTCTAGGACGAAGTGACAGGTGGTCAGTACTCTGGAATCTTTACAACACATTGTAGAGACTCGAAATCAAAAGAGTGGAAATATCACCAATATTACTCACTTGACTGGAGTGTCTCAAAAGGACTCGTAGTTTACACTATCACGAACAATTTAAGAATCGTACTTAAGTCCTTACATTATTTCTAATACTTACTTGTCAGTCTACTCCGTTAGGTATCCCGTTCCATGTCTTCCCAGGACTCTTGTTCACAAAGACGGGGACGTCTCAACCCCGTGCAGTAAGAGAGTCGTGCATTTATACAAGGGACTGAGTCTTCGAAACGAACCTAAGTACTCTGGATCTTTAGTCATAATTTACTCTCGGGTATCTCTTGACCTCTCACCCCTAACCGACAGAAAAGTCAGTAGAGGACTCTGATCCAACAACTGTCGTTGATCTTTATTAACATGTCTTCGACTTTCAGGTTTGTCCTGTCGTACCGATTTAGAATTTTCAGGTCCCTTCGAAACTGAGACCTTTAATTGCAATTTTGTTTCGGGTCTCCACCACACCTAAAAGTTTTGGTCTTTGAATTAGACTCACCTTTAGACAAATAAGTCAGTCCTGGTCTTGTTCCGTCAGATTCATCGAGCTCTGGTCTCCTTATCTTTTGGATTTTACGGATGAATTGAAGGAAGATCTAGTCCAAAAGAAACCGTTGAGGAATGGAAAAATACTAAGGAGAGCCCAGATCTGTCGCCACCCAACCGAGAACTTCCATATTTAGTGCAGGAAAACAACGACAGATAGGTCTAATTATATTTCAAAATATGTACCATCGGAATCCTCACGTCTAGACACTAATATATGACAATAAATTGTTTGACTCCTTCCACTCCTGGATTAATAGAAAGAGTACAGGTAGAGTTTGGGTTGAGTGGTTCCTCTGGACCTAACAAAAAAATATTTGAGTCTCCAGAGGTAACCGGAAGAAGTATCGTTTAATACATATGGAAAGAGTTCGGAGAGACTTACTACGGTTAAAAACTATGGATGTCCTTCAGTTGTAACAAGGTTCGTCCTTAAGATTCTTTAAGTTACATGTCCGAGATCAGGTGTAAAGTACTCAAGTCAGGTCCAAGGTGTCGGATAATTCAGACTAGGACTCGTACTGACACAATTAGAAGTACGTAAATTTGGTCCTTAACATTCCGATGGACGAAGTCTACTGACAATGCTCTTCTACTTTACTCCATTCGTGTGCCTCACAAGGTTCATAACTAACGGTAGTAATCATAATACCCTCTCTGTGTTTCATAAGTTTTGTTTACTTCCGTAGTCCTCACCCGTACCTTCAATCTTTGATCTATCAGAAGACTTTTAATGTACACTTTCACATCTTAAAAGACTATACTCTTATGTTCCGCTAGTGTGCACTTTACCTACTTTCCATGGTACCAAGGGAAAAGTTTTATGTAATTAGGACTCTTTCTGTGATTCAACAATTTTGTGTGTGTGTGTGTGTGTGTGTGTGTGTGTGTGTGTTCGTAAGTAAGTAACATAAACAGGTTTCACTATTTAACCGGTTTAGGACTTCCTCCCTTAGAACTCCTTCTCTCGATTACCGAAACGGACCGTTATTCGTTTCTCGGTCAAACTTTGAAAACGATTTTGTGAGATTACTTTGATGGATAAACAGAGATTTATTAGTAAAAAACTCAGTAGGAACCTTTAATTTAAGAAACGTCAAATTATTGTTGTAAAATAACTTTCATTCAAAATATTGAAATTATTTTGATATATATCAGAAACGTTTCTTACAGGTTTTCGATAAAGGTTGCTTGAAGTAAATCCTGTAGATTAGATGTCTTTATTGTGACCATGTGGTCCTAAATACATAGTTCTTTACATAAAAAATACTGTCGTTTTATTTAATTCTTATTCCTTTATTTATAGGTGACGAGGTGTCCTTTGTCATTTAATACATATTACTAACTAATATATTTTACACACGTCGAGAACTTTCGTTAGTCAAGTCAAGTCAAGCCAGCGAGTCAACACAGGCTGAGAAACGTTGGGGTACTTAGCGTCGTGCGGTTCGGAGGGACAGGTAGTGGTTGAGGGCCTCAATCTAGTTATGTGTAACTATTCCGTTCCTTCTACCCTGTCTTCTTTCTCTCTCCTCTTTTACCATCGGGACCGAAAGATTTAAACTACTTAGTCCTTAGGGAAAAGTTGTTTGACCCTGTTGTTACTTTCAAAAGACGTCGAAAATACTTTTTTAGGAACCAGTAAACAGAAAATCTTGAGTTTTGTACCAAATTTAGACGTCGGGTATGATCTGAGGGATGGTAAACTATGACTCACCAATGACTTACTCTTCTTCGTGAAACTGTGGCCACAGACACTTTGCAGAGTGAAGAAGACATCGTCGGGTTGTAGAGAGAGTCAAATACGTAGCAAAGTAGAGACCTGGACGTCAGTAATTTCAAAACTTCACACTTCTGTAGTAAACTCTTACACTATTCTTGTCTCTTATACTGCGTTTCTTGTACCGAGTATACGTGTTTACATCGTGTCTCAGCAGGCCTCGAACTCCGGTCACCTTACTCGGGGCTGTTATGACAACGTATCCGGACTCTACTTTCAGTCGAGTCCGGGGTCTACAAGTCTATGTATTCGACCATATAAAACTCACTCAAACTCAACCAAAAGACTCCGAAGTCTATCTATAGTAGTCATAAAGTGTCTCCTACCTCTCTTACATCCACTTCTATGCCAGCGTACGTACGTGCGATTAAGTAAAGTTAACACAGACTGTGAAACACTGGGACATCAGATATCTGGTGGTCTGAGGAGACAGGTACCCTAAGAGGTCCGTTCTTATGACCTAACCCAACGGTACGGGAAGAGATCCCCTAGAAGGACTGGTCCCTAGTATGGACGTAGAGGACACTGGAGGACGTAACGTCCACTTAAGAAATGGTGACTCGGTGACCCCTTTAACAACCTATATCGAATAATTTCCGTTGTCTTTCTATTTTACCATGTTAGAACACTGTAATTAGAAGAGGTGGAAATCTTCCAATAAAGATTTTCTTCTCCTTATACCCAAACCTCCATAGTCTGTACATACCTTCTAAACTTTCCTCTCACTCTCAGTTAATTTGACATATGTCTTTGTCACATTAACGACCGAGTTAGTTAAGGAGTTTGAGATTATAGTTTGTCATGTACAAAAATAAATTTTAATTGTGGATTCTTGTTAAATTTTGTACTTTGAACCTTTATAGTTTTTAGGATGTTGGAATGTTGTTGAGAGAAACCCTTACAACACAAAGTTAGAGAAGGGTGTACTTTTTAATAACACACAACGACTGTGACACAACAAAACACTAGTAGAAAATAAAGTGAATTGATCTTGGATACGACGTGTAATAAATATTAGGGATATTAATCTTTTTAATTTTTTTATTTTATTGTACACTAAGGAAATAAAAGTAATCATGTTTTTCTTATTATAAAAGAACCCGAAGAATAATATTAAAAAATTTATAGAAAAAAATCATCCATTACGTCGTTACATGTAAAAGTATATATTACTATTTGTTTCTTCACTAAAGTCCCTGAAGCGACGACCGGGTCACCAATTCTTAGACGAAGGGTTGCGTCCCTGTACTCAAGGTAGAGACCAGTCCTTTGATTCTAGGGTGTACGGAATCCCGTCGATGACTCGGGCACGCGAGACCTCGGATGTACGGAAATGACCTCTCTTTAGGTGTGAGGTGTTCTTAGATATACGAAGTTCCTTTCAAGAGCACAGGGAAGTGATTCTGGACTAACTCGGTTTTTATTTGTATTTATCCATTTTATGTATTCATTAAAGTCGACAAAAGGATTCAAGAATTGATGAGGTTTTTATAAAAGATATATAAATCTGTGAAAAAAGGATCTGGTCAAGAAGTTTTCTACGGTGGTTGTTGAACCTAAGATAAAGGACCCATACACTCAGTGACAGTAAAAAACAATAATATAACACTACTACTTTTCTATAAACTGTTCCTTCTTTGGTTCATGTAAAAATTGGTCCAAAAGTCTTGAAATGAATACTCTGATATCAATAAAATTTTATATATATATTATAAAAATATCAAAAGGATCTAAGAATAAAATTTTATGAATTTTTTTACAAATAATCATTGTTTATGTTGTGTTAACCCCTCCATTAAGACAGAATGTGAACCTGGATGAATTTTTGAAACAATGTTTATAACGATATACGACTCTCTAAAATAGGTATTAGAGATGGATACCAACTAATTAACCAGAGATGAAAATACCCTTTTTAATACTTTTCGTATATTTCAGTAAACATATCCGGTCCAACGAGTTTGTCATTTCTTATGTGGACATTATGCCCTCTGAATCCAAGGTAGGGATCCAACCCTTCTATGGGACCTCGTCATGTACCGTTGGGTGAGGTCATAAGAACAAACCTCTTAGGGGTACCTATCTCCTCGGACCACCAGACGTCAGGTACCCTAGCACTTTTCAGTCTGTCCTGACTCGTTGATTCGTGTATGAAATTTGGAGGTAAAAGACATAAAAAGGGACGTTGGTTTAACCCTTTGTCTATGTTAATAATTGGGTGGAGAGGTCTACACTTTTGACTCCGAGTTTCTTAAATCAATTAGAGCGGTTCAGGTGTGTCAATCCTTTACCGACTGAGGGTTGGGACAAGAAAGATAATATAAAATAATAACTCTCGATTACTCTATCTATTAAGTATAAAAACAAGGTTACGAATAATCGACACTGAGACTTGTTTAATCGTAGAAAATACGACGACAGACTTTAAATTCTATTGTAATGTGACGTCCCAACATTCCTAAAATGTAGTAGTGGGGTGGATTCAAAAAGGTACATTTCAGTCAGTGGCACCAACATTCCTAAAATATAGTAGTGGGGTCGATTTAGAAAAGTACATTTCAGTTAGTGGTACAATAAACGTTAAATATCCTACGAAAAGTTTGAAAGACGATACAAATAAAAAAGGAAGTTGAAGAAAGACTTATCAAGAAAAGGAAACTGAAAACACTACGGTATAAGAATTTTAGTGGAACGGACCTAAAAGAATTTTTAACGATAAAGGAGTTCAGAGGTAAGAAATGAGAGAGGACTAATTAGATATCAGTGAGGGATATATTGGAGTTGGGAACGACCGGGACAATAGATATACAACTATAAGGTGACATCAACCAACTTAACATAGGGGTGTTTTCTATATAGGTTCAGGATCTGGACACTTATACTTTGCCAGAAACATCTACATTAATTCCCGAAGGGTCCAACGTGATCACCATTCCTTGGGTGGACGGTTACGTCCTTACATTCTCTGTGGTCAAGTTAGGGACCCAACCCTTCTAGTGGACCTCCTCCCGTAGGGTACCTGTCTCCTCAGACCCCCTGACGTTAGGTATCACAACGTTTCTCAGTGTGTGTTGACTCACTGACTCGTACGTGTGTCTCCTTGACTCGACACCTAGATCTCTACTCTAAGGGGTTTTAAATCCCACTTTCACTTTCCGCGAGTTAGCACAGACTGAGAAACGTTGGGGTACCTAACATATCAGGTACCTTAAGAGGTCCGGTCTTATGACCTCACCCATCGGAAAGGGAAGAGGTCCCCTAGAAGGGTTGGGTCCCTAACTTGGGTCCAGAGGTCGTAACGTCCGTCCAAGAAATGGTCGCCTCGGTGTTCCCATCTGCGATTTATATTTCTGAACACAGGAACTTTGTCATCCTCTCTTGCGTCTTTGTGTCTCTTCCGTTGCATTTCCATCTACATCCCTCACTTCCCTACACAGAGATTTGGTTCCTTGTGGTCCTTACGATCCTTAGTGGATAGTAACCTTTCGTTCCTTTGTTTATACCGTGTTTAATGGGGATCCCCAAAGGTTTACCTCAGACGTAACGACTTTTAGACTGCAGTCTTATGACCGAAGGCTTTGACATTCTCTCATTTACAGACGACAAAATTCGGTGGATTGGACACGACTCAACCATATTGTAAGAGTTCTTTATTTATGTAAGGGTTTGGGTGGAAAGATCGAGGAGAATAACAGATATAATTGAACCCAGAAGGGACTATAGATTCAGACAAACAGGTTCGATTCAGAAAGTTCACTGTACGAGACGAGCCGAGGTATACAGTCTTTTATCGTTCTGACAGATGTCGGTCTCATTATAAGAAATAAATTCATTCTTTAAGAGAAAAATTACGAAGTTGATGGTCTCATGGACGTTTATTGAAGGTTTTTACACGTATGTTATTACTAGTTACAAGAATTAAGATTTAGGTATTCGGGGATGAGTTGTGTAGATCGACCAAATACTTTCTGTTGAATGTAAGAGTCGTAGTTTTTTCTTTACTACTCATGAGAGAACTGGGATTAGAACCAGAAGAATATTACAATAGATACAATTAGAAAAGTCTCTTATAAAGACTGACTATACTAAGACTGTTCGGTTTTTGGATCCTCAGTAAGAACTGTGATTTGAGAGGGATTTGACAAGGATTTCATGTCGGTTATGTAGTGATCAGGGTGAATATAGTTATTAAGACCTTACAAAAGAGAAGAGAGATAGTGCAAGTTGTTGAGAAATCCTGTTTAAAAAAATAGTACAGAAGGAACCTACAAACGTTATAGGAGACGTAGGATACAAACGTTATAGGTCTTTTTCACTTTTTTTAATCTCCATCCATCTCTCGATCACTCCTTCTTTCCCCCTCCCTCTTTCTTTCTTTCCCTCTTTCTCACTCTCCCTCTCCCCTTCTTTTCTTTCTTTCTTTTCCTGTGAATGATATTCTATAACCGTCTTTCTTTCTTTTTCTGTGAATGATATTCTATGACCGAGTGTATTAAGAACTCTGATTCTCCAGGAGTTAAACCACTACTGTTGACTCTAGGTCCTTTCGGTCCCCACATCAAATTTCCGGACTCTCAGTCTCTCGGCTACGACATCTAAGACCAGGTCCAGACTTCCGGACACTTGGTTCTCGAGGTTCCCGTCCTCTTCTAGCTACAGAATCGAGTCCGCCAGTCTGTCTTTCTTAGGTGGTAGGAGATAACAAAACTAGATAAATCCGGAAGTTGTCTGACCTCTGTGGGTGAGTGTAACGTCTCCCGGTAGACCAAGTGAATTAGGTGGTCAAGTTTACGATTAGACAAGATCTTTGTGGGAGTGTCTATGTTGGTCTTTGTTACAAAGTGGTCGAGGGACCCATAGGACACCGAGTGACATCAACTCTGTATTTTAATTTGTAGTGTTGAAGAACGAACCACTTGGTGTCAAGAAAAAGAAGGTTTAGGTTTGACCTAACCAGAAAAGCTAGTGTTACCACTAATGTATTGTAGGTGTGTGTAAATGGAGATACTGAAGTTTATAGACTTACCCAAGGATACTGAGAGTAAAGTTTGGACTCGTGTCGGGGGTTTGGCACGACTCAGACCGGGAAACGAGGCAGAAGTCGGGGCATAGGGTGAGGACAAGAGTCGGGTGTCACTTGGTGACGGTCGACGTTTTTGCGTAGGACGAGTGGAGACTTAGTGTAGAGAGACGTCACGAGAAAGGGGGAGAAGCGACCTAGTACAGATGTAGAAAGTGTAGAATCGGATTTTCAATAAAAGAACCCTCTCTGAAAGTATAGGGTGGAGGGTCCGATTCAATCCGAGTGGAAAACATGGAAGAGAAGTGTAACGAATAGAAATATAACACAGTATTCAGAATGTCTCTTAGACGGAGGTCACGTCCTCTAGACCCAAGCTAGGGACCCAGTCCTTCTAGGGGACCTTTTTCCCTGATCGATGGGGGAGGTCTATCAGTCATATAGAAGATCCTGAGATGAACATAAATACACTTATAACCTAGTTATATTTAGACTAAGAGATCTTATACCCTGACACAGACAGAGACACCCGTCGTGGTTCGGACCTTTTTCTTCGATTTACTAACAAGTTATTTACGACGATCACTTATACAGTTTAGAAGACAAACCACACATATATATTGGCACTCACATAGTTAGTGGTAGAACCGTTGGTACCTCAAAACCAGATATCCCTAAGAACTCTTGTGGTTGAAGAAATAAAGTGTCGATCTTTTACCCCTTAACCGAATTTGTTTTTTCGAACCATGTCTCTTCGTCTTATTCCGTTTGTTGGTCTCGAGGTCAATTACAGACAAAAAGTCGGGGTTAGACGAAGTAACGTTACCGCCCACGATCCTTTGACTCAGAAAAGTACTGTTATGATGACTAAATACCTTTACAAGTTCTGGACCCTGATGAACACATAAAGATGGTCCATCTATGAATAATGACAGACACGTTCTTTTATTCCTTTACGTAATTTTTGTTAATAAGTTTTTAGTGAAGGGGGACCGTTCAAGGTACAATATACGACAGTACTTATAAACACCCAAACAAAATTCCAAATAAATAAAAACAAAATTGTACCTGATGAAAATTTTCAGAAGTAACTTAAACAATGTTATAACGAAGTCAAAATACAAAGTCAAAACATCACCGCTCCGTACACCCTAAAATCGAGGGGCTGGTCCCTAACTTGGGTGTGAGGGACGAAACCTTCCGATTCAGAATTGGTGACCTGGTGGTCCTTACAGGGACTATAAACAAAATTTATCCTCTGATAAATAAGAATCCCGTACCGTTGGGTGAGGTCATAAGAACGGACCTCTTAGGGTCCCTACCTCGTCGGACCGTCCGATCTCAGAACATCACAACGTGTCTCAGTCTTTACTGACTTCGAAGAATCGTACTATGATAAATGTCTCAGTCCTTACTGACTTCGAAGAATCGTACTATGATAAACGAGAATCGTGGAATACGACAACGAAGTACTAAAGTTTGGACTCTTTTCGGTACCAACGGACCGATATAACTACATCTCCAGACTATGTCGAATAATTCTCGAAAATAAAGGTCAGACAATCTCACAGTGGACAAATACTTCGAAGGTAACTACAATGTAAGAGAAAACCTTCTTTTCCCGGGGAAATTAAAACTCGTTTTCTATTTCAATTCGTAGAGCAATTTTATCCTGTATCTTTCATGGAAAGATCTTTTCCCTAAAAGACTTATTTAGTCAGACTCTTACTCACTCGAATTAAGAAGTAGTCCAAAATAACCTAATAGTAATATTTGTCCTCAGTTTAGGACTGGGATTCAACCTGGAGACTGCGAAAAATCAACAGTCCAGAACCGATGATATTGAAAAGACCCGGAAAAAATGAGAATCCACAAAGTGAACCATCATTAGGGTCAAGAGAGTTTCCCCAATCCTATAGATTGAACTGTCGTTCAAACATTTATGCCACATTTAATATATTTTGTCGTATGTGTAATCACACACGAATCAGTTCAGGTTGAGAAACGCTGAGAAACCTGATATCGGGCGGTCCGAGGAGACAGGTACCCTGAGAGGTCCGTTCTTCTGACGTCACCCAGTGGTAAAGGAAGAGGTCCCCTAGAAAGGTTAGTTCCCTAGTTTAGGCTCAGAAGACGCAGAGGACGTAGCATCCGTCTAAGAAGTGATGACTCGGTAGCCCCTTCAAGTGTTTGTACAGCCATCAATCCAGAATAATGACAATTCTTTAGATCCATTTTAAGTCGGAACATAGACCGATTAAAGATACGGATTTTTGACATAGGGAATTTATAATGAAAAAGAATCTTTAAAAGGAACTAAAGGAACTAAAAAGGAGACTAGGTAGAAATTGGTGTGGTGCTACAGGATAAGAAGACTACATCTTAGTGTCCCGAGTACCATTAACGAGTAAATCGAAGATCAGAAGAGTAATCTGTCCTTTGTGGAATTTATGTTCCTAAAACGGACAGAATGGTGTGATGGCAGTTACTCATCGTCCTATAGGTCATATATAGTTCGTGAGACATGTGTAAAAGTCTACCTACGTGTTTATCCATCTTGTTATCACACAGACATTATCTGAGACAGATTTACCTCATTGTACTTTATCATACCCCTCAACAAAATAAAAAGTCCGAGTTACAAACTTTGTCTTTCCCAAAAGTTGAAAGTTTCGTAACCGTGTCTAAGTACTCAGAGTGGGAATACATGGATGTGGATCTCTGGATAAATGAACAATTATAGTTTAGTCAGGAGAAATGAATAAATATACTTGAGTAGACGATAAAGAAGTTTATATTAGTAAAGTCGTTCCTTAAGTTCCTCACAGTCGTGACAAGTGGACACTGTCCCAAGTAAACATGAGCACAAATCGTGTCAGAACCCCTCGTGAGAGACACTCGGGCTCTAGGACGAGGCAGACGGAGACATAGGAACAGCCACCTATACAACTATGACGAAGGAGGGAATTCGACGTGGAAAGATTTGGACTTATTCGCACAAAAAGGGTGTCACGGAAAGACACCTCAATAATCAACCAAACGGCTCACGGACGTTCCACTATTCATGAACTGCATGAGTCTTTGCAATTCACGGTAATGGACACTTCGTACCGACACCCAATGAGACCCTACCTCCGACGAACTCTTTATATTTTGTCACGACTCACCTTCCCTCGTGGCCAAGAGGGGTCTTACGTCGTCACGTGAGGTCCCTCTGTTTCGAAATACTTTTATCAGGTCCTATTGAAAGAAACTTCGTCCGTCTTGAAACTCTCACCGGCACCGATTTATTTTCCAAGTCACAGTAAGACTCAACCCTTGTGTTAAAGGAAGATGGGACAACGGGATCCCTTAATCCCCTTGTATTTGTCGGTGATACCTCGAAACCTGAAGAATTCGGGTTCCCCCAAAGTAAAGAGAGAAAGATACTTCTGAACGGAGTAACGGACTATCCTCTCGAGGGACGGAACTGGAGTAGTAGGAGCGAACCATATTGACCCTATACATAAGGACCTCGAGGCATGTGCTGTCTCGTCCGTACTCACGGATTAACGTTGGAAAGGAGGAAGGAAGGACTAAAAGACATAAGAGAGAAGGAAGGTTTTTGTGGTGACTCAAGTAAGACGAACAGTCCGTAACAGGATCCCTCTTTGAACTGTCCATTACTCTCTCTTTCCTCGAGAAAAGACGAACCAATAGATGCGTGCGTGGAGTCGGTCAATAGAAGATTCCCATGCGCGAGAAGAAATCCGACTAGTACCTATGTGCTTCCGCACCTCATACCTCTGGATTTTATCTGAAACCTCTCGGAGTGAATTTCATTCCTTCGTTCATATATGCGCCTCTATAATAACGGTCATACTTTTGACAATGATAGTAGCTACTACTACTACTACAGTTTGAGAAGAATGAGGACCCGGATCTAAACCCTGGTCGTAAGAAAAATGGATCAAAATATCATTCTTTGACAAAGAAGGAAGAAGAACCCCCGCTTATGTCTAGAAGACTTCGTGTATGGTAGTCTAATGTCGGATACATACCAATACAGGACAATATACTTCAGTAGACATCTGGAGAACTTGTAAGAAATTAGTAACTTTCAAAGTCGTGGAACAGTGAGAGTAACACCTACAAACGTGTAAAGATCTCCACTAGGTAGGTCGTTGAATCACAGAGTCACAAACTCACAGAGTGAAGTTCGAGACAAAAGGAGAGACGGTGGAACCGTTGAAAAAAGTTATTTAGATCTGATTCAGAATAATAATAGACATCGACACGTTGAAGATCTGAGAACGAAAGTTTTCAATTTTAGATACTATTGTCAAGGTTGATTAAATAAGACCTTTCCGTCAATAAGGTCATTAATAAGTTGGGGTAGAAAAGACGTTAAGGGACTGGAGTGATGAATAAAATGACTGGTACCTGAGACAGTCCGGAAGTTGAGAGAGGAACGTGTCAAATGTAAGCTATTAGAAAGTACTTGCAGTAAAGGAATGCGTGTGTGCCGCCGAGGGACACAGAGTAGGGAAGGGAACGAAGTAAAATGAGTAGACCGTTTTGTATTGGAAGGTGGATAAGAAAAAGAGAAGACTTTGTATTAATCTCTTTGTGCATTGACTAAGACCTTGTGTATTGATTAGGAAACCTTTGATGATGACACAGATGTAATGGATTTTTATATGAGGAGGATCATTAAAAGGTAACAGAGTACTCCGACGTAAAATAAGTACCGAAAATAATCTTGGGTAGTAATTTAACACTTGCAGAAACAATAGTTGTCGACGAAGTATCTTCTTCCTTGGAAGAAAGTACTACTTCCTTGGAAGAAATTTTAAAACACAAGTAAATATATTGGTGGATCTTTTTATGTACTTTACATCACACAAGAGTTGAATAAGGATTTAGAATTGTAAATTAGATAGACAATGTAGTTAGACTCTTCTTGAAGATACCTATACGTGTCTAGTTTGACTTAATAGTCAGATACGTGGGAAGAACCGGGAAAGTTAAAGAGTTTTAAAAATTTCGTCAAAAAGGTCATAGAATTCAAAAATTTAACATCCAATGACGGATAGATCTCCTAGTATTTTAACTAAACCACTGACATTGGTCATAAAAGCTTTTTACTTTATCTTTTCGTTTATGACTCGGTAGCACGTATCACTCCAAACTACTTTACAAAGTAACAAAGTATGTTACAAACAAAGTCGATATAGGTACATAGACATACATGATTTATTACTACATTTTGATAAAAATAACCCCAACGTCAGTTTTTGGACTCTCAGTGAGATTGCTTTAAGGTACATCGTCCTTTATGTCAGAAAAAGGGTTCTAATGTCATTTGTGTCTGTCGTCCCTTTGAGTCTGAACTACTTACATTACACCACGAATCATGTCTCCAAGACTTCAATTTTAAAAAGTTTTAAAAAAAGACAAGTTTCTGTCTGAAGTTTAAGGGTGACTTGAACACGATTGTAAGGACGTACAGGGGAACCATGGAAGGGGTACACGTCAACGAAGTCAGAGTAGACTGAGAAACGTTGGGACATATGGTATCGGACGATCCGAGGAGACGGGTACCCTAAGAGGTTCGTTCTTAAGACCTCACCCAACGGTACGGGAGGAGGTCTAGAAGGACTGGGTCCCTAACTTGGAACCAGAGGACGTAACGTCCGTCTAAGAAATGACGACTGGGTGACCCCTTCGGGGTGTGTTAAAAGAAAATTTACGTAGGAAATGAGTCTTCCTTTACCTTTTAAAAGTTAGTGTAAAGAATAGGAAGACGGACACAAAACCTTTTTACCCATCGATATTAGACGGGAACAGGTAAACGTAGAAAGACTATTCACAGGTGTTTTCTCCGTGTATTTTCTCTGGAGGTTTTTCTCCAGAGTATTTTCTCCGTGTTGTTAGTGCCGAGGGTACAACGTCAAGAAGTAATCTTTTGTTTCAACGAGGTGGAGGGGGTTTAAGCGAAAAAAGACCACGAAACACAAACAAAGAGTCTTAAACGTCTTTGACTGAGGGAAAGGTGTAAAGAGTTAGAGTTGAGAGAGTTCTCACAGAAGACCATAGTCGAAGTTTGACTTTCTTGTTCTTTCCTTCCATTGTCTGGTGTAAATTCACCAAAGATAAGGGTTTTGAGGTCCCCTTAGAGAGATTCTATTTACTGTGACAAAGGTTGTTACGGTGTTTTAAAATGATAACGGATTCTTCTTTCCTTGTGATTGTAAACAATTTGTTAGTAAAACACGATGTTTAAGGTACGTCTGGTACCTTTAATTGAGAAAATAAAATAGACGTCTTAATATAGACGTTACAAAATTTATTTAAACTAAATCAACGGTTCTAAACTTTTAGTCTTCTAAAACGTATATAAGGTTTAAAGACTGAAGAACCTTTGTCAGACTTCTACATCAATCGATTATATGTTATAAGAACATAATCAAGTGACCTGGACGGTATTGTTCTATGGTGATGACCTATAGAAGAATTTTTTATCTTTAAATAAAAGAGTGTCAGACCTCTGGTCTTCAGGTTCAAGTTCCTCGCCCGTCTAGGCCGAAGGAGACTCCGGAAAGAAGAACCGAATGTCCACCAGAGGAGGACACAGGAGCGTTCCAGCAGAGACACATTAGACTAGAGAGCAGTGGATTCTTGTGGTCCACATAACCTAATCCGAATAGTGCACTTTAGGTTGGATGAGGTCATAGGAACCCTCTTCCGTTGCCGTGGGGTGAGGTCATGACAGTGGACCTTTTAGGGTACCTACCTCCTCGGACCATCCGACGTCAGGTACCCCAGCGTTTCCAGCCTGTGATGACTCGCTGAAGGGAAAGTGAAAAGTGAAAGTACGTAACCCCTTCCTTTACCGTTGGGTGAGGTCACAAGAACGGACCTCTTAGGGTCCCTACCCTCTCGGACCACCCGACGACAGATACCCCAGCGTGTCTCAGTCTGTGCTGACTTCGCTGAATCGTCGTCATCGTCGTCGGTCATAGGAACGGACCTTCTAAGATACCTCTCTCCTCGAACCGTCCGATGTCGGGTACTCCAACGTTTCTCGACCTGTGTTTGACTCGTACTGTAGTAAATTAGAATTATGGAGAAATTTCTAAGACAGAGGTTTATTTCAATGTAAGACTCCATGACCCCCAAACTTGAAGTCGTATATTTCCCCCGTGTCAAGATACTATCTTCAGACTCGGTCTCTAAAGGAGATTACCAGTGATTAGAGGTGACGAAGGACAACAGAAGGTCTTTGACCCTGACTGACAGTCACCGGTAAATAGTAAGTTTGCCGAAGAGAATTCATATAATTTACATAAAGGGAATTTTCACGAACTTAAAAGATTGGATCTAAAAAAAAAAGAAAAATAGAAAACCGTACAGTGAACCGTATACGTTAGAATCAAGGACACACCCTAAAATCAAAGGACCGGTCCCTAGCTTGGATGTGGAAGACGTGAACTTCACGTCTAAGAATTGGTGACCTGACGGTCCCCTTCAGGGACTTGGGGCAAAATCTTGGGGTGACCGTTGGGAAACTTAAGGTCAAAGTAGGAAAGAATTCATCGAAACTCTACAAGGAATTGTGCAGATTCGGAATTAAACGTATGGAGGTTTTGTACTGTTTTTATAGATAATAACACTTTCGTTTCACTAAGTCTCGTTTTAAAATCATATATCAGAAGGTAGGAAAAGGAACGAGTATAATGAAATTATACGAATAGTCTTATTAAATCTCCTTAAAAGTCGCACTCTAGGGGGACTCGTCGTTGTCTCGAAGTGGATCCTTAAAAGACCTAGACATACAAGACACTAGGGAAGTCTCTGGACGACTTAGTCTTTGACTGTACCCCGGGTCCTTATAGGTAAATAAAGAATTCGGAAAATCCACAAAGACTCCGTACGGTCCACCTTCGACACTGTCTAAAAGAACAGAAACTGAGGTTTTAGTGACAACTGCCACTGACGTCAGTACTTTAATTTTCTGTGAACGAGGAACCTTCTCTTGGATACTGTTTGGATCTATCGTATGCTTTTTCGCCTCTGTAGTGAAACGGTTGTTTCCAGGTATATCAGTTTCGACAAAAAAGGTCATCAGTTCTTGCCTATACTCTCAACCTGGTATTTTTTTTTTTCTGACTCGTGACTTCTTGACTACGAAAACTTGGCACCACGACCTTCTCTGAGAACTCTCAGAACCTGTCGTTCCTCTAGGTTGGTCAGTTAGGATTTCCTTTAGTTGGCACTTACAAGTAACCCTCCTGACAACGACTTCGACTTCGACTTCGAGGTCATTAAACCGGTAGACTACAATTATCGACTGAGTGACCTTTTCGGGGACTACGACCCTTCCTAACTCCCGTCCTCCTCTTCCCCCGTCGTCTCCTACTCTACCAACCTATCGTAGTGGCTGAATTACCTGTACTTAAACTCGTTCGAGACCCTCTATCACTTCCAGTCCCCTCGGACCGTACGACGTCAGGTACTACAGTACTTCTTGACCTGTCCTGAATCGTTGACTTGTCGTCGTTGTTGTCTTGATACGGTTTAAGACTCTTGATGACTAAATCTCATACTTAAGGACATCACTTCAGGAATACTGAAGAGCGATCAAAGGTGTGAATAAAACATTATTTTTTTTTACCTACTTTTGTGGTCTTTAACATCAAGTTGTAAACGTTTTACCAATAGAACATTTTGACTATAATATAAAAAACTTTACAATTAGTACAAATAAAACAACCATAATAATTTGTAATAGACTTTAATCACTACTTTCCGTTGTATTTACTTGTAACGTTACTTTTATTAATTCTTTTAAAATTCTACCCTTTCTTTTCTTGTAAATAATTGAGATGAACCAAAAGGAACAATTTACTAAGTAGTTCAGAGGTTTGTCGACGGTATGAAACTCCTCTCCCTCCCTCTAAAATGTATATTTACTGAATAGTTTTAACTGTCGTTCACCGTAAAAGTAAATGTAAACTTTTGTGTTAAGGTTTTCGTTTAAATTAGGGACAGGTTATAACCTCGTCTCCACTCTTTAAAAATTGTTTCCTATTACTTTAAGAGAATCACTAAACCTTTAAAGTCAGCTCTCTCCGTTTAGGAATAAGACATCACAAGTGTGATCACGGTTCTCGTCCTTTACGAACAGACTCGGGTGAAAGACAACCTTTTTTTTTTTGTTTCCTACTGAGACTGTCCCTTTTCCTGTATCCGGTCGTAGGACAGTGAAATCCGTCAAGGGTCGATACGTCGGAATGACCCGACGAGTCCCGGTTCTTGTTCCCGAAGTCCGTTGACGCTGGGTTGATGTACGTGGTAGGTCAAGGTACCCCTGACCTTTAGTAATTCATGGGTGACCAATGGTAAAAACTCCTACACAAGACCTTCGAGGAAAGACTCTTTCTTTTCTTTTTTTTAATCTTCTTTTTCTGTTTTTCTTCGTGTACCTACTGTACCTTGAACTTCCGTTGAGTTTACACCTAAATGGAATTTTTTCTTAATATTAAGAATTTAAAAACCTACAAATGGAGATCTTTCCGATTTAAAATATCTATCCATTTGTATATCTATATATATTGAAAACACATAGTGAAAAGTGAGAATTTTTTTATATGAAACTACATGAAAATTTCTATTTGATTTTAACTCCTTCCAATACATGTTCCAGTGGGTTGTTTATACACTACCTAAGTCTCAAGTCGGGTCCGAGAAGACTACGGTTCAGTCCATTATAAAGACTTTGGTGCAGGGTACCTCAATTACTTTGACTATTGATAATCTTTAAGAACTTGAACACAATGTCTTGACAATTCCCTTGTCGAACAATTTTTGGGAAAACAAACATATGACGGAAGTAACTAAATTGAACCGAAATCCAACGTTCCCCTCCCTCCCATAAAGAAAAAGGAAGGGTCAAAGTGCCTCGAGTCATCAAAAGTCCTTAAATCGTAGGTTAAGACGGGTCACGTTCGGACAACCCCCGACCAACCCTGGTGTCCGGGCATTTGACGTGGACACTTCCATAGAAAACCCACAGGGAAATTACAGTGTCCCGTCCTTTTGAGGTGGCAGAATTCTACGATTCACGGCAGCAAAACTTATACGTCTGCGGACGCCGGGTCTGCGTGACGCGTGATGTGGGTCCTGGAGTGCCAAAGGAGATCAGTGGAAAATGGTTACGGATCTTGGTGGGACAAGTAGGTCTTTATAAGGTTGGAGAGTGAGAACTCCTCTCCTTGTACTCTTAATAAGAGGGAAGAGGAGTAAACCGGAGTAAACACTTATTTGAGAGGTGACACTTAAAGTCGAAGAGTCGTAAGCGTAGGTACACGTAGTCCTCCGACCTAGACCGAGCCATTGTAAAGACGGTATAAAAGAGGAGAAGTTTCCGAGTCGCAAAGTATTAGATAGTCCATTGAAGAGATATAATACAGTAGATTCAAACATTCTATATATAAATGGATATATTCCATGTTTATGTAGACATGGATAAAAGATCCTCTGTGACAAATAAATCATTATATCCGATATCCATGTGTGACGGGGGATTAACGTTATGGACCCGAAGGGACCACCGAGTCACCATTTCTTAGGTGGACGGTTGTGTCCTCGGTACCCAAACTAGGGACCCAGTCTTTCTAGGGGACTTCCTCCTTTACCGTTGGGTAACATTACAGGAACGGACCCTTTAAGGGACCTGTCTCCTCGGACCGTCCGATGTCAGGTACCCCAACGTTTTCTCATTCTGACTGAAAGACTGATTTCCTTTTATTCAGTGTAATATATATCAGGCAAATGATTTCCTTGAGACAGAATGTCATCTTTCTATAACCCAACCAGTTTTCAAAGAAATCAAAAAATTCACTTTTATTTTCCGTGTAAAAAGTAAAGTGGTTAGAATGACACACTATATAGTCCATTCAAGAATGTCACAGACTCGGAACCAAAGTAGGAATAAGATTTTCTCCAGTATACGTTAAATCAATACTGGTCTACTTTAGTACCTACAGATCACAAGTTTCACCACTTGTAATAGTGTTCTATTTGTGATAGAACAACAGGGTCAGTTTTCATAATAATAAGACTTCTACTATTACTAAACTATGAGAGATAAAAATTCTGTAAACGGAGGTTTGACTCGTGTCAAAACCGTGATCAAAGTTGACCTCGAATCTTTGGAAGCGGGTCATTGCTATTTGAGATACCCAGAAGTGGAATTTCCATGTTCAATCAAAGAGACTTTACTTCAGACAAGTTTTATGCTTCCACTAAACATAACTTTGAGTCACCTAATTACCCGAGAATTAACCCCGTTCTCAACATTTCTGCATCACCCCTGCCACTAGTGGACACTTATCTCCGCACCGAATGACTTATCTAAAGTGGACGATTACCTTGGCACCGGATAATCGAATCAGTCTCCGACTGTCAATATGCCAACAGTCTATAGTCGGAATTCTTACATTTGTAGTACTTTGATGGACTGTCCCATAAATTTTCAAAATACGTACAGGTGTCTGACTACTACGAAAACGATACCTGGTGTACCTTTAATATTGGTGAACCTCTCTATTCTGTGTTGACCAAAAGTTCGCTGGGTCCAAGTTCAAGACTACGGAGAATTGACACGCGTTCATTCAAGAAAAATGACTGAGTAAACCGATAAATATTATAATACAAATTTTATTATTATTAATGATGACGGTGTATATATTCACGAATTTTAGTACGTCTGTGACACGACAAAATGCGGATGACAGAGAAACTGAAGAGCACCGTGGGAATTTGGTCTATAACCTCACGAACAAAATATGTTCACCTTTGATCTGAATCTACGAAACCAGTCTCAGTGTGTCTATAGTTCCCTTTCAATCCCCTGACTCGTGTAATATTAATTTAGGTTTAGACAGGAAAATTACCATCCTGTATGGCTGTCGAAACCATTCTTTGACTTACTCTACGAGATTGTCCAGAAACCTCAGTCTACACACACTCACGTACGATTCAGTGAAATCAAGACAAGCAAAAAAAACACTAGGGTACCTGACATCAGGCGGTCCGAGGAGACAGGAACCCTAAGAGATCCGTTCCCTATGACCTTAGTCAACGGTACGGGAAGAGGCCCAATCAGTCTACTGAGAACCGAATTTAGGAAGGAGACGATCAACAAACAATTGGACAGACAAAGCCACGGAAGTTAAGAGTCGTGTCAAGACACAACGTATCTATGATAACGGCAACGAGAAAACAACAATAACTTCAATTATTCAAAAGTAGGTCGGAAGTTTTGGACACTATTCTTCTTCTTTCCCTTCAAATGTCCTCGTTGGGACTTCTCACACGAAAATTATTATGGGACAATCTTTATAGATTGTTATAAAACTAGTGTTTTCTATCTTAACTTTTGTTTTGAACCATAATCGAACGATCGATGTTTCTGTTCTTAATTTAAGCCCTTCGGTCCTTGAAACAGAATTGGTAAAAATATCGTTGTCTTAGCAGATCTTTAAGATAAAATATCACCTGTGAATTTAACTTTAACTACCAAGTCAATGTTTCTTTATTGACCCAAAACGTCTTTAAAATTTGTGTAAAAAACAAATTTTTACGTCGGTGTTTTATATTCTCGTCAATCGGGATTTATTTGTTTGTTTACGTAAATTTGTTTTCTTTATGACTTAGTAGTCATAACTAAAAAACTAATAACAAAGGGAAAAGATTTTATGGTAGACAGAAGTAATTATAAACTTAGATCTATTTATCATAAAAGGTATTTGAGGAACATTAGAGTTCGTAGTCATTAATAAGGCCGTTTCCCTAGTTTTCGTCTAAGAGACCAAAATTTCACAACCAAAAAATTACAAAGTACATTTACAAAAGTCATTTAAGATAGATCTTTCACCAAATTTATTATGGTCCTCAACTACTAAAAAGTCAACTACGGTTTAAAACGAAGAGAAGTTTATTGGTAGGACAAGCATGTCCTTAGAGAGAAGTCATCGATTCGTTAGAAGGTGTCATTAATTTTCTCATCTTTACTGTCTAGTTTATACTCAGATGGGTCAGTAATGAGTTTGGAGTTTCGTTTGGACCTAGAGAATTCTACAGTTCTTTTCAAGTCTTTGTAATAAAGTGTTCTTTTTCCTTTAGTATTGGAATTCTAAACCTAGAAATTTACGGAAAGGAATAAAATCTATAGTTTTACGTAAAGAAAATAAAAGATTGATTTTCGTAAAATAAAATATTAGTGTTTCAATACATAGATAATATTTTTATCACTTTAGATGTTCACGCATCAAATTTTTCATTTTCAAGGTAGATCACATTTGGGTATCGTAAATATGGGTATCTACGACGATTACCAAGTCTTGTATAAGGATTTCTAGAACTTGACGGACTCGTAAACACGAAAAGATAAATAATTACAAATGTTTATATCAATAAGAAACCAACAGATATATTTGTAAATATGTATATATTTTATATATTAAAAATTATATCAGTCTACGAAGGTATAAATTCATTAAATAAAAAAATAAAGTTCTAACAAGACGGGTCTACACTTTTTATAAGAGAAAAAATAACAAAAGGATTCTAAACTAGTTAAATTTAATAAAATAGGATTAAAATAAACTTGTACCATAGATAAATACAAAAGGGATTAACGACGGGAAAGTATCAGGACTGAGAAAGTTTTGAACTAAACACAGTGTAAACGTCAAATAGTTTCTAGTAGATTAAGACTTGGGTGTTTTTTCTTTTGTTTCAGTTCTTATTAAGAAAGATTACCATGAAAACCCCCCATTTACAGTTTTTATCGTGGAGAATTATTCTGTTTCATAATAAAGATTATTATCGTATAGTTTAGTACAGGACTGAAAAAGGAAGTTTGTTGTGTCTTCGTGTATAATTAACTTGATCTTAAATCCGTCAAAGTAACATCAATCATTTATGTTCGTTCAAAAGATTGTGCAGAACATACTGAATCCCGCTGTTTACTACTTATGTGGTTGAGATATACAGTAGAAGAGACATAATTCCAGTAGTGGTGTTTCGTAAGTAACTAAATGTTTTCTTTTTTTCTCACTGTACTTACTGAAATTTATTCACTACTTTAAATCCACTATTGTGGTTGTGTTGAAAAGTTAACTACGTTTCTTACTCTTCATATTTCTGACATTTTATAGACTTTGACTTTTCAGTAAAGTTTCGTCGTTGAATTAATAGAATTCAGTTAAGACTTAGGGAAAATAGACTACCTGAAACTTCGGAACCTTAAGACTGTCAGATCTAAAACATTGAACTACGACAGACATGGATAAGTACCGAAACCACCAAAATCTTCCCAGAAACAAGAGTCAGGTATCAAAGACCGAAGGAAACCACGTTTAACAACTCGTTTTCCTCACCAATGAGTAAGGGAAAGGACAGTGTGAACTCTGAACTGTGGGTCCTCGTCCATACTTGTCTCTGCGTCTCAGACTAATCTTTCTTTGGTTTTTACTTTAATTATTCGAAGGAGATACTTATTTGAAAGGGTTTCCTTGTTTCACTAATGAATAACTGAATGTTTACGAAAATGTTCATTACGAGGTAATACGGACACCAACGGATCAAAGATGGTGTAACCACTGAACTTGATTCGTTCTCTGGGGTTATATTGTAATTAAGTCGACTCCTTAACCTGAAAAGGTAAAGAAACGGTTACACATTTAAGTAAATCTTAAGATCCGTCTATTTTTACGAATTCTTATCCTAACTTTTTTGTAATTCAGGAAAATTTGACTAAAAAATTTACTCTTCCAGAGGTCAAAATAACGTCAAATAGAAAACTTTTTTTTTATGAGATAACTCCATACTAACTGTACTTTTGTCTTTCAATCTAAGAATTACCTATGTTGAACTATTCTATCCCCTCTTATGTAGGTACTTTGATGTCAGGTAGACCCTATGAGTTTTAAATATCTGCACGTCTGTAAAACTTTGAACAGAAACGAGTTGGATTCGGGACACTTTGTCAAAGGGAAAAACGTCCAAAAATAAAAAATAGAAAGTATACACTTAGTCTTGTCCTCGTACAAGAACAAATAAAACTTTAGACGAGGATTAAGGATAAATCGGTTCTGATATCTCTATAAAAGTTTGGCACTCAGAGAAACGTATACAACAAATATCTATTTGTTGTTACTAGTTTGGTCAAATATCATTTAATTGTAACTAATATTATTAGTGTCTACACGTTAATTGTCAATGGAAACGGGTTCTTACTTTCCTTAAACTTTAGGGATTCTTTAAGTGTGAAAAAACACACAAATAAATTAACCCTCTCACTCAACGACTCTACTTAAACTTTAGTTTAAGACTATAGATGTATTTGTAAGTACAAAACTAAAGTATTAATAGTGAAAAATTTCGATACCGAATATGTATTAAAGTATTAGAATGATGAACCATTCCCTTAGAACACAGTTCTTTACGGTCCTCCATGAACCCAGGACAACCTCTTCCGTTACCGTGGGGTGAGGTCATGAAACCGGACCTTTTAGGGTACCTGTCTCCTCGGACCATCCGACGTCAGGTACCCCAGCGATTCTCAGCCTGTGCTGACTCACTGAAGTGAAAGTGAAAAGTGAAAGTACGTAACCTCTTCCTTTACCGGTGGGTGAGGTCACAAGAACGGACCTCTTAGGGTCCCTGCCCCCTCGGACCACTCGACGGTAGAGACCACAGCGTGTCTCAGCTGTACTGACTTCGTTGAATCGTCGTGAACCCAGGACATGACTAAAAAGAAGTTCCGGTTATACTCGGTATCTTACTCTGGGACTCCTTTTCAAGAGTAACTGTACCAAAGTAAATAAACAAAATCGACGACTCCCTGACACCAAGCAGAACGCAGAAGACAGACGGGAGACTATCTCCTCCGACTCTCCGAATACATTTGAAGACTACACTCCCTGACCGTCACCCTTTTTAACCCAGAACGACACCACCCATCCCGGAACGTCAACGAGGGATGGACCGTTCAATAAACCGGACTCCGCCGGGTCGGGACCCCATATACCCGAGATACCCTCTCAATTACCGTTTGAGGTTCTCCGGAATACGGTTCCACCCCCCTGAAGAGTCGGACGACGACGGTCACGGGGGCTGGGACGACTGGATGTGGAGGTACCCTCTGGGAGGTCGTGATCGTCGATCAGAACCAAGTCAGAGAACACCCCAGTGACGAGGGAAAGGAAACCCAGTACCACACACGTCCCAAAACAAACACGGAAGGTTCCGATCTCAGACAAACGGGTGTAGGACACCTTCAGAACATCAGTTTAGGGCGACAGGAAGTTCCGGTTTAAAGGACCCCTAAGGGTCAGGGAAACAACCTAGGCGTCCGACCCTTCGGACTGCACCCCCATTCTTGGAAGTGTTGTCACCCTCTCGAAGAAACCATAATAACAAAACTACAGGTCAAACACCCAGTGGGTGGACCGTCCGCACCCCAGACTGAAATAGCACTAACACGAGACGGACGACAGAGCACCACCGACGAAGAAACAGAAACCTGCACCCCATAGAGAAAAACCACCCGAGGTCACAGGGCAGTTACCAACAAGTCGTCGATCAACGCTAAAACCACGACAGTACCCTCTGCTACTCACGTGTAGGAAGATGACGTTATAGAACTTGGCCTTCGAGGAAAGGACAAATCAAAAAAGAAATTGTCAGGACACTCCAAACAATGAAATCAGGTTTTATTCCTTTGTCCCTAGGTCTTTCTAATTTATTCAAAAGACTCCGATGACGGTTTACCGGCAGTCTTAAACTTGAAGTTTTGAGTTTTAACAGAGTAACGTAGATCCCTGGGAAAGGGTGGAAGACATTTCTTTAACTCAACTGACCCTAAACCCAGGACCGACGGGGTTCACCACAGGAAGACGGATTTATAGGGAGGCGAATGGGAACCCATCCCAAGATAGGGTTCATCCCTCCCAAGTTCACTCCATTGTCCCGAAAATAAAAGGACTACTCTGGAGTGCGATGTCCAGTAGAACAGACAAGAGGTGTTCCATGGTTTACACTCAGTCTCGGATGGGGAGGAAACACTTTTTCGGGGATTATCAAAATTTATAGTTTGTTGTTTTGTAGAACTCTGGACTTTCACTTCATACATCGCTCTCTGTGTGGACGAGGAGGTCGGAGAGAGGGAAGAGATGAAGGTAGACGCTAGACGAGAGGGTGAGGCAAGGAAAGACGGAGTGTGGGAACGGTCGTAGCAAGTGTGAAGGCTCGGACCCGTACGTGGTAGGAGAGATGAACCTTGGGTAGTAAGGGGTATATATACGACCCGAGGAAGGAAGAGTATTTTCAAAAGTCGAACATTCAGTGGTGAAACCTCTGCGGAAGAGACCGGTGGAATCGATTTCACTCGGAGGCGACGGTATAAGGTTTGGTAACGGACGGAATAACGAAAATAAAGAGAGTGGTGACAGATTCTAATAATAAAGATAAATATATAAATAGTAACAAAAGAAGTATATGATCTTACATCCGTCCCTTTGACAAGGCAAGTAGTGAAATTAGGGTCAAGAACTTATCATGGTACTGACATCATCCACCAGTTGTTTACAAACAATTTATTTAATTCGTACTTAATTGTTTAATTCGTGGACTGTGTATCATTCACGAGTTCTTTGTGATAAAGACAAAGAAATTTTAGTCATATGAAGGAGATCTTTTGTCGAACAATCAAAGAACATTTTGATTTGTCTAGTAATCGTTAGACTGAATCGTCAACGTGAAAACCCGTAACTAGGGTCTTTTTAATTTTAAATACAAATATTTTTAGGATATGTGTCTACATACATTCTCGAAGTATATATTATTTGGTTTGACCTTTGTTAGGTCGATAGGACGTTACCTAATTATAAGTCAACCGGTTTTTCAAGTAAGTAGAACACCTTTTTGGGGTTTACTTAAAAAACCGGTTGGGTTATGAATTTGTCTGACATTATATAAGTATAGTATCTTATGATGAGTTGTCGTTTTTCTTTGATAAATAATATGAGTAGATGAACTTACTTAGATGTCCTTAAAACCGACTCGCTTTTTTTCTGTCGGTGTTTTAAATGTACGACTTATTAAAATAAATGTATTGTAAGGACTTTTCCTTTTTAACATCTCTACCTTTTGTCTAGTCACCAACATTCCAATCATTATGTCCTACCTTTATCCCTCCTCCCTCTAAACTAATAGTTTCCTGGTTTTCCACCTAGGAACACCACCACTTTGAAGACAAAGAACTGACACCTTCATTTCTGTAATAATTGAAATATGAGCCATTTGAATATATCTTACTTTATGTATGTGTGTGCGAACGGGTACGTTGTTTACTCATGTTCATTTTGATGTCTTTAGTCTTATTTTAACAACTTAACACATGTACCCTTATAGGACCAATACTATAATTTGAGATTAAAACGTTCGATAATGGAATTCTTCTTTGATCATTTCCCCCGTATCCTCGAGATTAAAAAATAATTTTGAATTACACTTTGATAGTAATAAAGTTTTATATTTTAAATTATAATACTTTCTTTATATACGAACTTTGGACTTATTGAACAATTCTTATAAACGACAAAATTTGTACCTATTTGACGACGGGCGTCTGTCACGACTCTTTCCAACACAATTCAGTAAGTTAGAATATAAATATGATATTTAATACTAAGATAACTTTCTTACTGATAAAAAAACGTAGCAAGAGAGATCTGATCGGAGTAAAACAAACGGAAAAGAAAAGTTTAAGTCTCGGTCCGGAAGAGTTAGTAACCTTACACAAACACGTCTCCGTGGTCCTTTCCGATTGTCATAGATAAAGTACTTAGTAACCTGTACCGTTTTGATCCTTCATATTGGTTTAAAGGTCTTTATATGGTAATCTTGAACATCACTTATGTGTTACGTACAGAGTAATCGATTAATTTAAGTGTTAGTTCGTTCACGGTAACACCACCAGAATCCACTAACACACAGGAATACTGAAATCGGACCGACCGAGTGTGGATTAGTACCTAATAAGTAAACTATCGACTCAAAAGAACCCTCTTTCTTATGTTCTACAAAACTAAGGTTGTATAAGGAAACTAGGTCCAGACTTTGAAGGTGAAACTCAGGTACTTTAAGAAGTCTAAATTAATGATACGCTGTAAAATGTAAAATATTTCCCATTCTAAAAAAGAAAAAGAAAACCTTTCTCGTACCCAAACTTCACTCTTTCTTAATCTAAACTTTAAATCAAAACAGTTGATAATCGAGTGAGATTTTGACATTGAGACCCGGACAGACTGAAGAGACCACCGAGTCTGCCATTTCTTAGGTGGACGTTACACCCTCTGGACACAAGCTAGGGACCCAAGTCTTCTAGGGGACCTCCTCCCGTATCGTTGGGTGAGGTCATAAGAACGACCTCTTGGGGGTACTTGTCTCCTCCGACACCCGACGTTAGGTACCCCAACGTTTCTCAGTCTATCCTGACTCGTTGATTCGTTAGTTTGTGACCCGGACAGTACGGAAACATTGAGTGGGGTGGTCACTCAGACAAGAGGATTTAGTGAAGACACTAGTATTGGATTTTAAACCGCAATACATCCGGAAAACATTAGAACCAAAATACGTAGGGCAGGAGACTGATAGAGAAGAGAAAAAAAAAAAAAAAAAACAGGAAAAAACTGTGTCTCAGAGATAAAGTTGAGGTCATTAGAGACTGGGGAACTCTTACGAGGGATAAGGTTTTGATACCTCTATCGGAAAAAAAAAAAAAGACATTTAAATACGATAATTTAAAGTCATCTTTTACAAAATCAGAAAGTAAAGATTAACACGGAATAAAACGTATCAAAGATAGCGACACAGAAGTTTAAGTACACAGAAAAATAAGACATTATAGGTTAGAGATAATTATAGGGAGTCACATAAAAAACAAAGTCTATAAAAGGTTACAGTATTTAAAATTCAGGACGAAAACGTAGAAGGTAAGAGAAGAGTATCTAAATTATTAAATAATAAGGAAGAACTTGTATATACGGTATAAATATTTACGATAGAAAGTCGTATAAACAGATTTTTAAGGTGGTAAAAAAAAACAACAACAACAAGGTGGCACAAATTGTAAAGAACAAGACAACGATAACTAACTGAAAAGAGTAACAATTACGAACTTAGAAGGACGAATAAACCAGTGAAATAGAACCTAATGTCTGCGACACTTACATACGTACTATAGTGGTTAGGTTGACCTTAAAACACAAATAAACTGAGCAACAACCTTCTCTAATAAAATAAGGAAAAAAAAAAGGTCACACCTATAGGTTAACAGTGACATAGTAAATAACTCTACTGTAAGTAAAGGGGGTACCAAGATATCGTGAAACAACATTAAATTTATAGGTATATACACATACAAAAAAAGACTAAAGAAGAAAGATAAGGTAATTAAACGAAAGGAAAAGAAAAGGGTTATGGTACACTAAAATTAATGAATTGTACATCGAAGTGAATTTGAAACGACAACGAATTTAATGACATATTCTTAAAAATGTGTCACAACATTAAGTCAAGTCAAGTCAACGAGTCAATACAGGCTGAGAAACGCTGGGGTACCTCATTTTGTCCGGTCCGGAGGGACAGATAGTGGTTGAGGGTTTCAAATGAGTTTGAGGACAGATAACTCAACCACTACGGAAGGTTGGTAAAGTAGGAGACAGTAGGGGAAGAGGAGGGCGAAAGTTAGAAAGGGTCGTAGTTCCGGAAAAGTTTACTCAGTAAAGAAATGTTATAACGTCGTCTTAGATATAAAATAATTTCTTACATTATAAGTTTTCATATGGATTATTATTAGACTCTATCATGAATGAGACCTGGCTTAAAATCGTATCGGCTTCCGGTCATACACTGATATTAGTCTATGTTTATTTTAACATAAAAGACTACGGATCCTGATGAAAGTGATACATAGAATTTTATAAACATCGTCTGTCAGTACAGGAATTCCTGGAAAGAAAATCTCTCCGTGTCTCAGTAGTGTATTCGTATAAAACGTAGTAACATATTATGTTTATAAGGATAGTCTCCTGTGAATTTACAGTAAATTACGAAGTGTCTTAACATATTTTTAACAAAATCTTTAAAACACGAAATTAAAACGTAAAATTTTACCCGATGAAAATCATTGTAATTAACGATTGATGAAGAACTGAAGTAGTGAGTTGGGACTGTCTTGAAACTAAACCAAAGTCTTTAACGTAGGGAATTTTTTTTAGTTGAATCCTTATATTGTTGTGTTCACAATGGAAATAATAGTTATCAGGAGTTGAATGATCAAGAGATTTCAACGTCTTCGGTGACACGTTGGACTTCGGAGTTTGGGACACGGTAATTGAAAGATGGTTTCCCTAAAGTAAAGTTCGGATGTCGACTGAAGTCGTCGTAGGGCCTCAAGTTAGATTCTCTCCTTCAAACGGCACAACGGTCACGTCCGTCCGTCAAAGTATAGTAAAGACATTTGTCGAACGGTATTAAATTCGTCCGTTTCTTTTAAAGTGGACACACTTATACGTATACAAGGCAAATTGAAACGTTGAAGTCGTTTCAGAACGTGGTCCTAAACGTACATGAGACTCGAGGGAGATGTTACCTCTGTAACACCAACCTATACCGGAGGAACGTGAAACTGTTTTGCAGTCGTCTAGGGGAGTAACATCCACGTTCCAGTTCCACCTTTACTACTGGTACATTACTCCTATACTGGGGTAAGGAGGAACGGTCCTTCGTCGTCAGGAAACCTGGATTCTCAAGAACTGTCTTCAACGTTTTACGTACTCTACCATGTACCTTACAATGATCGAGAAGGAGAACTCCTTAGGTAGTAATGGAACCTCTGTCTTTTCACCTCCAAATTTAGTCTGGATCTTTTTCTTTAGACTTGACGGGTACCGTTGGATGGTAAAGACAGTATCCGGATTGTCTTACCTTAGACATTAAGGTAATTGGTCTGAAAGACGTACTCTAGCTCCCTGTGTCCCTCTGGTTGGTTGGACATCTGGGATGGGACCTAAGTTCTTTTTTTTTACAGAGTAGGGGGACAATCTACAGTGATCAATGTAATAACAGTCACTAGACTAGACACGATTTTAATGAGGAAGATGAGAAAATTTTATTAAACTTTACGATTTTCATCCGACGACAAAGTACCATATACCCTGAAGACCATATACTTACACTAGATGGGACGGTCCCAATCTGGCCTCTTGACTTTTTGAGACTCCAGCGAGAAGAGCCGCGACTGGTGATGAGGAAGGTGGAGAGACGTAAGGGACGGAAGACGACACTCGGGTGTAGTAAGAGAAAGAAGACTCCGAGTCCCTTCGGTTCTCAAGAGTAAATATGTGGTAAGAGTACACGAAAAAGAGTTCCTCCAGTTGAAGGTCTAAAAGTGTCATTTTGACAGAATCGTCGTCGCAAGACGCGTTTTGAACAAAGTCGAACACTACGGGACCCGTTGACACGGTATAATAGTCCTGACCACAGTTTACCCAACCCGGGGATCTGGAGAAGAACTCGTGACTTTCTGACTTAGAAGTTACGTCGTTTTAAAGAGACAAACTTCAGAATGAGAGACGTAGTACCGGACCTTCGACGAAGGCGTGTAGATTAAATACTTTTGTAGTGTCAGAACAAGACGGACAACAGGTCACAAACTTCTGGGAATAAAGTAGATAAAACGGACGAAAAGAGAAATAAAGAAAAAATTTCTTCCTTTTATTTAGATCAGACAAGTAAGATTCAGCGAAGTCGACACAGGTAAAGAAACGTTGGGACACCTGACATCAGGGGGTCCGAGGAGACAGGTACCCTAAGAGATCCGTTCTTATGACCTCACCCAACGGTACGGAAGGAGGTCCCCTAGAAGGACTGGTCCCTTACATGGATGTAGAGAATGTAAAGGACGTTATCGTCCGTCTAAGAAATGGTGACCGTGATGGACGTTTCGGGAAACAAAAAGTCTCCTTCGTGACTAGGTGAACCTTCGAAAACCAATGAACTGATCAAAGAGATAATAATTATGCAGGTGTGAAACAGTGATAAATCGTTTTAGTATATTTAATATGGAACCTCCAAGATTTTTAACAAACTGGACCCACTACCGTAAATGCTATTTCTCTTCCTTTCCTCTATGAGGTTTTTGAAGTTCACAAAGTCTTATGGATGTTAATCCATTACATTACAGGTTCCAGTCGAAACATCATCCTTCACTATCTGAACTTATAAATACGAGTCTATTAAAACTTTCGAGGGAGGAAGTGAGAGGTAAGGAGGACGGGTGAATGTCGTCCATAATAAGACGTCAGTCTTTAGAGATAATTATACTTTTGAGTCGATCTTCTTTGAATTAGTTTGTCAGTCAGTTAAAAATTTAATTTTTTATTATTTTATGGAGATCGGAATTTTTAATAACAGTAATTAGTTATGATCCTTGTCGTCGTTTATTATTCACTTGGGTCTTATGGTCAACGTTTCTTTTTTTTTTTCTTCTTCTTCAAATACTGGGACAAGTCCTTCTAAACAGGACTTTTCGGGAGTTTATTGTCTCTCTCCTTTTTATATGGTATACGGAGTCCTGAACTCTTTTTTTTTTTCATCGTCGTCTCTCGTAATTCCCCTTTTTAATGGTAGAATTTATGTAAGGACGTGTACAGTCTTTACTTGATTGAAAGTTTTCGATAATGGACAATTAACCTTTTAGTGTCTCGTCTACCTTGGTTAATTAGATGTTAATGTCTTAGTGATATTAGGTTTGTTTTTATTAATTGAGTAAACGTTTTATATTAAAAAAAAATTTCTCTGAGAAGGATTATAGAGATTTTAACCCGTTCTCTGTGTTGTGAAACAACAGTATCCTCTAAAATTCGGTAAGGGTCTCCGATTTAAAGGGAGTCTTATTTTCCCTTCAACCAGACTACTTAAATGTCAGGTCTGAAGGTTCTTTTCTTATGTCTACATTTCACACAATTCTGGTAAGCAAATTCTTACAATAAATATAGGTGATGCGTCCTCTTTGACAATCAACGATAAATATTCTATCACTGACTGTTGTCTATTCCCAGGATTACAGTACCTTAAATCTCAAATCACACACTTTCACAATCAGGGAGTCAGTACAGGTTGAGAAGAGCTGAGATACCTACCATCGGGAGATCCTAGGAGACGGGTACCCTAAAAGGTCCGTGCTTATGACCTCACTCATCGGTAAGGGAAAAAGCCGTAACGTCCGTCTAAGATTGACTCGGTGGTCCTTCACCCATTGTTCACGGTTTAGTGGTGGGTTTGTCTACGGTCTAACGTCAACATTGAGGACGACACTTCTTCCCGATGAATCATATCAAGCGTGATATCTGACTTATAAACACAGGGGGGGTGTGTGTAGGTATACAACTTTGGATCAGAAAAAGAAAAAGAAAAAGAAAAACGACGTGGCCCAGAAACAACGACGAATGTTCGAGAGAGATCAACAACGCTCACTCCCGACGAGAGACGAACCCAAGGTACCTGAAGAGTATCGTTACCGAAGAGAACAACATTTCGTACCCGGAATCTGTGCGTCCGAAACGATCAACAGCATACACCCGAGTCATCGACATCGTGTGTCTTAGTCAACGGGGTTCCGTACACCCTAGTAGGACCTGGTCCCTACCTGGGGCAAAGAAGACGTGACCGCCCACCTGAGGGTTGGTGACCTGGTGGTCCATTGAGGTTTTGGATCAGAATTCACACTACTATAAACTTCCACTCCTGAAATTCTCTACGAATCGAGTACTCCCACCCTGGGGGCACTTACCCTAATCATAAGAATATTTTGTCCGGGTTCTCTCGAGGGAATGAGGAAAAGGTACACTCTTGTGTCACTCTCTTCCCTGTAGATTATTGGTCTTTGTCACCCAAAGACCCACTTTGGGTCTGTAACTGTAGAGTGGAACTAGAACCTGAAGGGTCGGAGGTCTTTACACTCCTTATTCAAATACAACAAATATTCGGTGGTTCTGGTACATGGAGACAATCGTCGGACTAGTCTGATTCTGTGAGTGTGCACAGGGTTAAATGATAACATGACATAGGTATCTCAAAGGTCCAACGTAACGTTCCTGTCTTCAGGTCTTTCTTCGTCCACTTAAGGGACTCAACTCTTCTTCCTCAGGTATCAAATTCCTCTGTTCTTCTTCTCTCCGTATCAAGTGACCTACACCAGGGTTTGTTCTCTCTTGGGGTGTTTCTCTCTTAAGGTCTATAGTCAATCCACAAGGAGTGTGTCAGTCATCTCAAGACTAAGTGTATACGTAAACTACTTGATCTGTTCTTACCTTTTTCTGGAAGTCTCTATTAGACTCCGTTATGAATGGTCTCGTGCTTTTCCCGACTACTATAATACAAGGGTTATCTTTCTGTTTTTGGAGTACCAATAATCTCGTAGTCCATCTCAAGATTCTTTCAAGACTAGAGTAACGACGACGACGACGATTCAGTGAAATCAGCACAGACTGAGACACACTGGGGTATCTACCGTCGGGTGGTCCGAGAAGACAGGGACCCTAAGAGGTCCGTTCTTATGACCTCACCCAACGGTAAAGGAAGAGGTAGAATAGAGTAATCATCTCTTATTAATCGGGTTCTGGTTGTGACGAATAGGGTGGATTGTTTAGTAAAAATTTACAAAAGAACTTCATATTAACTAAATGTTACAACATAATTAAAAACGACATGTCGTTTCACTGAGTCGACATAGATTTATATATACGTATGTATATATGAAAAGGTATCAGAAAAGGAAATACGAAATGTATCTAATAACTCATATCAAGGGACACGATAGGTTATACTGGAACAACAAATAGGTAGGATGTTTATATTATAAAATGTAGACGATCACGGTTTGAGGGTTAGGAGGAAACTAACACTATATATTTATAATTGTCTTTTTAATAAACCCTATTAAGTATCGAGAAAGAAGTCTTGCGATCTCAGGTTTGTGTACTAGTACCTTCGATGTCGTGACAGTTAAAAAAGAATTTTTTTTTTTTTACAGAAAGAATAAGAACAGGATGTTTACCTGAAATTGACTTCGACCGTCTAAAACTTATGTCTGTTTTGTGAACAGTCGTAGATGGTCTTTATAATAGGTTTTCACATCGTCTTAATAAAGACTTCCAACTATTTAGATCATTCCCCAATTTAGGGATATGAAATTCCGAGAACCCGAAGGGACCACCAAGTCTGTCATTTCGTAGACGGACGTTACACCCGTCTGGACCAAGGTAGGGACCCAGTCCTTCTAAGGGACGTCTTCCTTTACTGTTAGGTGAGGTGATAAGAACGGACCTTTTAAGGTACCTGCCTCCTCGGACTATCCGATGTCAGGTACCCCACCGTTTCTCAACCTGTGCTGACTCGCTGAAGTGAATTCCGAGAGTGTGCAAACTCTAGAGGACCAACCATGTAATAAAGGTAAGGTAAGGATATTCGGTCTAGAGAGTGAGTAGTTTTGGGAATAAGTTCTTCATCCAGTTCTTCGTGTCAGGAGTGTTTTAGAACCATGATTCTGTAATCTTAGAGACCAGGTGGGGAACGGGGTGGTGGGTAAATCTTTTAGTTTGACGAGCTTTGTATATTTATAAAAAAAGATATAAAGATGGTACCCAATATAAAGTTATAGTAAAACACATAAAACTTTTCTTAGGACGGAGAAGGTTGTTAAAGATTACTTATGTTGTTTTAAGTCTAAACCTCCTTTGTGTAAAGTTTTCCAATTCATTAAAAAGATACTTTGTGTCAGTCATCCACTGATTTAAACCCAATTTCGTAAATAAATAAGTTGTTTTTAAATAACTTACGGATTATGTAAGATCAGTAACAAGAACCAAAATTCTTACACAATTATATATTTACCTTTTGTGTTTTTTATTCAGGACGGGAAACCCCGAGTCTAGACAGATTACCTCTGGTACACTAAAATAATGATATAGGACACTAGAGACATAGTTTCTCGTAACTTTGAAAGGGAACGATTAAAGTGTAATTTGCACTGTAGTTCTTACATAAACTTTGTAATGAGTTTGTTTTCACAAGATTTACTTACTATTGTTATAAAAGTGTCATGGACCAGCAGTCATGTCACTGAGCAGTATGGGTTTTAGACAGGACCCGTTGTCTACTGACTTTAAGGTGGTGTTCCGTTTAATTCATAATAAAAAAAGAAATAATTATTGAAAAGTCACTATTAAGGATGTAGACATTATTTTACACTCTCAGGGACTTCCTTACGTATCGATTTGATTTTACTCTTTTTCCTAGAGTCTTTTTCCTACAAACCAACCGGTCGTTTTTATGACTTATACACACATACCACTTTGAAAAAACTCATATTGAGTATCTTTAGATTACGTTTGAAGGAGTCTTTGTTTTTCTTTAGGTGAAGTCCTTCTGACTAAATTCCATGAGAACGTTACAGCTAATATAGAACAAGTGGTACAGGACTTACTCGGAAAAAAAAGAGAGACAGAAATGAGATATATTCCGAAAGAGGTAAACTACTCCTTATACCAAATCAACGATTCAGGATCAGTCGAGAAAACACTGGAGTACCTGACGTCGCACGGTCCGAGGAGACAGGTACCTTAGGAGGTCCGTCCTTATGAGCTTACCTACCGGTAAAGGAAAACTTCCCTTAGAAGGGCTGGGTCACTAACTTGGACCTAGATGGACGTAACTTCTGTTTAAGAAATGACTGACTAGGTGGTCCCTTCGGACTACTCCTTACATGGGGTGAAAATTTAGATCCTAATACATCACAAAATCTCCCTCGTGGGAGAGTCTCCCTTGTGCACGATTTTACATTTAAAATATTTCCTCTTGAATTTGATTCTAGTACCGTAGACCAGGGTAGTGAAGTACCCTTTATCTACCCCTTTGACACCTTTGTCACAGTCTGAAATAAAAACCCCCGAGGTTTTAGTGACGTCTACCACTGACGTCGGTACTTTAATTTTCTGCGAATGAGGAACCTTCTTTTCAATCCTGGTTGGTTCTATCGTATAAGTTTTCGTCGTTGTAATGAAACGGTTGATTTCAGACAGATCAGTTCCGATACCAAAAAGGTCATCAGTACATACCTACACTCTCAACCTGACACTTCTTTCGACTCGCGGCTTCTTAACTACGAAAACTTCACACCACAACCTCTTCTGAGAACTCTCAGGGAACCTGACGTTCCTCTAGGTTGGTCAGGTAAGACTTCCTCTATTCGGGACCCTAAAGAAACCTTCCATACTACGATTTCGACTTCGAGGTCATGAAACCGGTGGAGTACGCTTCTCAACTGAGTAACCTTTTCTGAGACTACGACCCTCCCTAACCCCCGTCCTCATCTTTCCCCGCTGGCACCTACTCTACCGACCTACCGTAGTGCCTGAGCTACCTACACTCAGACTCACTTGAGGTCCTCTACCACTACCTGTCCCTCCGGACCGCACGACGCTAAGTACCCCAGCGTTTCTCAGCCTGTGCTGACTCGCTGACTTGACTTGACTTTGATTCATACTAATACATTATACTATAATTGTAATTATAAACTCGGATTTTAGAATATGTAAAATATTTTATTTTATAAAGAGGTTCTCTGAAAGAAAGAGAATAAAAGTGACTAAACTAACGAAACAGATAAATAATCAAATAAATGAGTGAATCATGAGCCCCTAACCTCCGTCATTACGGACAACCAAAAGGGACGCACATTCCTTAATTCTAGTCGTAAATGGAAGTAATTAGTGTAACGTAACAGTGTCATCGGGACATTCTTTTCCGGATAATAATGTCGGTAAATTTTAAGTTGTTTTAAATCAGAATTTTCTGACACGTTCATATACGTAGATTATTTGTCGATTCAGTTCTACACTCGAGTCTTTGACTCGAAGAGTAACCGTGACGGAAAAACTGTCATGTCATCCCTTTTGAATTTGTTGTAAAATTACGAAGGAGTTTTAATTTAGGAATTTAGAAATAAGAATGATTTCTGACATAAAAATTTTTTACTGTACCCTATTATTCTCTATAGTTTGGGATCATCATTGTATACTTAAGTTTAGGGTCAAGGTGATAACTTATCGACACTTGTAAATCCGGGAGTCGAGTTTAAAATATATATCCTTAAAGAATTTTATATTTCTATGTTATCATCGATATAGTCATATAAAACATTTCTAATTCACTTTATCTGAGAACGAACATATCATTCGTCTGACATGATATCGGTTATTATTGTACTCTCAGTCCATTCTATATCTTTTACAATAAATTTCTACAATCTCCCATTCCTACGAATATAAGATGTCCTAACATTTTTCGTACTGGTCAAACTTTTTGAGAAACCACTAAAGGATTTTTGTGTTTATATATGGATAGTGTTTGGTCTCTAAGATGAAGATTCGTAGATAAAATTTTTACTCGTATGTAAGTGTGTCTCAACATGTTCTTATACATATCTTTGAGTAGGTCCTATATAGGTTCAACCTTTGTTGGGTCTTAAGGATAATTGTTCACTTACCTAAAACGTGTTAACATCCTTAAGGTATGTCACCTGATTACATGTAACTAGATTTCTTTGACGGACGACTTTGTGTGTCACACCGACTTAGAGTCTTATTAATGAGACTCACTTTCTTAGACCCGTGTTTCGGTACACATGACCTACTAAAGTATGTGAAATAAAAAATTACGCTAAGACAATAAAAATTACTAGTCACAAATAAACTGGCACAAACCGGAGTCGACTCCGCACACTCTAGAAGCATCACAGTCTGTCCAGATATTGACGCCACACGCCGTACGTCCGAATCAACGGGGTCCCGTACACCTTTGAAACAAGGGGTTGGTCCCTATCTTTGGTGTAGGGGACGTAACGTTTCGTCTAAAAATTGGTGCCCCGGTGGTCTCTTCAGGGGGTAATCAAAATTCAACACCATTTAAGTGTCATTAAAGGTCTCTGTTCATTAGATAGTCGACAATGGACGCCTTCCTTCATCTCCCTCCTTGTCTAACGTTTCCTTACACTCCTAGAAATCTCCTTCTATCTCTAAAATGTAAAACTAACAGCACCACCGAAGTACCCCTATATGTATGTAGACAATCTAAATCGTTCAACTTGTAAAGTTTACCTACGTCAAATACACTCAATATGGTGTCATTTTAATTGAAAACTTTACCTTTCTATAAAGTATATGTACCTAATTTTCTGAGATAAAATTTCCATATTGAAGAAGAGTTTAACTAGGTATCTAATTTACGTAAAATTTATTTTAATGGACGTCCCAACACACACACGTACGGACAGGTACGTACACATTCGTACGTACACACTTCTAATTCTTTGACCGAGACTTTAAATGTCTCTTTACGTTTCCTGTGTGTCTTTGATTACGTCCGAACCTTTTATTATTCGTTCGATCTAATTATAATGTAACTCTTGACAATGTGTTTTACGATATCATTTATTCTGTTCCACCTTAGTTCCATTCCTATCTAGTTAACCGGTGACCTTGATATCTCTTATAGGTCTTTCTCTTACTGAATGTGTAGGTACCCATGGAGCAAAAATGTTTCCTTTCTGATGTGAAGTCACTCTCTTATAAATATTTTTTTTAAATAAAAACTATTTATCATACTCTAACTCACTCATAAGTATATTTTTACACTACTTAGAATAGGACAAGGAATTTGATACATACTTTTAGTTAAAATCTAGATTTATACATTCTTTTTTCACTTTCAAAATCTTTTTTATAATCTTAGTTCGAAGGACTGAAGTCCCATATGATGTTTCGATGTCAGTAGTTCTGTCATACCATGACCGTATTTTTGTCTATATATCTGGTTACCTTGTTCTATCTCTTGGGTCTTTATTTGGATACGTGGATACCCATGAAATAAAAACTGTTTCCTCCGTTCTTATATGTTACCCCTTTTCTGTCGGAGAAATTATTTACCACGACCCTTTTGACCTGTCGGTATACATTTTCTTACTTTGATGTGAAGGATTGTGGTATGTGTTTCTATTTGAGTTTTACTTAATTTCTGGATTTACATTCTGGTCTTCGATATTTTGAGAATCTCCTTTTGTATCCGTCTGTGAACTGCTGTATTTAGTTTCGTTCTAGGAGACACTGGGTGGAGGATCTCATTACCCTTATTTTTGTTTTCATTTGTTCACCCTAGACTAATTTGAATTTTCGAAACGTGTCGTTTCCTTTACTATTCGTTCCACTATTCTGTTGGGAGCCTTACCCTCTTTTATTATCGTTTACTTTGTTGACTGTTTCCTAATTAAAGGTTTATATGTTTGTCGAGTATGTTGAGTTATGGTCTTTTTGTTTGTTGGGTTAGTTTTTCACCCTTTTTCTGGATTTGTCTGTAAAGAGGTTTCTTCTATATGTCTACCGATTCTTTGTGTACCTTTCTACGAGTTGTAGCGAGTAATAATCTCTTTACGTTTAGTTTTGATGTTACTCCATAGTGGAGTGTGACCAGTATTACCGGGAGTAGTTTTTCAGATGTTTGTTATTTACGACCTTTCCCACACCTCTTTTCCCTTGTGAGAACGTGACAACCACCCTTACATTTAACTTTATCGGAGATACCTACCGTACCTCTAAGGAATTTTTTGATCCTTATTTTGGTAGGACACTGGATCGTTAGAGTGAGGATCCATATATGGGACTTCTTTAGTTTTAACTTTCTCTATGTACATAGGGTAACAAGTAACGTCGTGATAAATGTCATCGATTTTGTACCTTCGTTGGATCTACGGGTAGTTGTCTACTTACCTATTTCTTCAACCCCATATATATGTGTTACCTTATAATGAGTCGGTATGTTTCCTTGTGTAAACTCAGTTAAGATTACTCCACCTACTTGGATCTTGGATAATATGTCTCACTTCACTCAGTCTTTCTATTTCTATTTATGGTATAAGATTGTGTATATATACCTTAGATCTTTTTACCATGACTTCTTAAATAAATGTCCCGTCGTTACCTCTTTGTCTGTATCTTTCATCTGAATACCTGTACCCCTCTCCCCTCCTCTCCCACTCTACATGCCTTTCTCATTGTACCTTTGAATGTAATGGTATACATTTTATCTATCGGTTACCCTTAAACAACATACCGAGTCCTTTGAGTTTGTCCTCGAGACATAGTTGGATCTCCCCACCCTACCCCTCCTTCTTCCCTCCCTCAAAGTCTTCCCTCCCCTATATACATATGGATATCGACTAAGTCCCTAAGGGACCACCGCGTCTCCAATTTCGTAGACGGACGTTACGCCCTCTGGACCCAAGTTAGGGACCCAGCCCTTCTAGGGGACCTCTTCCTTCACCGTTGGGTGAGGTCATAAGAACGGACCTCTTAGGGTACCTACCTCCTCGAACCACCCGATGTCGGGTACCCAGTGTTTCTCAGCCTGTGCTGACTCGCTGAAGTAAAGTGAAGTGTATCGACTAAGTATCTGTACTGACTTCGTTGAATCTTACGTACGTACGTAACCTCTTCCTTTACCGTTGGGAGAGGTCACAAGAACGGACCTCTTAGGGTCCCTACCCCCTCGGACCACCCGACGGTAGACACCCCAGTGTCTCAGCTTGTAGTGACTTTACTGAATCGTCGTCGTCGACTAAGTACAACTCCAAACTGTCTTTTGTCATTTTAAGACATTTCGTTAATAGGAAGTCATTTTTTATTAAATTTTTTTATGGAATTCCATCTGGTTCTAAAGAATTCTTGTCTTTAATAAGTATTATTCTATTTCGAAATGTTCATCCAATGTAATTTTAATTCAGTTTCGGTATTAATTTTTACACTTTTCACTTAAGTTTACTCTCTTTTATAAAGTACGTATATGGACAGTTTTATTATGGATCTTATATATTTCTTGAAAGATTTATTTATGTTTTGTCATTTAGTTATCTTTTTTACTTGTAAGAACTTGTCTAAAACAAAAAATTAAATTAAAATAACACCATTCTTGTAAATGGTACTCTATATTGGGAAAATTCCCGAAGGAACCACTGAGTCACCATTTCTTAAACGGACGTTACGTCCTCTGAACCCAAGTCAGGGACTCAACCCTTCTAGGGGACCTCCTCCCGTACCGTTGGATGAGAACATGAGAACGGATCTCTTAGAATATCTGTTTCCTCGGACCGTCAGACGTCAGGTATCCTAATGTGTCTGAGCCTGTACTGATTTCGTTGATTCGTTGTTGTATGGGAGAATTTTACAATTCCTATGTTATGTCATAACATCTAATATCCATGTCATTAAATATCGTCGATAGATCTTAAAGGGAACGAATTGACTTTGATACGGGTAACTAGTTGTTGGAGGGTGAATGAGAAGGAGGAACGAGGACCTTTGGTGGTTAGATGAGAAACTCAGACATTTAAAACTAAAGAGTATATTTATTTTAGTACGGTATAAAACAGGAAGACACTGACGGAATAAAGTGAATCGTAGTGAAGGAGGTCCAACAGTGTATAACGTCTTAATGTAACAAAAGGTTCCAACCTGTGACATGGCGGCATAGACACCTATCTGTAATTTCGACAAAGATGTAGAACCGGTAACACTTATCATGATTTTACCTCTACTCTGAGGATTATGGACTAAAACTAACAAAGCCCATTTGTAGGTCAACACCCTAACGACCGAGTATACCATCAACACAAAAATTAAAAGACTCTTTGGAAGTATAACAAAGGTATCGTCGACGTGATAAAACGTAAAAGTGGTTTTCGTGTCTTTCTAAACTTGTCTGTAAAGTAAATTTTTATAGGTTTACCGGTTATTTGAATCCTTTTACACGATTTGAAATATACAGTAGTACCTTTATGTTTAACTTTGGTGGTCTTACTGATTTTACTCATTTTATCAAACTGTCAAGGTTTACAATTCATTACTACACTTCGTTTACCTTAGAAGTAGAAAAAGAACACTCTTATATTTAACTCTATCGGTGAAATCTTTTACGAAACAGTCCTATGTGATTTGAACTTGATCGAGTATTGAATCCTGAGTCGTTAAGGTAAGGGATCTCACATAGACTGTCTTGACGTATCAATACAAGTGGTCTTCATAAGATGTTCATACAAATATCGTCGTAATAAACACTATCTAACTATTACTTTTGTTGGTAGTTATTATCTTTCCTATTTAGATCACTCTATAATATGTCATTATTCCCATTTCCTTGACGTCGATGTACGTCATTCTATCTACTTAGAGTATTTGTTGTATACCTCCTTTCTTAGGTCCGTGTTTTCATCACGTATATAAACTAAGGTAAGTGTATGTTAATTGTATCTCCCTTGTAATGAATAAGGAGGAACTTCAGTTCTATCGTCAATGAGAACACACCAATCATTGTCTACCCCACACTCCCGTATGGTCGATTTAGGCTGAAACTTAGACTCAGTCGGAAAGTTGACAGAAACTGGTTCTTTTACATCGTCTTTACTACAGACCTCGGAATTCCTCAAATCGTCCAGGGAATTAAAAATACTGGAAGTTTTACAATTCCTCATGACCAGTCCGTAAAAAATCTGACATAGAGATACCCTAAGCAGAATGCAGAAAAAGTACTAATACAACCCCAGTACACAGGAATCCTCCTTCTGGTGTCTTGATTTCACGGTAAAAGTAGTGTAGTATAGTTTGCATATGTAATCGTTGTACCGGGTTACCAACTTGGAACATAAAATTCCATATATGTGAAATATGTAAAATTCCATATAAACTTTAATGACAAAGTACTTTTATTTTTTTATTTTTTTTTTTGTCCGTCTCAAGTAGAGTCATCTACGACTTTATAGAATAAGTAGATTCAAACAGATTCTTGGAATTTAAACCATCCATGTATCCAGATAAACCCTTTACCTAATACTTACTTCGTAGGGGATTAATATGATATCTATCATGGTGTAGATTCTTATATAATACATTTACTGATTCCAAGTAATTATAATGTAGGTCAATTTTATAAGTTTTCCACTTTTAAAAGATACTGGAAAGATAGGTAGTCAACTAGAATCACAATACTATTAATAAAAGGAAAGAAAAAAACTGTCAACTCCTTATTTCTTCCTTATCAATCGGGTCTTGTAACTGACCGAATAAAAGGTATAGTATAGATCATTAGTTGTGAATGTTTTAGTTAAATGTCTCTGATCTTTTTGAAGATCAGAAAGGAACTAGGAGATTTAAAGACGAACACAGTAGTAATTTGTACGACACAGGTGAAAACTCGATCCTTACCAATTCTTTTGTTCGAGTTTTATTAACTTTCTTGTAAACAAGTTTGAGATGATACACTAACCGTATTACCACCCAAGAGTCTATTTTTTATTCTTTCTTATTTATCATTTTAAATTTTTGATACTTTCTTCTCGTACTACATACAGTCCTTTTTATTCATCAGAATACATTAATTTTATGTCACATGTCTCTCTCTCTTCATTTCCTATTTTGACATTTGGTTCATAGACCACCTAGTATTTTCAGGACACAACAGAGTATTTACGGTGTTTGAAGTAAAATTCATGGTCACACGATTCTAACTTAGAGTCGAAAAACTTCAGAAGGGACCACCGATATATACCTTCTTTCTTTAATTTTAAGTTACAGGAAGGAATCCTATCTACTTTTATATGAACTTTTCCGTTCTGAAGACTTGTACTCCATTCCTTATTAAGTTTGACCTCACACCAGTTCATCTTTTATGACCAGATCCTTGATATAATAGGTATTATAGACCAAGAAATTAGGTAAAAAGAGTAAGGTGGGTCTTAATGGAACAATCTCATTTTTATGTTAGTCCAGTTGGAGACGCAACACCGGGGACTCGAGGAGGTGGTTAAAAGATCACGAATATCTCTTTGTTTTAATTTACAGAAATTGTCCAGAATTTTTAGAGATAGAGTACAAATATTGACTCAAAGATGACCTAAAGACGTAAAGTTGGTGTAACCGAGAATATCCGAATGTGACGTTATTAATGAAAGTGATGTTCCGATGAACTACGAAAACTTTCGACTCGAGGTTTCTAAACTACGAAAACTTGACACGACAGCCTCTTCTGAGAACTCTCAGGAACCTGACGTTCCTCTAGTTTGGTCAGGTAGGATTTCCTCTAGTCAGGACCCACAAGTAACCTTCCTGACTACGATTTCGATTTTGAGGTTATGAAACCGGTGAACTACACTTCTCGACTGAGTAACCTTTTCTGGGACTACGACCCTTTCTAACTTCCTCCCTCTTCTTCCCCCGTTACATCCTACTCTACTAACCTACCGTAGTGACTGAGTTACCTGCACTCAAACTTGTTCGAAGTCCTCAACCACTACCTGTCCCTTCGGACCACACGATATCGGGTACCTCAGTGTTTCTGAACCTTGGGTGACTCACTGATTTGACTTGACTGTCCCGATGCGTCCGACGAGAGACATACACCTTACGGGACCGGTAGAAAGGGAGATTAAATTAAGGTTCGTAAAGGAGATGTCTACATAGGAGACCTTTCGAAAGTAACCGGAGAGAGAACATTTAGGGGTGACAAGTCAAAGTATGATATAATCCCAAGAGTCTCTTTGTCTTGATCATCCTCCACTATCTATCTGTCTGTCTGTCCATCTATCTGTCTCTAAATCTTTCTCTGAATAATACTCCCTAACCGAGTGTACTAATACTTCTCATTTAGGACACTAGACGACAGACGTTCAGACTGTGGTTCTTTGCGGTTAACAAGTCAAGTCAAGTCAGTGAGTCAGTACAGGCTGAGTAACGTTTACGTACCTGACGTCGTGTGATCCGAAGGGACATGTAGTGGTTGAGGGCCTCGAATGAGTTTGAGTACAGGTAACTCAGCCACTACGGTAGGTTCGTAGGAGACAGGAGGGGAAGAGGAGGGTGGAAGTTAGTAAGGGTCGTAGTCCCACAAAAGTTTACTCAGTAAAGAAACGTAGTCGACCGATTTCATAACCTCAAAGTCGAAGTCGAAGTCAGGAAGGTTACTTATAAGTCCTGACTAAAGGAAATCCTACCTGATCAAACTAGAGGAACGACAGTTCCCTGAGAGTTCTCGGAGAGGTTGTGGTGTCGAGTTTTTGTAGTTAAGAAAACACGAGTCGAAAGAAATATCAAGTTGAGAGTGTAGGTATGTACTGGTGACCTTTTTGGTATCGGAACTGATCTACCTAGAAACAACCGTTTCATTACAGAGATGAAAAATTATACGACAGATCCAACCAGTATTGCAAAGAAGGTTCCTCGTTCGCAGAAAATTAAAGTACCGACATCAGTGGTAGACGTCACTGAAACCTCAGGGGGTTTTATTTCAGACAGTGACAAAGGTGACGAAGGGGTAGATAAACGGTACTTCACTACCCTGGTCTACGGTACTAGAAGCAAAAAACTTACAACTCAAAATTCCGTTGAAAAGGTGAGAGGAGAAAGTGGAAGTAGTTCTCCGAGAATTCAAGAAGAAACGAAAGACAGTATTACCACCACAGTAGACTTATAGACTCCAATAACTATAAAGAGGGTCGTCAGAACTAAGGTCGAACACGAAGTAGGTCAGGTCGTAAAGAGTACTACATGAGACGTATATTCAATTTGTTCGTCCCACTGTTATATGTTGACACTGGATGAGGAAAGGACAAAACCTTGGTCAGACAACAAGGTAGTATGACAACGAAAAACTGGACGTACGACTGAAGAGTCTTCCGTCCAGTCCACTAGACCACAAGGGTAGAGAAATTCTTAAAAGGTGTCAAACAACACTAGGTGTGTCAGTTTCAGAACCTGTATCAGTCATTTCTTTTTACATCTACATAAAGACCTTGAGAGAACGAAAAAACTACTAGGTCGTCTACAATCGTTAAACTAGAGACCAAGGAGATGAAAAAGATTTAGGTCGAACTTATAGTCCTTCAAGTATGAAGTGTATGACAACTTCGGACCGAACCTCTTAAAACTCGTAATGAAACGATCACACACTCTACTCCTTTCCGTCACCATATTAACTTAAGGTTTAGTGTTCCGGATTCTTGGACTTGGTGAATACATAAATCCGTCGTCTTCTAGGTTCAAACAGGAAGGAGTCGAAAACAAGATAAATCCGGGAGTTACCTAACCTATTACCGGTGTCACAATCACTTTCATTAGAAAAGAGTCAGATGACTAAGTTTAAAATTAGTGAAGACCTTTGTATGAGTATTTGCGGAGGTCTTCATTACGAAATTGTCGGTAAACCTATCGGGAAAAAGACCAGTTTATCTTGTATTTTAATCGGTACTGTCATCTCAAGTGAATTAAACAGAGGGTAGAGAGTTTCTAATTATAGGAAAACGATAAGTGAGAAGGAAGAGGACCTGGTGGTCAAGAAGAGAAATATTAAAAGTTCACATGTACTTATGCACATAAAGAGTTAATTTTTTGTTTCTTTGGAAAGAACTGGAATACGACGACGATTCAGAGAAGTCAGCACAGGCTGAGACACGCTGGGGTATCTGCCGTCGGGTGGTCCGAGGAGACAGGTGCCCTAAGAGGTCCGTTCCTATGACCTCACCTAACGGTAAAGGAAGAGGTTACGTACGTACGAACCGTTCAGTGAAGTCAGCACAGACTAAGACACACCTGTCGTCGGGTGGTCCGAGGAGACAGGTACCCTAAGAGATCCGTTCCTACGACCTCACCCAAAGGTTAAGGAAGAGGTGAGAACTGGAATGTCATAGAAAGTTTATTTACAGTCAAAAAGAGAAGTCTTCTCAGAAGATGCTTAACAGTGTTTAAAGAGGGAAGAGTAAGAAGTGACTGAAGTCAAGTCGGTCCAACATCAAGACTTGAGAGAAGGTCTTACTCAGAGTAATTCCACTACGGACCGTCTACATAACCATTCCTGTACACCTGTTTCGAGTCAGAAAGAGGTATGCAGTACGCAGTGGTCGTCAATCTTGTATCCCGGTAAGACGGGAGGCACCGCGACAAGGGAGCGAACTCAAAGTCCCGGGATGTCAACCCACCAAAGAAAGCGGAACAACTCTCGTCAGAAGAGTAGAACAAACGAACGAGGAGAAGGAGCGAGACAAAAGTACACCCACATGGACTCCTCAGTCAGAAAAAATAAAGAGGTGTAACAACAAAAACAAGTCAGTGAGTCAGTACATAAATCCGACGAGACCCAGAAGTAACGACGGGCACCCGAAAGAGAGTAACGTCCGTGGACAAAGAGTGACACCCCCGAAGAGAACGACACCTTCTCTTGCACAGAGGGCACCCGAAGTCCTCACCGCCGTACACCCGAGTCGTCAACGTCACACACCCGACTAAACGGAGCGTCGGACACCCTAGAAGGACCGGGTCCCTAGTTTGGGTGTAGGGGACGTACCTGTCCTCCCAATAAGTGATCTGGTGGTCCCTTCAGTTCTTAGGTAGAAATGTAGAGAGAAACTAAGATAGGTGTGGGAGAGTGTACCACTAAAATAGATTATGGTGAACATACGAATAGTCAGACTCAAAATATCCCATTCGGGTCTTGACTGGAGACCTGAAACCTCATTTTATAGATTATTAAGTTATATAAACGAACATAATGATTCTCTTTAGAATTTGAATTTTTAATCGAAGACCCTTAAGGGACCGTCTAGTCACCAATTCTGAGGTACAAAAGTGACGACTCCCATACCGAAGTTAGGGACCAATCCCTTGGTTCTAGGATATTCGGAACTGTATGTTACAGCGGTTTTACTTTTCTTTGTTATTTTTCGAAAAGATAAGACCCTTCAAAGGGGAGTTCGGTAGACCCAATTCACCCTCGATAGTTTTAAACGCAGTATATCTACCTGGATCTCTAACAGTACGACTATTTCATCCAATCTGTCTCTTTCTATTTATAGTACATTATAACAAATATACACTTTAGATTTTTGCACTATGTTTACTTCGATAAATGTTTCGTCTTCAACTCAGTATCTACGTCTTTTGTTCGAATTCCAATGATTCCTCCTTATCCCCTCCCTATTTAATCCTCTAATCCTAACTGTATATTGTAATGATATATATTTTATCTATCGATTATTCTTGGAGGACATATCGTGTCCCTTGAGATAAGTTATGAGACATTACTGGATTATCCTTTTCTTAGATTTTTTCTCACGTATATACATATTGACTAAGTGGAACGACATATCGTCTTTACTTATGTTATGACATTTAGGAAATATAAGGTTAGTTTTTTTACTTTTTTATTTTGACCCCCATAAAAATAAAATTTTTAAATCGAAGACTGGAGAGTTAAGTCTCGGACAAGGAGACGGTTAGAAGGGACAAAGTCAATCTCAGGAGTAAAATAAATGTTCTAGGAGTTTGAGATCCCATTTTAAATGAAGGACAGAGAATATAAGAATGGGGTGGAGAAGGTAGTCAATCGTTTCAGACAACTGAGTTGGAATTTTTGGATAGTTCTTGGACCGGTTAAGTATCCCCTGTATCTTGTTTGGACGATAATAATGGTAGAGAACACAGTTAATGGCATTAACGGGAGATTGGTCAGAGAGACAAAGACAAACAACGGGATAAATTAGAAGATTTGTCCGTCGACTTTACTAGAATAATTTTTTCATTCTACTTGAATGGAAATGTCCCTTTGAAGAAGTCACCGTAATTCTGAACGAGAGTCTCACTTCTGTTTCAAGAATTTGGACACTCCGAGATAAGGTAGACCAGGAGACGACTGAGAGACTAGATTAAAGAACTAAGAGGAAAAGAAACTAAGATGAAGTCAGAGTCACCAGTAGAACGACACTTAAAAAAAAAGAAAAAGTTTGATTCTTTAAAGAGTCACACCCTCAAAAACCGTGGTTGTTTTATTCGAAAGTCCTGGGTCAATTAATTGATTTTCTACCCGAAGATAAGACCAACCACAGATTTAAAGAATCCCAGATTCTTCCACGGACATACAGACACTAAACAACGCGTTTCATCTGGTTAAGTTTTCTTCCGACCAATTACTCGTGTGTCTAAGGGTACTAGGGAGGGTGAAGGAACGATGACATAGAAGTCTTTATCCCGTTCTAGGAAAATTCGACCGTCTAGTCTTTAACTACTAAATGACTATCGAACGAATACTGAGTAAGTCCTTATCCCTTCACGATTCAACCATCCATCTTCAATAATAATTGCACAAAACCTTTTATGACTAAGAGATGGAACCGAGTTAGAATGACTTATTCTTACAATTATACGACATTGATCACTTAGTTATAAAATTTCTTCAACAATATATTAAAAATACGAATAGTTCCACATTTGAATTGACGTTTTATAAGGGATCACTAGAAAAATTTTTACGATTATTAACTCAAATTGGAACCTTGAGACTAAATTATTCGTCGTCCTAACTCTCAAGTACCAGTTTGTCTCGATCTCTAGTTATAAACAACTTACTTATTTCACTCACTGGTGACTAATTTTACACTTAATAATATGTGAATGTAAGGAACTGTTAAGTCAATACACGAAAGAGGGAACCTAACAGAAATCAAGGAGTTACACTTCCCTTCTGATTTATAATTTAAGGGAAGAAGTATAATACCAACTCTTTCAGGAGTAATCGAGTACGGACTTTACAGAGAACAAAACGACAAAAGAGAAATGACTTCGGTCTCAACATAAAGATCTTGAGTTGGTTAGAATAATACACGTATAAAATCTTGAACACAAAGAGAAATAATTAGACCTTGGAAGACCAACACTGTCTTTGAGTTGAGTTTGGTCGAACTTCCTTTTTTTTTTAAAAAAAAACTTAACCGATTGTATTGTCTTGATTCAATTTAGATCCTAAGGTCAAAATCGGATTCAAGAGGGAAAACGAATTAAGAAAAAACAGTAAAGTCAAACGAAAGATCATGAAATCGTAAGGACCATTGGGTTCTTTTTAAAGTTCTAATTGGGTCTATAAGTCGAACCTAGTCCCCAAACAGAGAATCGACGGGACCTCGGTCTTCATGCCTTTACCAGATTCACCAGGTTGTGCACGGAGAATACTCACATGTAAAAAGACAAAGACTCTCACAAATATATCTAAACGTGGTGGGTTATGTATATGTGACTCTAACCAGGTTTCCCCTTTTCTCCCCTCAGAATGGTCCTCTTCCTTCCTTCTTAGGTCTCGTCTGTTTTACTGTGTTATCCCATATAAGTCCTATTAAATTAACTTCACAATACGGTCAGGGTTTTGGTGACGACACACGTACGATTCAACGAACTTAACACAGACTGAGAAACGTTACGGTTCCTGACATCGGATGGTCCGAGGATACATGTACCTTAAGAGGTCCGTTCTTATGATCTCACCCAATGGTAGCGGAAGAGGTCCCCTAGAAGGACTGGGTCCCTAGCTTGGTCGCAGAGAATGTAGAGGACGCAACAGTCCTCCAAGAAATGGTGATCGTGGTGGTTTGGTGATGATTAACGCGGGACAAATGGAGATATCCGGACTTCTAGTACTGAAGAGGAGGACATGGGTCGTAAAGTCAGTGTGACTCTCTGAACAAAGACCTTGTACAGTACTAGTAAATATAAGAACGGAGACGAGTCCCACAAAGAATATAGTCCTTATGGACGGTTTACAGATAAGTAAAAAGTTCCGTATAGAAAATTAATAGATAACGACATCTTGTTTAGTGAAACTTTAAATTAATAAATATTTTCGGTAAAATAATAAATGAGTACTCCGATGTCAAACCCGTCGTGAGTCGTCTTGTCGGGTAGAGGCAAATTCATCAGTAGGACTTGTAGAGTCTCCCGACCCCGGAGTGGAGAGTCCTTCTCCACCTCACCCGAGTTTATAGACTCTGGAGTGAAGAGTGACAGTCGAGTCGGTGACAAGTGGATTTCGGTGAGTGTCCCCGTAGAATTAAGGGGAGGTACACCGGACCCGAAGAGGATGCAATCGGACTGTCGAGTTGATTTTCTCTCTCCTCACTTTCGACGAAGTGAGGATTACCGAGGTCTGTAGTGAAGACGATATAAGAGAACCAGTTTCTGTCAACTTTCCGACTGAGTCTAAGTTTCCTTCCCCCTCATTCGAATCACTGTATGAGTAAAATTCACCACCGTCACCCACCCACCCAACATACTGAGAAGAAGGTTTCGGTGGACGTCATATTCAAGTCCGAATAAAGGTAAAAGGTTGTCTGACTGAGTTGAAGACTTACTGTGGTTAATTTCAATTATTACAACACACAGATAATAAACTTTTCTCACGAAGAGTATCATACGAGTTGTCTTAAAAAACCTTTCGGTTATATAGATGATGTCTTCTTTTTTTTTTTCTAAAATCTGTTGATTTAACATTTCCCAAAGGGATAATGTCCTTCCGAATCGAAAAAATTATACGATTACACGTAAAATTTGGGTCACTCATTCCTCCTCATTCCTCCAACGAATCTCTTACTCTTTTCAACGTGTCATCTCGTAAACTGAAACTTGAGAAATACTTCTCGTTAAAGACCCTTTCATAAGGTATTAGGTGTGATACCTTTTAGAACGGATTTGTAAAAAAATGTTTGAACATTAACAGGGGAACAGTACATTATAATATTAATAAACATATATCATGATACTCAGGAGGTTGTACCTTAAAAAAAGTAAACAAAATACAGGTTGATAGGGTCTCGGATGGTGTATCATCAGCAAAACATTTGTAAAGTCCTTCTTCCCTATTTCTTTGTCTCACTTCTCCCATCCCTCCTTTGACTCAAAATTGGGTAGAGTATTCGGGTCGGAGGTACCTACGTTTGGCTGGTGAATACGTCAGGGGTTAAACAAACAATCTTAGGACAGAAGGACACGTCTAAGATGTCCCCCCGAATAATAAAATCTAGTCTATTTTGGTACAAAGAGGACCTATAAAGGTGACATTATCTTTATTATCATCGGGGACTTACTACAGGTGTAGGATTAGAGATCTTGGTCACTATTCAATGGGTCGTTTACTTTAATTGCAACGTACAATTCAATTTCAACGATTAGTTGACTTGAATTTTATCTAATAAAACCTAATAGACTTACTTGGATTTTATTAGTGGTTGACTCGGTGGTCCCTTCGGGGTTATATTAGTGTTCTTAAGAATTTTCACCTTCCCCCCTTGTCTTTTCTTTTTGTATCGTCACTTCACACTCTTGAGTCGGTCTACAACCACACAAATATTATCTCTTTCCTCTGTTACCTGATTCCTTACTGGAGATTACCACTGGAGATCTTCGACCTTTTTCGTTTCATTACCTGAGAGGAGATCTCGGAGATCTTCCTTTTGTCGAGACGACTATGCATTCGGGACTCTGGGTAGAACCTAAAGACTGATGTTCTTGATATTCTATTATTTATACGTAACGACATTCGATAATTCAAAGACTATTAAACAATGTCGTGGGTATCTTTTGATTATGTCGGTACCAACTAACGGTATAAAAGACCAACTGATCACTAAATTTTCTTTAATTTTCGTTCCTACCATGTCGGGACCGACGTGAATTAAATAAAATTATCTAAGTCAAAATTAATGGAAGTACACTGAGACATCTTACAATCGTTTATGTGGTATCAGGTAAACATTTTGACTGATTAGATATAATTATCTACGAGAGTCATACCATAAACCAAGACCCGATCAAGACGACATCCTTTCGTACGTACTTATAAACACCTTATATCTTAACCATTAAGAAGTCCAATATATTGAGACTCTTTGTAACACGAAACTCCTACTAAACGTCGAATGTCTTCATCTCGTCAAAATCTTCTTTTCTTCGTAAAGTTGTATACTCTTAAAATTATTTTATATTTATTAAGTAGGTTTCATACAAATCAATAAATTCAAAAGAAAGGAGTTCATTGGTTATTCGTAGAGAGGACACAAAAAGTACCAGAATCCAGCCCCCACTATATGATCACTCCACTTTCGCTTTCAGTGAGTCACTAAAGACTGAGAGACGTTGGGGTAGCTGATGGGTCAGGTACCTTAAGAGGTCCAGTCCTATGACCTTATCCATCGACCAGGAAAGAGGTCCCCTAGAAGGGTTGGGTCCCTAGCTTAGGTTCAGAGGGTGTAACGTCCGTCTAAGAAATGGTCGACTCGGTGGTCCCTTCGGGCCGTACTAGTTAATTCCAGGTACAGAAAATGACCTTCTTTGACTGTTTTAAAATATAACTTAGTTACACTTATTACGAGATTATTATAAATGTCTCATAATATCTAATCTACTCTCAAATTGATAGGTTGAAAATTCTTTATTTGAAATACTACGGTAATTATAGCGTGACATGGAAATTTTATAAGTCTACTTGTTGATATTTTTATCCAAGGTCCTTCTCCTTTTCCATTTTCGTAAAGATAGATTTTTTTTTATGTGTACCAACTCTCTACCTCTCACTAAAAACCGGGACCCATCTTTGACACGTACTTTCTACTTCGTACCATCTTCCCCTCCTTCTATAACTTTTAAAAGGACCCCTTTGGTACGTTATTGATACTTATACTCCCAGAAACATTTGTATGGTTGTTGTAACCTAAAGTGAGACTTCCTACACCCCTTGTTTCTCGAAAATTCGTTTGGGTATTCTCGCTTAAAAGAAGTCTCTTTAATTTCTATACACCTACTACTTAATCTCTCTAAAATAATTTTACTAAGTCTTGTTGTACTACTTTTCAATTTGATCTTTCCACAATAACCAACTCTAACAGACCTCTAATCTTTTAACCTACTACGTTACTCGTCTAAGATATCTAAACCATTAACCTCTTTTCATCTTAAAATTTTTTGGTTGCGATTACCATCATCAAGTCCGTTGACCACTTTGACGCAAAGGAATAAGTCTATATTATTCCTTTTGTCCATATAGTGAATGGTACTAACACAAAGAAAGACTACTGTTATTATTTTTTATGTTGAGTTTGAACACGATGTTTTATTCTTTTGTGTTTCAGAACATATAGAATTTAATATTATTTTGAAACTTCTCCGAAATACACCACTCAGTTTATTATATTAGGTTTGGTCAAATTTAGAGGAAAGTTGAGATGAATGTAATAGAAAAATGAATATAACTAAGTATCGTGACAGAAGTTGTTTATAAAGATGTGTTACCATGAACAATTTTTACACAGAGCTAACAAAACTTATAAAATGGTCTAAATCTATACTTTTAATGTCCAGAAGATTTAAGGTGAGGAAACGTCTCATTTTTTATTTACTAATTTTAATTTTCATTCTAGAGGTACATATATGCGAAAGATATCAACTTTATAATATTTTGAGTTGACATCCTAACATTCCAATTTTGGACATAAGATTTGTAAACTTGAGAGTGTTAATTAATCGAGTTTAGGTGACAATGAAAACATCCTTATTTAAAGTTCTAAGGTAGAAACGTTCGAAATACAAAACCATTAATTTTAAATCATTAAATAGAAATCATTTAGAATTCTTCGACTTGTAAAGACAAGAAAGTGTAGAATTTATTTAACTACTTTCTAAAAACTAACTAATACTTACCTTACGTTGGGTTTACTTTCCAAAACCAGTATTTAGTTCAAGTCATGGTAACATCTCGTGAATTTGACTATGGGCATTAACAATTTTACAAATTTATAAAGATTTTAGGTCAACTACTACCGTCTTTTCTTTTCCGTGTTCATTTAAGTACAACTTTACACAAAATTACGTTGTCGTTGGTATATATGTGTTTTAATATTAAAAAGACAAAGATTTGTATACATAAATACTTAAAACTGACATCGAATAAAGTTTCGTTAATGATTAAATACAATATGTTCTTTAAGATTCATATAAAGAACTAGTTGTCGAACAAAATGAGTTTAGAACTGTATTTACCGACCGTAAGGTTCACAAAACGTCCCTGTCGACTCAGATTTGCAAGATACGATCTGGACTTTTATATTGAAAAGGGATTTACAGGATAATATTCGTAAAATATCTGTTATAAGAGTAAGACGGAAGTTTTCCCTCTGAAACGTAGACCTTTTCTTCCCACTTTTTTTCTGACCAGTAGAAGGTCTATCGGCGCACAATTTCAATCTTGTGACTAGTAATGTGTACTTAAAACGGGTAATAATATGTTCTAGTATCGTCCTCGACTTTCATTTTAAAATTACGTTGATGATATTTATTACGTAATGATTTTTACTTTTTGGATCCTATTTACAACTTGACTTGTCCTGAACTCTGTTATCCGTATATAAGTCCGTTTGAACCTATATAGAAGTGGGCATATAATTCTGCAACCTTAATACTTAAGTCTGATACATACCGTTTGTGTAGTATTTCCAATTTGTTATTCTTTTTTTCTGTGATTTGAAATGTAAATACAGTTTTTGCGGATGCAGACGATAAAGGTAACACGAGTATACCAAGTCCAAGGTTTGAAGAACTAGTCAACTGTGTCACGTGATCGTTCTTACATAATTTCCTCAGAATGCCTTACCTTATCTTTAGACTGAGACGGCTGAGGATCGAGACACTGGTAGTTATATGTTCGATGAAAAGACTTTAAGTCGTCTAATGGAAAATTATACCCCTACTACGATAAAGGTAATTTCACAAGACTATTCCTATTTCACTCAAGTGTTGTCGTTTCACGATTATAATAACATCATCGAGTTATTAAATTATAGGAAGACAAACGGGGAAAGGGAAGTGAAGTGAAAATACAGTTCTCACTCTATGAAGGGTGGGTATGTAGGTGTAATTTTTCTGATTTAATTCACATCCCTGACAGAGATTTTTCAGAAGGAAGAGGTTCAAAATGACCCTACTCCTGTGTAAACCCACGACCGTTTTCCTAAACATCAGTCAATCGTTACTTGTGTCCCGAAGGAACAACGTGTCAACCATTTCTTAGACGGACGTTACACCCTCTGGACCCAAGTCAGGGACCCAACCCTTCTAGGGGACCTCCTCCCGGACCGTTGGGTGAGACCGTAAGAACGGACCCCTTAGGGGTTCCTCCCTCCTCGGACCGTCCGACATCAGGTACCTTGTCGTCTCGACCTGTACTGACTCGCTGATTCGTGTCGTGTCGTGTCGTGACTTGCATTGACAGCCACCTAAGCTCCTTCTTTACTTTGACAATTACCATGTAAAATCTAAGATCCTGAAGGTTATACTCAAAGCTACTACAGTCCCTCCGCGGGGGTGTGGTGGTGGAAAACACCCGTACCCCTCAATCCTCTAGACAACTTTCTTTCTTTTATAGCACACAAGTTTATAGTATTTCACAAGGAAACTTATTTGATCCTTAGTTATTTCTCCTTTCATTGTCAAGGACATACAGAGGGGTTTCTACTGAAACAACTTATTTTTACTGGAAATTGTATGTATCACTTATTTAACGGTATATACATTTTTATATTTAGTGAGTATTTTTAGTAATTTATTTTATTGTTTAATTTTTTGGTCCCCATTACTCGTTTAGTAATATCGTCTCCACGGGACTTTACAGTAATTTGCACTTTGTTAAAAGTCGATGTGACTAGATTCTTAACGTTTGTACTCTGTTTTTACTTTATATGTTTATACTGTATGGTAAAATGTAGGTAGTCTAATCGTTTTTAATTCAAATTGTCATCGTTAATAATCGTTTCTACACTCTTTTACCTTAGTGTTTTAGTACAATTACACAACCTCTCGTCTCAATGTTGTGATGAATTATTTTAACAGTCACACGTTGGGATACTGATTGTTAACATGAAGACCCTAATAAAAGATATGTACAAGAGATTTTACACATTATCCTCTGAACACTTTCTTATAAATACTGTGGTAATAATTATTTTTGTTTTAGGATGTTTACTAGTTCTCGATTACGACTTTTTTACCTTTTAAATCATACTATATAAAAATGTGAAGTTACGAATTGTGGTTAATTTTCCTTTCTTCATATGAGGAAATATCGTGTCCAGTAGAGTTTTTGATACAAAACTGTCTTTATCCAATAAACTTCTTATTATATATATATATATTATTTATGTATACGTTTAGAGTTCGGTATCTATTACGATGTATATTCAACTCAAGTCAGTGAGTCAACACAGGTCGAGAAACACTGGGGTATCTGACGTCATACGGTCCGAAGAGACAGGTAGTGGTTGAGGACCTCAATTGAGTTTGAGTACAAGTAACTCAGTTACTAGGGTAAGTTGGTAGAGTAGGAGACAGTAGGGGAAGAGGAGGTCGGAAATTAGTAAGGTCGTAGTCCCAGAAAAGTTTACTCGGACAAGAAGCGTAGTCCACCGGTTCCTAAATCTCAAAGTCGAAGTCGTAGTCAGGAAGGTTACTTAAAAGTCCTGACTATAGGAAATCCTACCTGACCAACCTAGAGGAACGTCAGGTTCTCTGAGAGTTCTCAGAAGAAGTTGTAGTGTCAAGTTTTCGTAGTTAACAAGCCGTGAGTAGAAAGAAATATCAAGTTGAGAGTGTAGGTATGTACTGAGGACCTTTTTAGTTTCGAAACTAGTCTGTTTGGAAACAACCGTTTCATTACAGAGACGAAAAATTATCAGACAGATCCAACCAGTATTGAAAAGAAGGTTCCTCGTGTATAGAAAATTAAAGTACCGACGTCAGTGGTAGACGTCACTAAAAACCTCGGGGGTTTTATTTAAGACAATGACAAAGGTAACAAAGGGGTAGATAAACGGTACTTCAGTACCCTGGTCTACGGTACTAGAAGCAAAAGACTTATAACTCAAAATTCCGTTGAAAAAGTGAGAGGAGAAAGTGAAAGTAGTTCTCCGAGAAATCAAGAAGAAACGAAAGACGGTATTGACACCACAGTAGACGTATAGACCCCAATAACGATAAAGAGGACCGTTAGAACTAAGGTCGAACACGAAGTAGGTCAGGTCGTAAAGAGTACTACATGAGACGTGTTCCATTTATTCGTCCCACTGTTATATGTCGGAACTGCATGAGGAAAAGGTCAGACATAAATATTGGTCAGACAACAACGTGTAGGTCCAGATTGGTAACGAAGAACTGGACGTATGTCTAAAGAGTCCTCCGTCTAGTCCACCAGACCATAAGGGTAGAGGAATTCGTTATCTCCTTTTGTTATCTTACCTTTTCCGATCTCTAGAACAGTCTCTTCCGTTACCGTTGGGTGAGATCATAAGAACGGACCTTTTAGGGTACCCGACTCCTCGGACCTTCCGACGTCAGGTACCCCAATGTTTCTCAGTCTGTACTGAAGTGAAAGTGAAAGTGAAAAGTGAAAGTACGTAACCTCTTCCTTTACCGTTGGGTGGGGTCACAAGAACGGACCTCTTAGGGTCCCTACCCCCTTGGACCACCCGATGGTAGTTACCCCAGCGTGTCTCAGCCTGTGCTGACTTCGCTGAATCGTCGTCGTCTTCGTCGTCTCTAGAACAGTTCTTTTAATCTCTATGGTTCCTTTATAAAGTATGTTTCTACCCGAGCTATTTCCTATCTTTTCCATACTTGGATTGTTTTCGTCTTTTATAATTCTCCACCGTTCTTATGTGTCTTCTTGACATGTTTTGTCTAGAAGTCCTGGGTCTATTAGTGTTACCACACTAGTGAATGGATCTCGGTCTGTAGCACTTTACATTTCAGTTCACCCGGAATCCTTGGTAGTGATGCTTGTTTCAATCACCTCCACTACCTTAAGGTCACCTCGATAAAGTTTAGGACTTTCTACTACGACACTTTCACGACGTGAGTTTTACGGTCGTTTAAACCTTTTTAGTCGTCACCAGGGTCCTGACCTTTTCCAGTCAAAATTAAGGTTAGGGTTTCTTTGCGTTAAGGTTTCTTACGAGTTTGATGGCGTGTTAACGTGAGTAGAGTGTGCGATCATTTCATTACGAGTTTTAAGAGGTTCGGTCCGAAGTCGTTATGCACTTGGCACTCGAAGGTCTACAAGCTGGACCTAAATCTTTGTCGTCGGCTTGGTCTCTAGTTTAACGATTATAGGTAACCTAGCAACTTTTTATGATGTGTACCTATATATATATATATATATTTACGCAACAGACATGGGTAGGTACAGATAGTCTTCAACAATAGGTAAGTACTTAAATGGGTACAAAGATGTTAGGTAACTATATAAGTAAATACAAAATTTTACATGATTTTATTATCCTTATTTTAATTATTCGTACTAACGGACCCTAACTCTTCCGTCAACGACTTTACTTTGATCTATTTTTGTTTCTCGTGACATTGAAGTAAATATTACACACAGAAAAATATTAAATTCTTTTATTTACTTCGTTTAAAATCTTTTATATTATTAACAGATAAAAAACCACCATACGTGTTGATATCCAATACGGTAAGATTGAAAAGTAAAATTAGAAGAAAGAAGAAACAGGTCTTTATTCTAAAGATTTACTTTCTTAATTTATATACATTATGACCCAAAAATCGGGAACTTTAGACTTATACAAAAATAACTGATCTTTTCCGTTTATGTCAGGAAACAGCGTGAACATTACCCGATACTTTGTTAAGTATTTCTTCACCTTAAACCGTAGAAAGATCTCCTAGGTTTAGAGGTTTGGGAACGGGACCATTAATACAGACGGTCACTCTCTTCACCGAGACTCTTTACTTCATTAATACCTTCTAATCTCCATCTTCTCTTGAGTTCTTTGGTGGGTCCTTCTAGGACAGACTCACTATTTCTTTGACTGTAGGTACATCAACGTCGTTGAACCGTTTTTAATACACAAGAGTAATCACCGTCAGACCTGAAGAGTAACTTGTGTGGTGTATCTCAGTGTACAAGAGGAAGACCCTTGGGTTTAATGAAAAAGGACAGGATCACTGAAAACGAAGACCCGTTTTCGTCACTTCAGTCTTCGTTACGGTTAATCGGTAAGAACACAAGAAGGGACTCGGTCTATCGTCCCCACCCCCTAGATGGAGTTCCAGACCCGAAAGTAGGTAGTCGACAGTCTAGGTAAGTTGCCTGTGTGGGTCGAGGACGAACAGGGACATAGTAGTGGGTCCAATACGAAGTGAGAGCGACTAAAGTCCTTTTAGGTCTCCCGTTTCAAGGAAGAACCCTCTACGTTAAAAAGTCCCGAAACTTCAGAACATTCCCCGAATAATTATTTCCGACCTTAATTAATGTTCTCTTCCAGTTGCCTCGAATTGGTGGATAACGAGACCTTCCTGTTGTCCGTGGTTTTCTCACTGACAATAACTAATTCGTAAAACTAACGGACGAACCTGTCAGTTAGTTATGATTTTTCAGTTTAAGCAGTTTTATAATTTGTTTCACTTCTGTTCCTAAACTCGAACCTCGGACTTAAGGACTACGAAACGATTTTCAATCCACGTTTGGACAAACGTAAGTACACTTAAAGTCCTTTTATTCACTTCCGTCTCACTACCTAATAACTCGACGAACTTTTCGTTATCGACGACGGACGCCGAGAACATTAAATGAGACCTTTGTACACAGGACTCCGAACACCATTCTCATCTAGTCTATATTACCCGTAAAAAAAAAGTCGCAACCTTACATTCCCTATAAAAAGAAAGTTAATTCCTGGCTTTTCGTCGAGGAATAACCTCTTAGGTAAAGTTCACAATTTCCTTACATCCACTAACAAGAGTAAAATATTAACTTTTATCAGTTTGGCAAGATTTTTTGTCACGAAGGTTCTAGATTTTCGCTTCAGTTCCCTCTTGCCTTCCAAGTACGGTAAAGATGGAGTTTCCGTTGTCGATTGTACATGTACCACGAATCATCATCTACCTCCCGACGGGACCACCGAGTCTGCCATTTCCTAGACGGACATTACGACCTCTGGGTTCAAGCTAGGGACCCAGTCCTTCTAGGGGACTTCTTTCCTTACCGTTGGGTGAGGTCATTAGAACGGGTCTCTTAAGGTACCTGTCTCCTCGGACCATCCGATGTATGTCAGGTACGCCAGTGTTTCTTAACCTAAGTGGACTCGCTGACGGTGAAGTGAAGTGAATTACTCTCTAGTCCGTTTTTTTTTTTTTTTCTTTAACTACGTAAATTAAGAGTATTATTTGGAGACTCCGTCCATAATCATAATAGAAATTGAACATCGTCCTTTCCCCAGGGAGGGTCCCAGACTTTTACCCGAGAACAGATTGTGAGTCTTTACAGGTTCCTCTGTACGTACAACGGATTCGTTCTCTGAAATAACCCTTCCCTGTGGACCTACCTCTCGTCGGCCCATTCCCTTAAGTCCTCTTCACGAGACGTTGTACTGAGTGTCAGATCCCAAAATACCGTTAACACAATCAAACCCCAACAGAAACGGATTAGTAAGACTAAGTCCCAGGAAGGACCACTGTGTGTGTAGTGTAGCGAGTCGGTCTTTTCTAAGGTCGTTCTTCCTAAGACCCTCCAATCATCCTGTACATCTGACCTCAGAGGGGAGGGGAAAACAGGAAAGGACTTGAGAAAGTCAACCACCATCGAACAATCAAAACGTAAGGAATGGTCCTGGAGTACACCATTCTATTGAGTACATTCACCAATGATACCACGGGCCGGTCCCACCCACTAAAGTCGGTGAAAATACCTATTCGTTTGATAGTATCTCTTTATTAAGAAGGGTCACAAGTGAGTCGACAATCATCGTCTCGATACTAGACTTAACTCTTTCAAACATAGGGATCGGTGATCTGATCATCGAAAGGTCAAATTGTGTTTGGTCTTAGTGAACCTTCCGAAGAATTCGGTGTCCTCCGACCTGAGACAGGGGTCTCAAAGACTAAATCGTCCAGACCCCACACTGGTTTCTTAGACTTAAAGATTGCTCTAGGTTTAATTACAACAGGACCAGATCCTAAGTCCGAAACTCTTGATGACAGGATCCGATATCCTGAACTGTATAGGGACGAAGGGATTGATTTTAACATATTATAAGTGTGACGTTCACCGAGTATGAAGGGATTAATTCTAAGATATTATAAGTGTGACGTTCACCGAGTATCTACACTAAGAATCTGACAGGAAAGGAAAGTCCACCCCCCCCCCCCCAGTGTCGATTAGTGGGTTCGTATTGTGGTACCTATTACTTTTGAAAAATTAATATCGCGAATACAAACGGAAAAATAATTTCAAATATATTTTAATAAGTGTTAGATACGAAGGAGGGAGGAGGGCGATACTGATTGGCAACCGATATAGATATTTACAAGAAAAAGAAGCAATCTAAGGTGTACCTTATCTCTAGTATGTCATAACAGAAAGAGAGAGACTGAATGAAGTGAATCGTATTACGGGAGTTATAGATAAGCACCACAGTGTCTTCCGTACTAAAACAAGAAAAATAACGATTATAAGGTAAGATACAGATGACATGGGACCCCTCCTTTACCGTTGGGTGAGGTCATAAGAACGGACCTTTTAAGGTACCTGTCTCCTCGGGCCACCCGACGGCAGATACCCCAGTGTTCCTCAGTCTGTGCGGACTCACTGACTTATGTGTCCGGACATATATATGACACCTCCGTCTTTTTTCTAAGGAGGACAGAAACCGAGTAGATTATTAATTTAATTGTGTTTAGTCTAATTGTTCTCTCTTTAATTAAAACATACGTGTCTTCTGGGTTTCTATACCCTGAGTTCCCGTTTAACCCGTCAACTCCGACTATACGGTAGGACTTAATTCTTTACTCTATCCTCAAACCCCAAAGTTTCCCTTCCTCTCACGGAGTAACTTACTATTCTTCTCGTCTACAACCCGTTAATCTTCTAGAAAGTCTAATTTTTTTTTTCGAGACTATTGTCGAGAAAAAGACCACGTCCGGGAGACTTAAGAAAATCCATCCATTCCCTCTGACTCGATGACTTGACTTGACTTGACTCTCTCCATTTTCCAAAAGGCCTCGGACGACGTAGAACTAACGGAAGTCAAGTTTTACTGGGTATACGGTTTTACAGTATAAAACCCCACCGTATAAGACAAAGGAAAGTTATGTAGTGTCAAAGAAACAGACAAGTAGACAACTGTGTGGGGCTCCAACAAAGGTACAGAAGACATAACATTACGACATCACTTGTACCTTTACGTGTATAAAAAAATTCAATCATAAAAGTATAAAAAGTCTATACGTGGGTCCTAAAGACTTAGTAGTCCAACAAGAGAACTTAAAAAACTCCTTGGAGGTATGACAAAAGACATCACCAATATGGTCAAATGCAAGGGCGGTCGTCAACTGTTCCCAAGGTGAAAGACATAGAGTCCAACCGACAAATCAGAAGGTCAAGGGTCAAAGTCTAAAAGTTCAGAAATTAGGTAAAACTCAACTAAAAATCCATACTACATTCTATCACCAACTCACCTGTGTTTGTAAAAACTACTCATTCATTTTTTTGTATGTTTTCCTGGATAGTTTCCGATACACGTAGTAAAAAATCCCGCTCTACACTACATAGAATAATGATTTCGCATAATAGACACCTAACTCAATACTGGTATTAACACAGTGAAGGGGAGTGCGTCACCGCCAACGAGATATAGGTCCAAAACTACGCAGTGTCACACATAAAAGTATGGGGATTCAACAAACGAAACTGACTTAGGAGGGAGTTGAGAATCCTACTATTTGTCTACAGACCATTTGTCTGTAGGATAAGTAGGAAGTTCCGGAGACAGTCGCGGTAATATTTCACACTGCAAGGGGTACCAACTTCCCCTGGACTTGACTATTCTATTGGTAAGAGATCTGAGGAAACACCATTTCTGTTCATCGTAATGTACAGAGGTCGAACTCGAGGAGTCTTGTGTTCGAAACAAGTAAGGAGAACCGAGGGCGTAGTTCTACAAGAACTGACATAGGAATTAAAAAAAAGAACATAAATGAGTGAAGAAAAACCGGAATACGTAACTCACGGAGTTCAAGTCTAAGATCTACTTACGTTTCTTACGTACTGATTATAGAACTGAAATTAAAACGGGGAACACCATCCCTCCAAGGTTCTTTGTTCAATGTATTCAAGTAGTTTGTTGAGACTTAAGGGTACTTGAAGAGGTTTTTCAAGTTGATCATTTTTCTCCAGAGTTAATGGAAACTTCAAGTTTTTGGAAGTTTAGAGATCGTTTTAGTTTCGATACCTTTACGTATCTTTGGGGATTATTTCGAACGAAATAGGAACTTAGGAGGTAAACCTCTCAGAAAGTCTTTGTAGTAGATTGAAACCTTCAACTATAGTTTAATTCTACTTGTGGTGAGGACTTAGAATATGTTTTTCTTACTTTCAACCGTTATGATGCCGAACCGAGACTAAGTCTACTCTCGTCCTTCCACACTTATAGAGTTATAGATGTGGGAGGAAGAGAGATTACACGAATACGACGAAACCTCAACTACCTTGAGTCCCAGTTTTAGTCTTTCTTTCTCGGTGGAGGTGTAGGAGACCTACCTTCGGTCCGAAACAACACAAGACGACCATTAATTCCTTGAGTGTCATCTGAAGGGACCTTACCTCTCCTGTCCTCCAGGGTCTTTCCCTTCTTGACAGTATTATTCGTGGTTACTACGGTTTGGTGTTTATATCAGAAATGTCTATTCTTTTAACTTCGAAGTTCGTCGACTCTTCCGTCCCTTCACCGTCCGATCCAAAGGTTCAATCCTTGGAATCTAGAGTCTAACATAAGGACGTCAGAGGTAAACTTTTGTTGGGTTGTTTGTATGTCTCGGAGTCAAGTTCCACCAAGAACATGAATCTATTGAAATACCTTCTTAACACATTAGAGGTCCCTGAAGAAAGAGTCTGTGAATGGTTAAGTGAATTCTTCAATTAAACTCAAGAAAGTCTTGGGAGGATGGGTCACAAACACTTTCACATTTAACTACGTACGTGTTACCTTTTATCGTACCTTCAAAGGATTTTTGCTTTATATCTCAATGAGATACTAGATCGTCAGGGTAAGGACCCGTATATAGACTTTTACACTTTCCAGATTAAATTTTCCTATGTGTACGAGGTTACAAGTAACGTCGTCATAAATATTATCGTTTCTGTCCCTTCGTTGGATGTGCAGATAGTGGGTTTCTTATCTATTTCTTCTATATCATATATGTTATCTTATAATGAGTCGGTATTTTCCTTCCCTTGTACGGTAAGCGTCGTTGTACCTACCTGGACCTCTAATAGTGTGATTCACTTCAGTAAGTCTGTCTTTCTGTTTGCAGGGTGTTATAGTGAGGATACACCTTCGATTTTGTAAACATATTTAGTTGAACAAATGTCTTTGTCTGAGTATCTGTATCCTTTGTTTGAGTACCAATGTTTTCCTCTCCCTCCTCCTCCCTATTTAATCCTCATATCCTAATTGTCTACGTGTGACGGTTCATATTTTATCTAATTTGTTGTTCCTAAATGCTATAACGTATCCGTGGACATAAACTATAGAACATTGTTTGATGTTTCCTTTTCTTATTTTATTCTTATATCTATCTAGTCAAGTCAAGTCAGCAAGTCAACACAGGCTGAGAAACGTTGGGGTACTTAGTGTCGTACGGTCCGGAGGGACAGGTAGTGGTTGAGGGCCTCAAGTGAGTTTAAGTGCAGGTAGCTCAGCCACTACGGTAGGTCGGTAGAGTAGGAGACAGCAGGGGAGAAGGAGGACGTGGGTTAGGGAGGATCGTAGTCTCAGAAAAGGTTACTCAGTTGAGAAACGTACTCCACCGGTTTCATGACCTCAAAGTCGAAGTCGTAGTAAGGAAGGTTTCTTTTGGGTCCCTACTAGAGGAAATCTTACCTGACCAACCTAAAGGAACGTCAGGTTCCCTGAGAGTCCTCAGAAGAGGTTGTGGTGTCAAGTTTTCGTAGTTAAGGAGTCGTGAGTCAAAAGAAGTGTCAGATTGAGAGTATAGGTATGTACTGGTTCCCTTTTTGGTGTCGGAACTGATCTGTCTGGAACCAACTGTTTCATTGCAGAGACGAAAACTTATACGATAGATCCAACCAGAATTGAAAAGAAGGTTCCTCATTCGCAGAAAATTAAAGTACCGACGTCAGTGGTAAACGTCACTAAAACCTCGGGGGGTTTTATTTCAGACTGTGACAAAGTGACAAAGGGGTAGATAAAGGGTACTTCACTCCCCTGGTCTACGGTACTAGAAGCAAAAGACTTACAACTCGAAATTCGGTTGAAAAAGTGAAAGGAGAAAGTGAAAGTAGTTCTCCGAAAAATTAAGGAGAAGTGAAAGACGGTACTCCCACCACAGTAGACGTATAGACTCCAATAACTATAAAGAGGACCGTTAGAACTAAGGTCGAACACGAAGGAGGTCGGGTCCCAAAGAATACTACATGAGACGTATCTTCAATTTATTCGTCCCACTGTTATGTGTCGGAACTGCATGAGGAAAAGGATAAACCTTGTTCAGTCAACAAGGTACAGGTCAAGATTGACAACGAAGGACTGGACGTATGTCTAAAGAGTTTTCCGTCCAGTCCACCAGACCATAAGGGTAGAGAAAGTCTTAAAAGGTGTCAAATAACACTAGGTGTGTCAGTTTCCGAAACCGTATCAGTTATTTCGTCTTTATCTACAAAAAGACCTTGAAAGAGCGAAAAAGGTACTAGGTCGAATACAACCGTTAAACTAGAGACCAAGGAGACGGAAAAGATTTTGGTCGAACTTGTAGNAGAGTCCTCCGTCCAGTCCACCAGACCATAAGGGTAGAGAAAGTCTTAAAAGGTGTCAAATAACACTAGGTGTGTCAGTTTCCGAAACCGGATCAGTTATTTCGTCTTTATCTACAAAAAGACCTTGAAAGAGCGAAAAAGGTACTAGGTCGCCTACAACCGTTAAACTAGAGACCAAGGAGACGGAAAAGATTTTGGTCGAACTTGTAGTCCTTCAAATGTCAAGTACTTCGGACAGAACCTCTTAAAACTCGTAATGAAATGATCGTACACTCTACTCACGTTAACACGTCATCAAACTCGTAAGAAACCGTAACGGAAAGAAACCCTAACCTTACTTTTGACTGGAAAAGGTCAGGACACCGGTGACGACTCAAAAGGTTTAAACGACCGTATAACTCACGTCGTGAAAGTGTCGTAGTAGAAAATGATAAACTTTATCGAGGTGACCTTAAGGTAGTGGAGGTGATCGAAACAAGCATCACTACGAGAGATTCCGGGTAACTGAAGTGTAAGATCCTACAGACCGAGATCCACTCATTAGTATGGTAGCACTAATAGAACCAGTACTTCTCGAGAAAACATGTCAAGAAGACATATAACGGTGGAGAAGAATTATAGACGAAGACAATCCAGGTATTGTAAAGACAGGAATAGTTCGGGTAGAAACGTACTTTACAAGGGAACCATAGAGATTAAAAGAACTTCTCTAGAGATCAGAAAGGGTAAGACAACAAAAGGAGATAAAGAAAAACGTAACTAGTGACTCCTTCCGAAAGAATAGAGAAGAACGATAAGAAACCTTGAGACGTAAGTCTATGAATATAGAAAGGAAAAGAGAAAACGAAAAGTGGAGAGAAGAAAAGTGTCGATAAACATTCCGGAGGGGTCTGTTGGTAAAACGAAAAAACGTAAAGAAAGGGTACCCCTACCAGAACTAGGGACAGAGGACATGTTACAGTGCTTGGAGGTAGGTATCAAGTAGTCCGTGAGATAGATAGTCTAGATCCGGGAATTTAGATAAAGAGTGAAGGTGACATATTAGTATTCCCTAAACTAAATCCAGTATGGACTTACCAGATCGTCAAAAGGGATGAAAGAAGTTAAATTCAGACTTAAATCATTATTCCTCAAGTACTAGACTCGGTGTCAGTCGAGGTCCAGAACAAAACGACTGACGTATCTCGAAGAGGTAGAAACCGACGTTTCTTATATTAGTTAGACTAAAGCCACAACTGGTAGACCACTACAGGTACACATCTCAGAAAGAACACAACAACCTTCTCCCACAAACGATACTGGTCACACAAGAGAACCGTTTTGAGATAATCGAAAACGGGACGAAGTAAGGCATAAGGGTCCGGTTTAAACGGACAATAAGGTCCACAAAGAACTGAAGGATAAAAACGTAAGGTCAGGGGATATTACTTTTCCTGTAATAAAACCCCACAATCAAGATTTTCTAGAACATCCAGAAGTATCTTGGTAAGTTGAAGTCGAAGAAGTCGTAATGACCAACCCCGTATCTGAACATAATGACACTATAACTTGCCAAACGGAACCTTTGTTTGTAAGACAGTAAAAACTCTAACATAGGTCAAACACGTAAAGTCTGAGAAAACAACTGGTACTACCGATGAAGTAAAGAAGATTCCCTAAGGACGGACGTCATCATCTATATTACCAGTAGACTCCATTTAAGTGGGTAAGGTCAGGTAAAATCAAACGACTAAGGATCTTACAGCTGCAAGTGCGAACGGTAGAGGTCAAACTGGTGAAGGTTAAACGGAACTAAGTACCTGGACTATAAGGTCCAAGGATACGTTATAACGAGAGTAGTCTGGAACGAAGATAGTGGTCAGTGTAGGTGTCGACCCATAACAAAAACGAAACCGAGGTAGGGAAGTAAGAAAGACCTCAATAAAGAGGAGACTAGAGGTCATCGTATAACCCGTGGATGACTGACACCTCAAGGAGAAAGTCATAGGATAGTAAAACGGAAAAGTATGGCAAGTACCACAAGAGTTCCGTTTTTATGACTTCACCAAACGGCAAGGGAAGAGGTCACCTGGTATAAGACAGTCTGGAGAGGCGGTACTGGGTGGGTAGAACCCACCAGGGTGTCCCGTACCTAATCAAAGTAACTCAATCTGTTCCGACACCAGGATCACACTAATCTAACTGATCAAAAGACACTAATACCAAAGTCACACAGACGGGAGACTACGGGAGAGCGTTGTGGATAGAAGAATGAACCCAAAGAGAATGGAACCTGCACCCCACAGAGAAGCGACGACGAGGTCGTTTCGCGTCGACGACGAGGAATGGAACCTACTCCCCATAGAGGAGTGACGGCGGGGAGGACTGGAACTTGCACCTCATCGAGGAGATCCGGGAGGAAACGGACCCGTCGGCGGCGAGGAGCCTGGACCCCATCGAAGAGGACCGGTGGTGGGGCCGGAGGTCGCACCCTATCGAGGAGAACCGACAAGGACGCGACAGCGTCGGACCGTGAGACCCGACGACGGGGACTGGAACCTGCACCCCATTGAGGAGAGCCGTCGCGATCACGCGGACTGGGATATTCGTAAATAACACACTGAAGGTATACATGACCCAAATCTTTCTTCATACCAGAAGGGATCACCGAGTCGACTATTTTAGACGGGCGTCTCACCCTCTGGACCTAAGTAAAGGACCCAACCCTTTTAGGGGACTCCTTCTCTTACCGTTGGGTGAGATCAAAAGAACGGACCTCTTAGGGTACCCGTCTCCTCGGACCATCTGATGTCGCGTTCCCAACGTGTCTCAGCCTTACTGACTTCGTTGAATCGTGAGTGTGTGCGTCCGTTGCCCCGATGTGTCAGGTTATTGAGTAGGTGAGGAAACTCATCGGAAAAGTTTCTATGAAGAGAGACTGGTAATCAAAGGAGGGACTCATAACACTCCAACTTTAATCTATTACACATACTTTGACAAAGTGTTTAAGAAAGTTTTTTTATAAAATTTTTCGTTTGGACATCTAAAGGCAAATATCTCCATTGACGATAGTAATAGGAATTATTTTTCTCTCTTTGGTGAAAACGTATTCGTAAAACAAACTCTTACATTTGTCTCATAATTCTCTCCTCCTTTACTTATTGAAGACATCCGGTCGAGGGATCTCCGTCGTTAATGGTTCTTGTTAATTCGTCTCGAAAATGGGGTTACCGGTCTCTCGAGACTGAGTGTCGACGAATCATAGACTGTTCCTAAGCCGACTGTCCGAAACCGCTCTCCTCCTAATGGACCGTCAGAGGTGGCCCCTGACCCTATAGTCTTCGACGTCGAAAACGGTGTCACGATAATTTTGGAACTCGGAGTCAAGAGAGACCGAACACGTCTCGAGTCCGTCAACCGACACAAAGGAAGAGTACTTAGTAATCTGACCATCAGACTCAGAGTAATCGTAGGAATTACTTGAATCTATGAAAATTGTGGGGTCAATACCCCATCTGTCGGTCCCATCGGGTCAAGGATTTATGTCGAGGGTCCTTGTGAATGGAAGACACACGGTCCTTACTGTGTGGTGTGAACTAGAGACCTTAAAAGATAGGAGACTTCCAATTCCACGTTTTTACTGAATAAACCTCCCTCGAAGGGTTATGCTCTCTGGACCACTTTTGTATCGGGTGATGATGTCTCTATTACTTCGAGTTTATGAGGAAAGGGTGTAGGAGATATCTATGACACGACCTCTTCCGCTACCGTGGGGTGAGGTCATGAGAACGGACCTTTTAGGGTACCTGTCTTCTCGGAGCATCCGACGTCAGGTACCCCAGTGATTCTCAACCTGTGTTGACTCGCTGAAGTGAAAGTGAAAAGTGAAAGTACGTAACCTCTTCCTTTGTCGTTGGGTCAGGTCACAAGAACGGACCTCTTAGGGTCCCTGCCACCTCGGACCACCCGACGACAGATACCCCAGCGTGTCTCAGCCTGTGCTGACTGTACTGAGTCGTCGTCGTCGTCGTCGTCGTCGTCGTATCTATGGCACGTCCGGGTGCTCGACTCGAACCAGTTAACACTAAAGAGGGACAGTGAAACTTCACCTCGGTCATGTTGTTACTTTGTATGAGTCACGATCTGCCGTTTCTACTAGGTCGCAGGTACAGGGACACTGTAGACCCGACCACCGTCGAGGGTCATAATTGGGGTGACCGGGGTACGATCACACTGATATGGACACCATGATTAGGGAATTCGAAGGAGTCGTAAGACGGGTAAGAACTGAAAGACTGTTGACCCCTCGAAAGGAAGGAAGGACTGTTAAGAAGTAAAATACTTGATGGGAAATATGACAGTTACCTAATGGAAAGACGATGTATTTCATCTGAACAAGAGACAGTGAACGTTGGTTCTCCCCACGTTTGCACCTTTATAACCGCGATCCTTAGGGTTAAATGTTTCTGTCTTAATTTTTTTTTATTACACTTCCTTTAATTCTTTATAAGGATACATATAATCGGACTGTTTTGTTTATATGTCCCTGAAAGAGAATAACGGGGATAATTTAAAATATAAAAGTTGTTGTTGTTTTTTATAGAGTGTCCAAATGTCTTAAATATTTCCTCTTCCCTGGAATTCCCGGTGGAACGGGCTTGTCGGGTAAAAATTTCCTTCATACAAAATGGGATCAGTCCCACTGTTATCGTCCAGATATCTAGATCTTCTTAAGTTAGGTCCCGGTCTCTGCTCCGAACTAGTGAGTCTCGAAAACACATTATCTCAAAATAATTTCATATTTCCTCTATCTCTTTCGAAGACTGTATCTGTAGTCTTCCCCCGTCTTTCTCATGAGGGAACGAGGACAATCAATATATGGAAATTTAATCAATAATGTTACATAGTTTTCTTACAGAGTGCAAACACTTTTAAAATGGTCTGGGTGAGGGGGTTAAATATAAAATTCTATTGTCCTAACCGGTTTTACAAAAGTTCTTCCTCTTTGACAGGAGTTCGTCCTATGTAACAACAACATATTAGGAATCATGTCTCAAATTTGACTCAACACATTAACTGATTCTGATTCCTTACATCTCTTTATTTTTGCAAACAGGAAAAGAGGAGGAACTCTTGAGGTCTGGGGATAGAGATGAAGTTCTCGGGGTCTGGGGAAGGAGGAGGAACCCCTGGGACCTGAAGAATAGTTAGACGGATCCTTAACTGACAGAGTCTTACCATGTGGGGAGACATATTTTGACCCCGGACGAAGTTCTCATTACCCTCTACTCGTGACTCCAATATCCATCCCTGTTAGACCTCTCAGACCCCAGCCTCCCTGAGTGTTTCTTCGTCTTACGAGAGAATTAAGACAACAAGAAGTGTAGAAGTCCGACGGACCTTCGAATGATTATTACCATGATCCTCCTTGTTCACTAGTAAGACGAAATTGGTGAAGGTAAAGGGAAGAGACTTAAAGGTCAAGACCGACCTCCCGGAGAGAAAATAAGGTGGAGGGACGGTTTGTGAAGTCTCTTGGATAATGTTACGTAGTACAAGAAGGTCAATGAAAAGTCGGACCGTCCCAGTCGACACTCGAGGATCTTATAGAGGGAGGGGTCGAGACGAAGGAAACAAGTTCTGGGATTCCTGTAGAGGTTTGATCCTACAATGTCGGCACAGTAGCCGTACACAATTCACAAACAATTTACAACTCTGACTTCCTTGTGCGTCGTTCATATAAAAGGGGGTCGTATTTAATCTACACGCTTTTTTCATTTTAGGGAAGACAAGAGAACGACCAAAGAAGATGGAGTAGAATATTACAGTGGTTCAATTTTAACAGTTAAATTCCTATTCAAGTATAGGAGGCCAAAATTTACTCTCTAAGAGACAAGTCCGTAAAGTCAAAAAGAAAGGGAGAAGGAAGTAAAGAAAAAGGGAGACTCACTGTTAGGTTAATCCATTTTTTTACGTCCCTGAGAATTAACCGGTGGAAGTGGAAAGTACAGAGAACTCCGTAGAAGGTACCTTAGTGCCTTTCCTAAGACTCTCTTCTAACAGGTCTCTTCGTCGGAGGGTTGTTCGAAGGTCAAAGAAGACTGTAGGGAGGAACTTCAATATACTATAGTGAAAGTGGTGTAAGAGAACCGATGTTTGCCTCTCATAGTCAGGGGTAGAGAAATGCCTCCGTGTTCAACACTTCCAATGTTAATTCTCAGTTACGACATCCGACAGAACTGTAGACCATTTGGTCTCGGAGTGGAACCTACCGGAGTCGCGTTCAAAAGAAGGGAAGAGACGAGAGTGTCTATTCCACAGGATTGGTTTGTTGGCAGTAATTCTCTTCGTCCGTGTCAAAGGTGAATAAAGACCCATTAAACGAAGTCCAACGTCTCGATAAATTTGTTCGGTCAGTGAGAGAGGTAGACCCGGGTCCACAGGGGGAAAACCATAATGTTATGGACGGCAAGTGTCGGGAGCTTAAAAGTGAGACAAGGGTTCACTCAAGGGGTCCCCCCGTCACATACCGTGTGCTACAGGAAAAGGGATCCCGACACTTATATACACCGATTATTGAAGATGAGTGGAGTGCACAAATGACAACTTATAACACACAAGTCGGTAGAGGTTATTAGGATTTTACCCTTAGATCCCACCCTTACCCTACTTAACTTCCGTTAAATTTATATTACTGTCTATTGGGTTAAAACAAGGAATATTACCGACTCACTATAAGGTGACATATATACGTGGTGTTGAAGTAGGTAAGTAGACAACTTCTTGTAACTCCAACGAACGTACAGGACCAATAACATGTATCGCGACGTCACTTATAACCCCACGGACATACAAAATCTTAATACCAAAAGTCCCCACATACGGGTCCTCACCCTAACGACCCAGTACAAAATCAAGATAAAAATCAAACAATTCCTCGCAAATACGACAAGAGATATCACTGACATAGTTAAATGTAAGGGGGGTCGTCACGTTCTCCCGAGAGAGAGAGAGAAAAGAGCTGTCGAAGAGGTCGTAAACAACAAAGATTTAAGGACCTACTACCGGTAAGACTGACCATACTATATGTGTACCGACTAAGTGAAGAGACATGATATTTTTGATCGTGTTACTACACTTCTTTGATATATGGGGTTATTTAATTTGTTTTGTTTCGGTTTGTTTAGGTCTTACCGTCAGTGTGACGTCTTGTAGGTATAATCTACATCCTACTCTAAGTAACGACACCAGGAACGATCTTTTATACTATGGGAGACGTAGAGTAGAATGGGGGAAGGAGTTATTTTATTTCCTCGCGAGTTTATACGGGGATTTACCTGACTTTGATTTGACTTGACTTTACCCGCTTAAATTGAGTCAAGTCAAGTCAGTGAGTCAGTACAGGTTGAGAAACGCTTGGGTACTTGACATCGTGCGGTCCGGAGGGACAGGTAGTGGTCGAGGGCCTCAGCTGGGTTTTAGGTACAGGTAGCTCAGTCACTACGGTAGGTTGGTAGAGTAGGAGACAGCAAGAAAAGAGGAGGACGGGAGTTCGAAAGGGTCACAGAAATGGTTACTCAGTAGAGAAGCGTAGTCCATCGGTTTCATAACCTCAAAGTCGAAGTTGTAGTCAGGAAGGTTACTTGTGTGTCCTCACTAGAGGAAATCCTACCTAACTAACCTAGAGGAAAGTCCGGTTCCCTGAGAGTTCTCAGAAGAGGTTGTTGTGTCAACTTTTCGTAGGTAAGAAGGTACGAGTGGAAAGAAATGTCAGGTTGAGAATGTAGGTATGTACTGGTGAACTTTTTGGTATCGGAACTGATCCGCCTGGAAACAACCGTTTCATTACAGAGACGAAAAATTATACGACAGATCAAACCAGGATTGAAAGAAAGGTTCCTCATTCGAAGAAAATAAGAGCACCGACGTTAGTGGTAGATGTCACTAAAACCTCGGGTCTTTTTATTTAGTCGGTGACAAAGGTGACATAGGGTAGATAGACGACACTTCACTACCCTGGCATACGGTACTAGAATCAAAAGAGGTACAACTCGAAGTTCGGTTGAAAAAGTGAGAGGAGAAAGTGAAAGTAGTTCTCCGAAAAATCAAGAAGAAGTGAAAGACGGTATTCCCACCACAGTAGACGTATAGACTCCACTGACTATAAAGAAGGCCGTTAGAACTAAGATCGAACACGAAGGAGGTCGGGTCGCAAAGAGTACTACATGAGACGTATCTTCAATTTATTCGTCCCACTGTTATATGTCAGAACTACATGAGGAAAAGGATAAACCTTGGTCAGAGAACAAGGTACAGGTCAAGATTGACAACGAAGGACTAGACGTATACCCAAAGAGTTCTCCGTCCAGTCCACCAGACCATAAGGGTAGAGAAAGTCTTAAAAGGTGTCAAATAACACTAGGTGTGTCAGTTTCCGAAACCGGATCAGTTATTTCGTCTTTATCTCCAAAAAGACTTTGAGAGAACGACAAAACTACTGGTAACATAGATGATGACACCCGTTCTTAGGGAAGTCTTCTTTCCCTCATCCTTATTATCGGTCGTTCTGTCAGGTTTAACGTCAAAACCCACGTCAGAGTTTTTACTGTCTTACTAGAGACAAACAAAGGTTCCGTTGGTAAGTTATAGTGTCATTGGGTTCAAAAACAGGATTGGTCATTACGACTTCTTCGACTTCAACTTGTCAAGATACTTCTGGATGTTCTGGAAGATCTTGATTGTGGGTTTTTTCTACAGGAAAAGTACTACCCCCTCACCTTACGTTTTCATCCTTCAGTTCTCTATGGACCTCATTGTCCACTTAAACCGGAACCTCATTTTTTTTTACTTCGTCCCGTTTCTGATTGTTTTAAAACGGTTCTCTTGTGTAATTAGTATCGTTTGTGGGAGAAGGTTGTTGTGTTCTCTTCTGAAATGAGTACCTGTAGTGGTCTACCAGTTATCGTTTTAGTCTAACTAATATAAGAAACGTCGGTTTTTCCCTCTTCGAGATATGTCAGTCGTTTTCGTTCTGACCCTCGACTGACACCGAGTCTAGTACTTGAGGAATAATGATTTAAGTCTGAATTTAACTTCTTTCATCCCGTTTAGTGATCTGGTAAGTCCATACTGGATTTAGTTTAGGGAATGTTAATATGTCACCTTCAATGTGTATATAAGTTCCCTAATCTAGACTATCTATCTCACGGACTTCTTGATACTTACCTCCAAACAATGTAACGTGTCCTCCGTCACTAGTTCTGGTAGGGGTTCCTTTTCATTATGTTTTCCCGTTTTATTTATCGACACTTTTCTTCTCTTCACCTTCCGTTTCCTCTTTTCCTTTCTACAAGGGTAAACTTACGTCTAAAGGTTTCTTATCGTTCCTCTCTTTTCTTTCGGAAGGAGTCACTAGTCACGTTTCTTTATCTCCTATTGTTATCTTACTCTTTCTGATCTCTAGAGAGGTTCTTTTAATCTCTGTGGTTCCCTTGTAAAGTACGTTTCTACCCGAGCTATTTCCTGTCTTTACCATACCTGGATTGTCTTTGTCTTCTATAATTCTTCTCCACCGTTCTTATGTGTCTTCTCGATTTATTGTTTCTAGAATTACTGGTTCTATTGGTGTAACCACACTAGTGAATGGATCTCGATCTGTAGGACCTTACGCCAGTTCACCCGAAATCCTTCGTAGTGATACTTGTTTCGAGCACCTCCACTACCTGAAGGTCACCTCGATAAAGTTTAGGACTTCCTACTACGACACTTTCACGACGTGAGTTTTACAGTCGTTTAAACCTTTTGAGTCGTCACCGGTGTCCTGACCTTTTACAGTCAAAAGTAAGGTTAGAGTTTCTTTCCGTTACGGTTTCTTACGAGTTTGATGGTGTATTAACGTGAGTAGAGTGTACGATCATTTCATTACGATTTTAAGAGGTTCACTCCGAAGTTATCATGTACTTGGCACTTGAAGGTCTACAAGTTCGACTTAAATCTTTTCCGTCTCCTTGGTCTCTAGTTTAACGGTTGTAGGCGACCTAGTAGCTTTTTCGTTCTCTCAAGGTCTTTTTGTTGGATGAAGACGAAAAAACCGATGTGGTTTCGGAAACTGACACACCTAGTGTTGTCGACACCTTTTAAGAAGTTCTCTACCCTTATGGTCTCGTGGACTGGACAGAGGACTCTTTAGACATACGTAAGTCCTTCGTTGTAAATCTTGACCTATACCTTGTTGTATGAAGATTTAAACCCTTCCTCATGCAGTTCAGAAATATAACAGTGGGACGAATTAATTGAATATACGTCGCATGTAGTACACTTTACGACCCACCTACTTAGTATTCGAGATTAGTTATAAAGGTCCTCTTTACATTTATTGGAGCCTATACGGTTACTATGGTGGGAATACTGTCTTTCGTTACTTCTTAATTTCTCGGAGAACTACTTGAACTTTCTCCTCTCACTTTTTCAACCGAATTTTGAGGTGTAAGTCCTTTGATTCCAGTAACGTAGACCAGGGTAGTGAAGTACGGTTTATCTACCTCTTTGTTACCTTTGTAACTGTCTGAAATAAAAGAACCCGAGATTTTAGTGACGTCTACCACTGACATCGGTAGTTTAATTTTCTGCAAAAGAGGAACCTTCTTTTCGATACTGGTTCGATCTGTCGTACAATTTTTCGTCTCAGAAACGGTTGTTTCCAGACAGATCAGTTTCGATACCTAAAAGGTCATCAGTACATACCTAAACTCTTAACCTGGTATTTCTTTCGACTCGTGGCTTCTTAACTACGAAAACTTGACACCATAACCTCTTCTGAGAACTCTCAGGGAACCTGACGTTCCTCTAGGTTACTCAGGTAGGATTTCCTTTGGTCAGGACTTATAAATAACCTTCCTGACTACGACTTCGACTTTGAGGTTATGGAACCGGTCGACTACGTTTCTTGTCCGAGTAAACTTTTCTGGGATTACGATCTTTTTAACTTCCGTCCTCCTCTTCCCCTGGTGTCTCCTATTCTACCAACCTACCGAAATGGCTGAGTTACCTGTCCTCAAACTCGTTCGAGACCCTCAACCACTTCCTGTTCCTTCTGACTACACGACGTCAGATACCCCAGTGTTTCTCAGCCTGTACTAACCCACCGACTTGACTGAATTGTTCATACGGGGTCATTTAAATCTTCAGTACCCCCTTTAAAACACTAAAGTCTAATTAAGAATGGTGGTAGAAATAGTGATTGGAGTCAAACTTTACCTATTAGAAATAGGTCTTCGTGGAAAAACTACGAAACCTTGGGTAAAACTTTCTACGACTCCGTACACCCTCTAAATTAAAAAAAATCACATTTACAGGATGAGATCAGTACTCCGTAATACTTTACTCATCTCGTCCTTTCATGTGACCGATCATTAAGTGGACTTAATGTGGAGATCATTAAGTCTCCCGTTATATAATGTCCACGATAGGGACATATTTAGTTTCAACCAAAGATCACCATTCAAAAGTCGATCCGGGTAAGACAAATTAAATATCTAAAACCTCAGAAAAGAGGACTTCGTAGAATGACGAAGTCTACACAAACCTCACAATTATTCACAAAACTCGATCGTTTTCCGTCCTACAAAGATACCTAGGTAAACCTTCCTTTAGGAGTTTCTGAATCCTGTGTGTACCCATAGTAAAGACGACTTTTTCGGCACCGATAGAAAGGCTGTCGACATCTTTCTTCTGTGACCGTAGACTTCTTGATTGTACCGTTGTACACAAGTAAGTTTAATATCGGTAACTTAAACAGTTCTAAGAGCTCTCTTTGTCCTGGTTATCCTCTATTATATATCCTAATACGTTAATACCTCTGACTCTTCAGAGTACTAGATGGTAGACGTTTGACCTCTGGTTTTTTGGGTCCCGACACTAAAACAGACTCAGGATTTCGGACTCTTGGTCCTTGTGGCTAACACCCTTTCCTACCGACAGAGTCGAGTTCATTAGTTCGTCCTACCTCGTTCAAGGAGGCACCAGGTGGAACCAAGATGAGTCCGGGAGTCACCTAACTCACTACGGGTAGGTATGACCCCTTCCGGGGTTAAATTCACGTCTAAAGTAGTTCTTTGTGGGAGTGTCTGTATAAATCTTTATTACAAAGTAGACGCATGGGGGACCAGTCCCTTCACTTCGTTTCACTTCAGCGAGTCAGCACAGGCTGAGAAACACTGGGGTACCTGACGTCGGATGGTCCGAGGAGTCAGGTACCCTAAAAGGTCCGTTCTCATGACCTCACCCCACGGTAAAGGAAGAGGTCCCCTAGAAGGGTTGGGTCCCTAACTTGGACCCAGAGGGTACAACCTCCGTCTGCGAAATGACAGACTCGATAGACTACATATTTTAATTGACCGTATCGATAACTAGGAGTTTGTACGTTGAAAGACTAGTACCACTACTATAGACCGACAGAGAGGTAGGACTGGTAAAGGGAAAATACACCAGCAGAGGTTAGAGGTCCACGTCGGAACGACACAATCCGTAGGTGTTGGTACGGAGAAGTATAGGGTAAGAAGACGGGGGAGGGTCCGACCAACTAGGAGTAAATCAAAGGGAACCTGTATTAAGAGATAAAAGAAAAGTTAAATAAAGATTACACAGGTGAGATTTAGAACGAAGGACATCCTTAAAGGAAAAATAAAAAGTCATCTGAAAAGAGTCTTTGTGAACGAAGTACGTTTAGTTTATGAAACTGAAAGTTTCGATAACAAAGAATATCTTGAAAACTCTCGAATATAATCTTTATTTTTTGACTTATATAAAGAGAAACTTAATGACTGTATCATTATATTAAGAGGTACTTAAACAGTGTCACAGATGATGGATTTATTTATAAGTCGTCCACAGTCGATAATATTTGATGATGATGACAATAACAATGATCATAACGATGACGACTACTTTTTTTGGACTGTTAATAAATTCTTGTCTCCATCCCGTAGTTGAGTCTATATACCTAAGATTCAGATCGTTAGAAATTTTGTTTTTTTGTGAACAAAATTTTCTCACTTAAGGAGTTTACAAACGATGGACCTAATCTCGTCACAAAGGGTTGCAAAAACCGTGGTTCCTAACTAAAACACCTTCGACTAAAAAGGTACTTGGTCCCCACCCCCACTCTCAAAGTCCAACTAAGTTCGTGTAATGTAAATGACACTTGAAATAAGGATAATAATAATGTAGTTGAGGTGTAGTCTAGTAGTCCGTCATTAGAACCTCCAACCTCTGGGGACCTAATCTCTTTTATCTCTTACCTCTTTAGTAAAAGTACTACAAGAGTCTGAATATTCTCTCTAAGTCGTCTCCACCTTACTTATGTACTTGAACAAAATTACCTTCTTCTTATAACTTTAATTACAGGTCACGTCACTCAGCTACGTCTTTACACTAATCAGAGTTATTAACTTTGATGACACTCTCTTTTTTTTAGATGTTAAATGTCAGAAGTCAAAATCTACTAGTAGTCACATGTGTGACTGTGTAAGAATGTGTATTTGTGCCCCTTTTTCCGAAATAATGTCCGTGTGGTCGAGGATGAGAGTATTTACACTTAAATTCTGTTTCCTTTTTTTCTCTCCTTTTTCTACTCGTCCTCCGTTTTTCCTCTCTCTTCAGTTTTATCTTTCATTGCTCTAGTTCACTAATGAATCTTTCGAGAGTGTTTTTGTTTTTGGAGTCAAGACTTATAATCTTTAAAGATCTAATATAAATAATAGATAAAAAAACTCACAGAGGAGAACAGACGATCTATTGTTCGAGGAATTTTCGTCAGTGAAATTCAACTAGGACTTATCTGATACGTGAATTATTCAACTTACACCCCTCCCTCCACCCTCCCCCCAAGTACAAACCCTTGCGTACATTCTTAATTTCTAAAATTTTTTTTTAGTTTTATTATTATTATTCAACTTACTCTCTTACCTATGTTCTTATTTCCTTATTAACTCATTATTTACTTCCGTACTTTTCTTCGTTGACTAGTCTTTTATATTTCTGAGACAAGAGGTTTTCCTTTGCTAATTGTTCCTCCCGATCGACGTCCTCAGCCCGATCTTCGGAAAACCCACACTAGACTGACGGAAGACTGTTCAAGAGACCGAGTTTTTTATTGATGAGATGACGGATAGTTTTCCGGACTTCAAAAGATAATCTTAAGTAACGAAACCAGAGTTCCCGAAAAGACGGAAATTCTCAACAGACAATTTAATATCCATAGAGACCCTATATATTTTAGACTTCGATAATAGTCGAGCTTGGAGTCGCCCCTAATCAACTACCGACCATCAACCCTTCCACCTACGGATGTTTCTTTGTTCTCTGTCATCTCCTTCCTTAGATCTAACTAACTTTCAAATTATACAGGTTACAAAATGTATATAGTAGAGGAAATTAGGATTCTAGTTTTGATTTGGTTTTGGTTTTGTGACGAATCATCGATAATAATATGGGTAAAAACGTCTCTCCCTAGTTTGAAAATCTCCGATGTAGTGGTGGACTTTATTGACGGATATTCTTCATCTCAACCTTACACTTACCTCTTAACAGTCCGAGGAAGGAACGTGTCCCCTCTTGGGTGACGGTTTCACGTCCTCCTTTGGGGTCCAAGACTGTTCGTCATTAAAACCAGGTCACGACCTATGACATTACCGAGGATCAAAGGAAAAGACTTTCCGGCGATTGGTAAACATAATCGAAGAGTCCCGACGACACATTGTTTTATAGGGCTTGATCCTTAGAGTCTTGTTTAAATGACCATACTAAGACCGTCGGTAATTCAGGTGTTAGTTCCACAACCGTTCCGGTACGAGGGAGATCCCGAAGATCCTTCCTAGGAAGGAACGTAGAGGATTGAAAATAGTCGGGATACCCGAGGTCGAAGTTTGGGTAGATGTGCACCGACAATAGAAACAAAAATAAACAGAAATGTACTACAGGAGAAAAACACAGAGACAGGAGAGAAGATTGTTTCTTTGATCAGCATAATCTAACTTTAAAGGGGATAGTTTATACTGGATTAAAATTGGTGTAATATAGACGTTTCTCGGATAAAGGTTTATTCTAGTGTAAGTATCCACACCTCAAATCTTAAAATTGTGTAGAAAACCCCATGTGTTAAGTTGGGTGTTAGTAAATAAAATGAAGTAAATAAGACTCTATACATATGTAGACATAGATATAGACATAGATATAAATATAGGTTTATCTACATATACATATGTGTGTGTGTGTTTAGATATATATCTACCGAATGGTTCACTCAGAGAATGTTACTTCCCGTCTCTTTCCCTTTTTTCCTTTCTTCCTTCTCGATTCCAAGTAAAGAAATTTCTTCCACTAAAATAACAGTACGACCTCCGGTCCCAGAGGACGTAAACGTAAGTGTGATCCGTTTCTCGAGGTCTCCCTAATCACGGAATCTCTTCGAACCGACACAAATGACATCCTTATTTTACAACTCGTTTCGGAAAGAATCGTATAAAGATTCGTTTCGTTGAGTTATATAACGTTAAACCTCTACTCTTACGAAGTTTACTCTAATGGAGACCCAACACTAGCCTCTACTAAATAGGAAAGTTTACTGGTTGAATAAACGTTCTGAGAGGTCTCACTGACTGAGAGATAACGTGTAAAACGACAAAAGGGTAAATACCCTCCGTTTCTGATTACTAGTCTTGACCTCGTTTTCATGAAAGTCGAGACGTAAGTTTCCTATCAGAATTCCTCAAGATTCTTAGGAACTTAAAAAAACAAATAAAAACGTAAACGCCACGTCTCTAAAGTCTCCGAGACTGATAGTTAGGACCGAAAGAATAAAGTCCTCTTTTAATAGATGTGAGTCATAGAAACTCTACCTTCGAACTCCCGTATCCATCGTATCCTCAACAAACGATTCACCAGGAAGTCTATCTCGTAATCAGTGTCGTGTCGTACTTAGTCTCTGAGTCTCTGGTGGGACCCCCGAGTCACGTGTGGAGACGGGACTTAGTGGAAAGGGACACGTCCGACCTAAGGTTCTGACTGTAAACTTTTCTACCATTTCTCAGACATATAGATAGTTTTATACGAGAACCATAAAGGTAGGTTTGAAGGGACGAAATGGAGGAAAAAGACTGTCTCGGAAAGACACTTTTTTACCGTAGATAAAGGTCTCTTTACAGTCGTCTTATCCGTTAATTATACTCAACAGTCGTATAGAACCCCAGTCTTCTACTCTCATCAAGGAGTTCGTAATAATCTTAAGGTAGAGATTGAGACACGTACTATCTCCCGTTTTCTCGAGGAATTTTCTCTTCCTTATCCTGACTAAATCTTTGTTAGGAACGTAGTTTCGTATGTGTGTACGTGTGTTAATAGTAACGGACCATAAATATGACTAAGTTACGTATGTAATATTAATGGACAATTAATGTCAGGGGGTGTACTCTCCATACTCATAACCGTTCCGTTTAAAGTCCAGGAGCGTTTTGAGTGTTACATATGTAACTTACACTGACTGTGTATATCCCGAGACTTTTTCTGTCTCGAGAGTGGACTGGTTCTACCGGAATTACAAAAACAGTTGAATAGATTTGAACTCTATTCAAGAAGAACTGAGATCCGGGGACTGAACGTGAAATGGATCCGGGAATCTCTTAAATCTACAGAGAGGGGAGAGAAGAGAACCTCGTACATGAAATCTTTTGAGTTTAAGAAAAAGATAGGAAATCGCTATACTTTGAAAGATTTTCAGAGACCGGTCTTTCAGAGACGAAACTACATTCTGCCTGTGCCTTTAAAACTCAGTATAAGTTTTATATCTGAAATATATATACACTCACACACACACACACACGTGCACGCACGTACACATGTATGTACACACACGTGCACATGTATGTACACACACGAGGCAACGATTCAGTAGGGTGATAAATGTTGGGGTGTCTGACATCCGAGGCGACAGGTACCCTAAGAGGTCGTCCATATACCTCACCCAACTGTAAAGGAAGAGGTCCCCTAGAAGGGTTAGGTCCCTGACTTGGGTATAGAGGACGTGACTGTTCACCCAAGAAATGGTGACTCGGTGGTCCCTTCGGTTTATATATACACACAAACACACAAATATATGTGTGTGTATACAAATACGATTATATATATTACCTTCATATATTAGACATTATATATATTATTGTGACGACGTATGGTTTTTTCTTTCCGGTCTCGAACCCCCGTTGTCTAGTCACAGGGAGACTGGTCACCCTCTCCCTCTGAGTACGGTACCCACCCTACTCCGGTCGGAGGTAAGGGAGGCGACCGACACGATGGAACCTAGACTCACCCGGTGTCGTCTGAGACCCTCGACGTTACGACCCCAACCTGGGCACGTCCGACACTCAGTATTTCCCGTCCTCACTTGCGTACGTCTACTCTTTACCACTTCGACGTGAAGGGACAGACCTCCTCGTCTCTTAGTTGAGTTTAAGGAGGCGACTCCGGTCTCGGTTCGAGAGATGGGAACCCGACAACCTCCACCACCACCATCCCCGGGAAGAGTCGCTTACTGGGAAGGAAGAGAGGAGGGTAATTTTTTTATTTTCTCCTGACAAAGTTTCCACAGGTATCTCTTTGGTGTTCTTTTATCAGAAACCCTTCAGTCATAGAAACCACTCAAACCGTATAACAGTGACTGTTTAACTATAAAAACCGTTTACCTTGTCCGAAAGTCATATAACTAAAAAAAAAAAGTTCAATCCAAGGAAGGTTCGTTTCAACATATGGACCTCTTCAAACCCCTTGACATTCAAACAACTGAACAATATTTCTCTCTACCCCCGGACACAGTTGGTTGTCCGATGGTTGAAGATTAGGTACTTATTGGAGAGGTAGAACAGTGTCGACTAAGGGTTGTCCCTTCAAGTGGGTTCAGAGACACAAATCTCAAAAATGACCCCGAATTAGTGTTCTTGTAAGACCCAACGTGTTTACTGTGTATAATGACTGGAATCGGAGGTCAGGAAGCTTTACAACTCGACTATTCGTACCAGGTTCAGAGAGGAGAGTGGACGGTGGTATTTAGTGTAACAAGTTGATCTGACAGACTACACCGGGTTACGGCTTCTTTTGTTTCTCGGAGGTTAGTCCGTCCCGTATGTCCTGAATCTACAAGGGAGACTCCTCGGTCCTGTATCACAGTTTTAAAGAGTCCCTTTTCAATTGAGTAATTACGTGTCTCCTGGAACTTACGTTACTAATACTAACTCTTGGAACTTAAGTCATCGTAGAGAGACATAAATGACCCCCTCCATCACTCCCTTGGTATCTTATTTCAAAAAAAGGGAGTCTCGGTTATAATTATACTTTTCTTTTATTACGTAAATTGGACGATACAAAAGGAGATAATAAACGAAAAGGGAAGATGAATAAGGACATAATCAACGGGAAAGAAAACAGTTATGACGTAGGGTAATCATTGGAACCTGAGAAACACCACTGAGTCATTAAATACGTCTTGTCTCTGATTCGAAGTAAAAAAAAGAACGTCTTAGAATCTTTTACGAAAATAGAACACGAAAACCGGTTATACTATTCCTCTGTCTTCTGTCGGAAAGTTTACGTCGAGTTTTTGTATTAAAAAGGGTAAATATAATCAGTTAAGGAAAAGACTATTGTCGCTAAAGAGAGAGTATTTCTAAGTACTATATCCTTCTCCACCTGTTTAGGAAGAGAGGTAAAGGTATTATAAAGTAGTGGGTTACTAATATACTTCTAAACTATATTTTCAGTCAGTTGTATTCTAATAGAAAATTAGTCTCAAACAAACCAAAGATCTGAGGTCCATAAAAGGAAATTCAGAGTCAATAGAGAGGTGAGTTTTAAAGTCTCCGATATCACTTCTACTAAATCTTCAACGTACAAGATATAACGTGTATTTCCCTTCGTTTCTGTTAGTTGACATAGAGAATGAGTACCTCAGATATCCTATAAGATTTTATTTTCCATTATATCTCATAGTAACCCTTACAATCTACTACTTTTGTCATTTATTCGTTTTTGTTTCCCTAGATCTTATTATCCTCGAGATGTTATTCCGTCTGATTCTACTTGAGACGGGACGATTCGGGATAAGGTAGCTTCTTAGGACAAAACTGTAGAAGAGTGGAGAAATACGCAGGAAGGAATACTTCGAGTACTTTAACTCCAATAGCTACGATGAATAATTGGTAAAGAGGGAACTGTGAAATGATGGTGACCCAACCTAATATAAAGAACTTGTGGGAACAAATCCACCCCGTTCACTGTCAGGATCGGTTGTTCATTATTCCTTTTCATTGTACGTAGTGAAGGTCATCTTCTTAACTTAATGAACGCATTTCTGGGAGATTTCGAAAGGGAAACCAAGATCTCGATGAAAACGAAAAGACTGTCACGAAGGAAGTAGTCACACCTTACGTGACTATCAGTCGTCTCACTCACGAGGCGGTTAGTCTCCGACTGTCCATGATGTGTCCCCCACATATGGCAGCAAAATTCAGTTACTATAAACCATAAGAGTGTCGTCGCATTGGATGCATCGGATAGGAGTGACTATGTACGTCGAGACTCTTGATTATTCGAGTCACTTAGATCTTGAGTAATGTCTCTTTTAAGTGAGAAAAAGGATTCGGGTTCTTATCATTATGTTTCGAACTGGGATAGAAGTAATGTCTAAATCTGGAGACCTTTACAAATAAGCTTAACACAACTGACATCACGTTTTTCTTCTTTATACTTAGTGTGAAGTAAGTCCACCTGGGGGTTTCAATAGTACTGAGATCTTACTGGAGTAAGACATGTAACGATTCCCCGATAACTTTTCATACCTCTATGCTAGTCATATGGAAAGACTTCGTAAAGTTCGTAGGTCCTCTCTTCCAATGACCAATGACTCCAACTTACTTCCGATAAAACCTACAAACAAATGAAGTATTACTTATCCTTGACCAAGGATCGTAACGGGTAGAAGGTAGTCCTGACGAAGATTTACGGTCGAACGTTTGAATGAAATGTAAATAACAAAAGTGTTTAAAGGGACTTCATAGTGGAAAGTTATACAGGATTTGATCGGACTATACATTGAACAAAAAAATGGAAATTGAACAATGTTCATAACTCAATTTCACCATCTTTTAGTTGAACCAATCTTCCGTAATAAAATGAATAAGTCACCAACCAGAAACTACCCTCTTAGTAAGAGATCTCTCTCAAAACTTTCAGTTCTACATTTTGACCACTCCACCTGCTCCTCCTCCCACCGTCTTGTCAGTACCACGTGTAGAGAATGAAGGTCTCTACAATTCTCCTGGTGGTGTCGAAACACGTCCTCCCTCATACATATGTGTTTCCTTCTACACCTATCTAGTTTACCGGAAATTATACTTAACTAACTGTTTTATCTTAAATACTTAGTGGACACGACAAACTGGAGTTTATTACCCTCAAGGGAAAATTGGAGACGTCGATGGATTATTTTATAAACTTATCGAGATATACAAAGTGACAGTATAAATCTTCCGTAGACAATCGTGTCAATAAGATAAACACGTACGGTTCCCCTTTTAGACGTATACGTAATTACGACTTGGTCCAGAGAAAATTCCGAGGGTCCCAAAGTTATAATACTAGGTTCAGTCCGTTTATTTACTCATTATTACTGTTTGACATCTATGTCGTCCACTCGAAACCTTGGACGAGAGACTAATTACTGTCCTAAGGACCCTAACCACCCTTTACAGTAGTAATTCCCTGTCGGTTTACCAGGTCGCTAATCTGGTATGCGCACAGTAGTCCAGAAATATTGTGGTGGATCTTTGGGTAGAACGTCTCGACTTCGTTAACAATCTGTGTTTACTCGTTGTTTTGGTATCTGATTAATGATATCACTGAAAAGGGTTGTCAGTCCTTAGGGTCAGAGTCGCGACAGTAAAAAGTGATTCCTTCCTTCGGCCAAGTAAGTATATTGTTTATAAATAATTCATGGAAGACATATAGTCTGAAAAAAAAAAAAAGTGATCCGTACTTCATAAAACATCTTGGGTCGTCTGTTCATTCGTTTTCCACATCAGGGACGGGAGTCGTTTCGAACGTCTGATTATATGTCCTCTGTACTTAAAATTTTTTAGTTGTTGATTTACCTGTTAGAGTTGACGTTTTTCGTCAGAGTTGACATTATTAAGGAGATTTTTTTCTACAATTAAAGGGAAAAAAGGTACGAATAACGACCTAAAATTTCATAACACTTGTTAAGAATAATCTTTCTTTTATGATTACCAGTATAACCTAACTGTATCGTGTGAGGATGACCTTTGTCAGAGCTGTCAACGTCGAAGGGAGAGTAAGAGAGGGGTGTTCACATAAAAAAATCCTCTAAGGGTAAATCGTTTGAGTAAGAGGGTACGAGAGTATGTCGTCTTATGTCTAGAACGGACTTTTGTATACATTCTTTTTTCTTTGAAAGTCACTTTAAACAGTGGTGATGTAAAAAGTTTATGTCATAAGTTCTACTAAGTCTTTGAAATATCAGTTAGAACATATCTTTCTCCCTATAACGTTGACACACCTTTTATATTCTTACTCTAATACCTTTTTTTTGGGGACTTTAAGTCATCATCTTTGTTTTAAGAGCTAATCCGACCGAGATCAGGAGAGACTCCACTTACTTACTACTTAGTGTCCGTTTACTTCTTCGAATTATCGAGTGAAAAATTCTTATTAGGTATCTACAAAACCCCCTTCCGATGGTTTTAAATTTTTTGAACGGCAAAACGTCTCTAGAAGAAATGTGAAAAGTAAAACCTTATCCCATCCTGTGTATAGTACAACCAGATGTCTATGCCTTTTCGTCGACGCCACGACCACTCGTCTGTGTCACAAACCCTTCTACTACGTTAACGGACGTAAACCAGACGTAACCTTCACTTTTCAGTTTTACTTCAGAGAGTCAACACAGGCTGAGACAGGTTGAGAAACGCTGGGGTCCCTGACATCGTGTGGTCCCAAGGGGTAGGTACCCTAAAAGGTCCGTTCTCTTGACCTCACCTAACGGTAAAGGAAGAGGTACCCTAGAAGGACTGGGCCCCTAGGTCGGGTCCAGAGGGCGTAACATCCGTCTGCGAAATGGGAGACTCGGTGGTCCCAATTGACTCCTAATTTAGTACGAGAAACAATGGTCGGTAATACAAATCCTTGGCACGACACGAAATGTCAAATCCAAAGGTTGCTTCCGTGTAGTACACTCCCTCGCACGTAAATCTTCTATCAACCGACCCCTCCTCTTCCGTTGTGACTCAAAGATCTGTCAGGACAAAGAATGTCCATTAATTCCATTTCTTTAATTGGACGTTGGATTGTATACACACACACACACACACACATATCAATGACAATTATAACAAATATATATATATATATAAAACAATAACAACAAATCAGTGAATCAGTACAGACTGAGAAAACGCTGGTGTACCTGACATAGGACGGTCCAAGGAGATGGGTTCCCTAAAAGGTCCGTTCTTATGATCTCACCCTACAGCAAAGGAAGAGGTTCCCTTGAAGGACTAGGTCTCTAACTTTGAGCTAGAGGACGTAACCGTCCACCCAAGAAATATCTATCTATCGTACATACATTCTTGACTTGGACGTTAGTTCTGGAGTACGTATAGGTATAGAACGAGTCGGATTGACTTGATTCGTCTAAGATTTCGGACTCCGGATTCCCTTTTATCAAATTTGAAGACTAGTTCTCTTTGTGAACCCTTTATTCATTCGGAATTCCCCTACAGAGACGAAGACGTTCACCCCCCTTGTGTCATTGATTGGGTTTTCTCGACCTCTACTTCTAAAAGGGAAAGATAACGTCACCAGGGGTACTCGCCTTACGGAATCCCTTTCCTACTCTCTGTATTTCGTTCTCTCTTTCTCTGAAGAACTGACACACCAAATCTTATGGATCCGGGGATTCCCTTAGGTTCACAACCGTATATCCTTTTTGAAGCTCTCTTTCGTCACACACTTCAAATTTAAGGTGAACGAGGGTGGATGAATAATGACAGACAGGAAGTTTCATCCTTACCTAAAAAGATCCTACTCTCAATCCCTTTTTTACTCTGTCTTAACTCCCATTTAGGACCACTTTCCCCGGGGCACAGATGAGAGACCCTGTTTAAGATTTTTCACTACTTGGTAGTTTATACAAGTATCCAAAACTTTTGTCTCCCCGAACACGGGAAGGTGCACCATTGTTTTCATTGACTCCCTTCTCCCTCCGGTTCAGACAGGACCGGTGTCCGTCACTTTTTCGACGTAACTACCATTCCTAAGTTGTTATCGTTATTTTGGGTGAACCTTAGACGAAATTTTTTTTTTTTTACAAATAAATCAAGAACTGACACACCCCAGAAGCAACGGGGTGCACCCGAGAAGTGACACCGGGGTAAAGTTTGGGAACTACACCTCGTTCCCGAGATCAATTTTCGAACACACGCTCGAGTCAACACAGACTGAGAAACGCTGGGATACCTGACATCGGGTGGTCCGAGGAGACAAGAACCTTAATAGGTCCGTTCTTGTGACCTCACCCAACGGTAAAAGATAAGGTCTCCTAGAAGGGTTGGATCCCTAGCTTGGACACAGAGGACGCAGACGACGGAACCGTCCACCTAAGAAATGGTGGCGCGGTGACTCCTTCCGACTCGTCAGACGAACAATGGTAGTGGTACTCGTCCAATAAGGTTTGTTACAGTCATAAGTTTACGGAGAGAGGTTTTTTTCTATGGGTTCGAATGTTAAATAAGTATGAACATTTTTTCAAAGGGAAATCATTATCTTCAACAACTCTCTTACGGAGGATTCACAACCGGAGACGTCACCGAATAACCACGGCACGGTGGTTCCAATCCACGTATAACATTAAGGGTCTTAGACACTGTTAAAACGTTTTGCCATAGACGTCTATATTAACTCCTAGAACACTACTCTGGTAAAACCTAATAACTCCTTTCCCCTGGGATTTAGGTTACTATTCATGTAAATATCCTCTGTGCATCCTTTAACTACGTGTCTCTTCTTATGTATACCTTAACGTCGGTATGGGTCCTCATTACTGTCAAGGTCTTTGACCCTCTACGTCCCCGGAAGGGACCCCAGACACCTCCCTCACACAGGGACGGTTGTGGAACCAAAACCTATAGACCTGAAGACTTGATATTCTTACTTAAAGTTGCTACAATTGGGTGGTTCATAATTATTAAAGTGTACGTCCGAATCCTTGGATTATCTTAGGGGGAGTAGGTGGACGAGTCGACATACGTTTAATAAGGATCTCATTTGAACACTACCAAATCTAAGGAATATCAAGGGAAGACACCGTAAACCGAGGTAAATGACACGAATTTGTCTCGTAACCTTTATTTATCACTATCGTACAAACAATGTTTCTGCTCTTGTCTTGAACTTAAGAAAGTGAATACGGTATTACGCACTGAATTACTTTTAAAACGAACATGAATCTTAAAATTTCTCAAGTTATCTCGTACTTGACGCTCCATACTATAACAACAACCAATTTACATGTCAAATACGTATTTTATAAAATGACTTAAATTTATGGAAATTGGATCTCTAAAAAGTAGAGAAATAATATCAATAATAATTTAATACTGTCACAATAGTATCGTCTTCTCGTGATAAATAAAAATTAAAAGAGGTGTCTTTGTAATCCCGTTAATCTTTCGTGTGTAAATAATGGAAAAAAAGGGGAAACATAATAATAAATAAAGAGGACCATACTAGTATATATCTTTAAAGTCATTTTCTTTTAAAGTAATTTACATAAAAAAGACTGGTAATAATAACAAGTACAATAAAGTAATAATGAACTGTTATTAAAACTACATATTTCCTACTCAAAAGTTTTGATCGAGAGACCCTTTGTTTATAAGATCCGTACGGACGACGACCGAATAACAGATCAACCTCGGGTCACCTTTCCGTTCTGTGATGGTCTGTCTACCGTTCATGAGATGACTCATCTACTCCAACATCACAGTATACCAACGGTTTGGTGTCCTGGATTGTGGGATACTAGACTCCACCTCGACTACATAATTATCTTTATTTCACGTGTTATTTACACCACCCGAACCTAGTAGGGTTTTGGTAGGAGAGGGTGAGGGGAAGGGACAAGGTACCTTTTCAACAGAAGGTGCTTTGGTCAGGGACCACGGTTTTTGAAACCCGCGACGGTATATCTCCTAGAGAAAAGAGTCGTACAAAACCTTAGTCCTCCTAAAGGTACATAGAGTGTCACTATTTTTATATCAATTCTTTCAGTGACTTGGAAATGTACCGAGATACCACTGAAAGTACTTGATTTCGAATTTGTGTTGGGTTCTCCTACGACCGGAGTCACCTAAGACCAGGTCTGTTTATAAATCTTAGTAAGGAGAAATGACAAGTGGTAATTGTGAAAACGTTCGGAAAAGTGTAAGGTTTACTTCCTTCCTCGTATTCCGTAGGTAACTGACTCTATCTAAAGATGGAGGAAAACGTCTTACTTCCGAATATCTTTAAATCGATTCAACTTTATTTAATGAGAAGAACGAGTGGAAGTGTTACCTGACCTTAAGTAGACATATTTTATGTAAAGGGTCTTCTCATTTGACTCTAAATCTACCACACTGTACAGATTCCAGAGTCTTCCCTAATTTCCCTATAGATACCAAGACTGTGTCCAGGTAGGACAAGGTTCTAGAGGTAGAAAAGTTAGGACAATCTGATAATGAGGTTCTTGATGACTCTGAAGTCTTCGTACCTGTTTCTTATTTGACTTTGATAGGGTCCCCACCCTTTTTCAAAACGAGGGATTCAAAATCTTAACAACAAATCAGTGATTCAGTACAGATTGAGAAAACTCTAGGGTACCTGATATCTGGTGATCCAAGGAGACAGGTACCCTAAGGAGTCCGTTCTTACAACCTCACCCAACGGAAAAGAAAGGGGTCCCTTAGAACGTCTTATACCTAGTTTGAGTACAGAGGACGTACCGTCCATCTAAGAAATGGTGACTCGGTCTTCCCTTCGGTTCGAAATTTTAATAAAGGAGGTTTCAACACCAATAAAAGTAGGAACCAAATGGAACCTTCTTGTCCTATTGAAATACAGTTCGACCTAAGTTTGTGTCTCGCAATATTTAGTTACAATGGAGAGTAGTCGACACACTGGAACCTTTTTTAGAGACGGAGAGTTATAGAATATAAGAGTATAGATTATACTCCTCTCTTTATTGAGTCTCTTTACGTCTCTAAGTCAAGTCAGCGAGTCAGTACAGGCTGAGAAACACTGGGGTACCTGACGTCGTGTGGTCCGAAGGGACAGGTAGTCGTTGAGGGTCTCATATGGGTTTGAGTACAGGTAACTCAGCCACTACGGTAGGTTGGTAAAGTAGGAGACAGTAGGGAAAGAGGAGGGTGAGAGTTAGAAAGGGTCTTAGTCCCAGAAAAGGTTACTCAGTCAAGAAAACGTAGTCCACCGGTTTCATAACCTCGAAGTCGAAGTCGTAGTCAGGAAGGTTGCTTTCGGGACTAAAGGAAATCCTAACTAACCAAACTAAAGGAACGACAGGTTCTCTAAGAGTTCTCAGAAGAGGTTATGGTGTCAAGTTTTCGTAGTTAATAAACCACGAGTCGAAAGAAATACCAAGTTGATAGGGTAGGTATGGACTGATGACCTTTTTGGTCATACATTACGTCTCTAACGTAAGGTTTTTGGTCATGACGTCTCTAATCTTTAACGTTTATATTTCGTAGACCTTGGACCATTCAGTAATGGTTAACGTCGATAAAATATAATAGAAATACTTCTACATTGTAAGGTCTATCAACGTTTACAAAGACAGTAAGATATGTGTCGGAGACTATTAATCATAAACTTTTCCATAGTATTAACTTCTAGTGACAAAATAAGTAGGTAACTGTATAACGAATAAAACGACTGTCACAACTCATAGATCCGGACGGACCACCTATGTCTCTTTCCAATTTTGGTCTATCACATAATTAAGGGAATTTTAATAGAAAGACAATACTGAACGACTAGGAGAGTCGTACTTTAACTAATTCTTTAAGTGTAGTGAATTAACAAAAGTATTAGTGGACCACGCTTTGATCGTTACTTCTTTTAAAAAAAAAAAGGGTCACCCATTACTCGGTCCACTCCGTACATCTTCCCCTTCCACCTATCTCAACCGATGAGTCCAGGTTCAAAGGACAGCAAATACTTTACAGGGTCTATTCACCAAGTCAAGTCAAGTCAAGTCAAGTCAAGTCAAGTCAAGTCAACGAGTCAGTATAGGCTGAGAAACACTGGGGTACTTAGCGTCGTGTGGTCCGGAGGGACAGGTAGTGGTAGAGGGCCTCAAGTAAGTCTGAGTGCAAGTAGCTCAGTCACTATGGTAGGTCGGTAGAGTAGGAGACAACAGGGGAAGAGGAGGGCGGGGGTTAGGGAGGGTCGTAGTCTCAGAAAAGGTTACTCAGTTGAGAAGCGTACTCCACCGGTTTCATAATCTCAAAGTCGAAATCGTAGTAAGGAAGGTTTCTTTAGGGTCCCGAATAGANACAACAGGGGAAGAGGAGGGCGGGGGTTAGGGAGGGTCGTAGTCTCAGAAAAGGTTACTCAGTTGAGAAGCGTACTCCACCGGTTTCATAACCTCAAAGTCGAAATCGTAGTAAGGAAGGTTTCTTTAGGGTCCCGAATAGAGGAAGTCTTACCTGAACAACCTAGAGGAACGTCAGGTTCCCTGAGAGGTCTCAGAAGAGGTTGTGGTGTCAAGTTTTCGTAGTTAAGAAGCCACGAGTCGGAAGAAGTGTCAGGTTGAGATTGTAGGTATGTACTGGTGTCCTTTTTGGTATCGGAACTGGTCTACCTTATGATTGGAAGTGTTTAGTCTAGTCTTAAGCCCTTCCGATCACACAACCATCTCTGCCTTTCATTTTCCCTATTCTCCACTCTTGTCCCTCGTGACCAACACCTTTTAACTCTTTAATTGTTTCGATTTCATTCATTAGGACCATCCAAGACTTTACTTCGTCCCTTTTCCCCTATTGCTCACGTATACTCTATTTCTTTACAGGAAAGTGTATAAAGACGATCTTTTCTTTCCTCTTTCCTTCTATCTTTGAAGTATTAAGATTTCTCGTAAAGGTTCTTCTTCCTTTTCTACACCCCAAAACCTCTACCTGTCTGGACCCTTGACCAGAGAAGATCTAATAATCACACTGTGCACCCATCAATGGCTTGAAGAGACTTAGTAACAGAGGAGTAGATACCGTAAAGAGGAGAATAATTACTAAATCACCAATTGAAGGGACGGGAGCGATGAAATACGGAAACTAGAAACATAATTTAAACAAACCTTGAAGGACAGGGAAACAGATAGGTAAGACCAACTAACTTGAGTAACTCCCGGTACCACTGTAGTATCTAGAGACAAGTCAGTTATAGTACTGGCGAGGTAAAAATGATCTTCAACTTCAATACTCGCGACTTCTTAACTACGAAAACTTGACACCACAACCTCTTCTGAGAACTCTCAGGGAACCTGACGTTCCTCTAGGTTGGTCAGGTAGGATTTCCTCTAGTCAGGACCCACAAGTAATCTTCCTGATTACAACTTCGACTTTGAGGTTATGAAACCGATGGACTACGCTTCTCGACTGAGTAACCTTTTCTGGGACTACGACCCTTTCTAACTCCCGTCCTCCTCTTCCCTTGTTGTCTCCTACTCTATTAACCTTACCATAGTGGTTGAGTTACCTGTACCAAAACTCACTTGAGATCTTCTACCACTACCTGTCCCTCCGGACCTCACGACACCAAGTACCCCAGCGTTTCTCAACCTTTGTTGACTCGTTGACTTGACTTGACTTCAATCAATGTACTGAAAGTTCCACCGTTTGATCGCCTAAAAAAACTAACTAACGAATCTCAAACACACACATCCTCTCTCTTATGAATTTGAACCTGTTCTCCCTTTGTTCAGAGGGTAGGACGAGAAAGTTCCCAGAAGAGACTGAGAGGAGACCAATATGGAAAGGAGTAATTCGTTATTAAAGGACCCCGGGGTATCATATATAGTATGGGAAAAGATATAGTGTGTCACCTATAGTCTCGTGTTCTTAAGGGACGGAAGGAATTTGGACCGTCTCGAGGGTTCCGACCTACACAGGAGTCTCCACCTTAAACGTTCGCTATGGGACTGGAGATCCGGAGTTTCTTCCAAGAAACCCTTCCCCGTCTCGTGATTCCTACCCTCCGACTCCGTGATGCGGTCAACGTCTACCCCGGTGGTTTACCGTACCTCGTTCCATACTTTTTTCTTTAAAAGACTCACGTCTGGTCGCGAGGGTCACGTCGGACCAAAATCGTGTTTTGAGACTCCTTAGACGCTTAAGATTTAAATTTGAACTGAAAGGTCCAGTGCTATTTCAAGTCTCTATCTTTCGACAAAAATCGTCACTCGAACTAAATGTAGGAATTTACAAATCTGTATACCGTTTGTTGAGAGACATGGGAACGGTTGTACCCCACATGTACCTCTTAGGTGGGACCATAGGAGGAAAATCATCGTTTTCATCCTTCGAGGCAATATGCTATACTTACAATTAGAGGTTTAGTGAGACTATGGGGAAAAACTCCTGTAGTAGAGTGAGGTTCCTTCAAGAGTACACAAACCTATGGCACATAATTAAAACTTCGAAAAGAGAAATCTAACCGAAAATACAAAAGGGTCTTCGTGAACCGTTGCTAAACTTTCAGTCACTTTGTGGTCCCAGAGAAGAACAGTTTTAAAACATTGGTCGTCCCACTGTGACTTTATTCCTTCACAGTTTTTCACCTCCTTTGGTACAATTTAGGTATCTAGAGGTACAGAGGTGTGTTAGAAAGATACTTACGAGTTCTCCTTCTCCATAATTCTAAACCCTAAGACTCCTGGGATTAATTTCAGGTGTGTAATCCCTTTGTTAATCGGGTCTCTTTCTTCGGGAGTAATTCCTCCGACTTTGGAACCTACTTCTTAGGACAACTACATCAACCCTCCGACTACAATTCCACTTCCTGAACTCATCTCCTTCTATTAAACACAAGCACAGGAAATTTAGTACGTAATACACCGTGTAATCCTTCTTTCTCTTATGAGGAGACTTTTAAGTTCGAACACAGTCCAGTTCCAGGTTACGGTTTCTGAACGTAACCCTTACCTTAAATTTGGAACAAATTACTTCGTAAGAAAGGAACCTTCTAATCCTCTTACTCTTTTACACGTAAGACACAAAATTGGGAAAGTCTACGGGAACAATAAACCCTAGTCCCCTGGATACCTGAGTTACTGTACCCCTTTAGAAACACGGAGAGTATCGGAATCCAAAAGATGGAACATCTCAAAGACACTCTCGACGAGAGTCTACCACGTACCTTTACCGAAAACACTGGACTTGTTCAAATAACTAGTCACCGGTACACCTGTTGTGTCACTCAATAATCAATTTTCACTCAATGATAAATCTTACCAGTCAAATTCTCAGAATCGGCGTTCTAACCACCAACAGATACGTGATCCCTCCCAATGAGATCTCAAATGTGTGAGTATCCAAATAACAATTACGAAAAGAACAGTTTAAGTATGATTCCTTTAAGACATTGGAACTACAAAAAATTATTATATATAAAGGATTCGGATATGAACCCAAAGATTTTGTAAAATTTTGTTTAGATTTCTTCAACTCTTATTAGTAACGTATAGAATTGAAGAGGGTATAATAAATCCAAAGTGTGTGAAGACGTCTCTTCCGTTACCGTGGGGGGAGGTCATGAGAGCGGACCTTTTAGGGTACCTGTCTCCTCAGGCCACCCGACGTCAGGTACCCCACCGCTTCTCAGCCTGTACTGACTCGCTGAAGTGAAAGTGAAAAGAGAAAGTACGTGACCTCTTCCTTTACCGTTGGGTGAGGTCACAAGAACGGACCTCGTAGGGTCCCTACCACCTCGGACCACCCGACGACAGATACCCCAGCGTGTCTCAGCCTGTGCTAACTTCGCTGAGTCGTCGTCGTCGTCGTCGTGTGTGAAGACTGACTCGTGTACCCATGTCTGGGTGTGTATGAAGACCCCACTCCCTTCTTTTTCGAAAATAAAAACGACTGAGCTGTATTTTCGTCCAGTACCAATTGACGACTCCGTCGACGACACGATATCATATTTTTCCCGGAACAAAGGGTACCGTCTTCCAGTCATTAAGTTAGTGGAAAGACTGTAAAGCATTAACACTCAGAGGACTCTTTCACGATTGTAAAAACTGGTACGTAAGAAAAAAAAAGAAAAAAAGACATTTTAGTCCCTATCATTAAGATGGTATAATTAGATGGTCCATTGAAACTCTTCATATATTTTACTGATGGAACACGAGAATTTAGTCCGATTTTCCTCTTGACTTAAATTAGTTTCCTTTTCTCTCATCGGATCAACATTTGTAACCAAGTCTAGTCAAGTCAACGAGTCAGTACAGACTGAGAAACCTTGGGGTACCTGACGTCGTACGGTCCGGAGGGACAGGTAGTGGTTTAGGGTCTCAAATGAGTTTGAGTAAAGGTAAATCAGTCACTACGGTAGGTTGGTAGAGTAGGAGACAACAGGGGAAGAGGAGGACGGAAGTCAGGAAGCGTTGTAGTCCCAGAAAAGGTTATTCAATCAAGAAGTGTAGTCCACCGGTTTTATACCCTCAAAGTCGAAGTCGTAGTCAGGAAGGTTACTTATAGGTCCTGACTAAAGGAAATCCTATTTGACCAACCTAGAGGAATGTCAGGTTCCCTGAGAGTTCTCAAAAGAGGTTGTAGTGTTAAGTTTTCGTAGTTAAGAAGTCACGAGTCGGAAGAAATACCAGGTTGACAGTGTAGATATGTATTGGTGACCTTTTTGGTATCTAAACTGATCTTCCTGGAAACAATCGTTTCATTACAGAGACGAAAAATTATACGACAGATCCAACCAGTATTGAAAAGAAGGTTCCTCGTTCGCAGAAAATTAAAGTACCGACGTCAGTGGTACACGTAACTAAAACCTCGGGGGGGTTTTATTTTAGACAGTGACAGAGGTGACAAAAGGGTAAATAAACAGTACTTCACTACCCTGGTCTACGGTACTAGAATCAAAAGACTTACAACTGAAAATTCGGTTGAAAAAGTGAGAGGAGACAACATTTGTATTATGAACTATTTACAACAAAACGAATTTCACGACATTTACGTCCTTAAAGACACCTTATATTGGGTACCTCATCCTACAAAGGTATCAATGTATACCTTAATCGTCTCTAATCTCTTATACTCTCTTATTTTTAGCTAAGAAGACTAAATTCACGGAGAAAGGGTATCATGTATTACGATGGTCTTAGTAAAAGGTATTTGTGCTTCCACTAGTACAGTCGGATAGTGATTTTTTGAAGTTATCAAAACGTACCATTAGATCATTTAGTTCTAGATTCCAGGAAGTGTCTTATCTAATTTAAGGGAAAAGACCGAACCACTCTTATTTCTTATTGACCGTTACTTAACTCTGAAAGAAAAGGTTTACTACTTTATAAGTTTTGACTAACATTACTACCAACTTGGCGTGACATTTATACCAAAATTTTTGACATGTAAAATCTACTCAATTAAAATACTACGGTTTAATATACGTACTATGGTTTAACATAGAGTCATGTAACTATAAAAAAAAATTTAGAGGGAAAAGTCTAAAAAAAAAGAATCTTAAATAAATACAGGGTCAGTAGTGGGGTCGTAACCTTGAGATGATGCTCGTGTCTCTTTATTAAGAAGGGACTTCCAGGTGAAGGAGTACGGGAATACACACCACAAGTGAGAGAAAGTTAACACGGTGGAGACAAGAACTTATCGACATGTAGAGAGAGTTCCGGTCGTAATTTACGACGGAAAAGATTTCGTGGAGGAAATGGGGGTGAATTGTATTTTGACTGTAGAAGAAAGAGGTCCATAAGTATTATGTAAAATAGGGTTTGAATAAACTTTTGTTTTAATTCACTAAAATCAAAAACAAAATGAAATTTTATTTTCACCTCTATTGGAATCCTCTTAAAAAGTCACACACAGACACCAGATAATTATTGAGGGAACTAGAACACTCTAGTTCTTCCGTACCATAAAATAAACGACAAAGGGGGTTATAGGTAGATCTGAAGACGAAAAGTACATTGTAAATATGTTACTCGTAAATAATGTAAGTTAACTTAACAACATTATGTCTCTTCAACAGATTCCTTTTTAACACGACCAGATAATGTGACCAGATCTTTAGTATTCAGTCTACAATTTGTACAACCTCTGAGAAGAGTATTTCGAAGTAAATGTCAGAAATTACGGTTTCCTACTGTTAGTATGACTTATGGTTTCTCACCTAAAAATTTTTCACATACGATTGTAAACCTAAGTAGTCTGGAATGACAATTTAGGGTGTAAGGATCAAGAGAGGATTACAGAGATTAATCTCGTAAAGACAATAGGACGTCCTAAAAACTGTGTAATAGACCCCGTCTAAAACTTATGGTAAGATATGAGTAAATTGTCATTTGGATGAGATCTTTCTCTTTATTTAAATCCCGTGTAAAATATGAATAAGAAAATCATCCGAATAATAAGATTTAGTAAATTTATTTACCCGAAGTTCTATAATAAGTAAAACATATAACTTTAAGGTTTTTACCTTTTAATAATGAAAAGTTAAAAGGTAAAATAGTGGAATAAATTTTAATAATGTAAGAGTGTTTAATTTTCAGGTAATGTAAAACATAAAGATACGTTACGAGAGAAGGATATAACTGTCTAACGAGAGTTACGTTTCTACTTTAAGGGTTGTAACACCGACAACGATATGAAACGTCTTAAGAAGAACCCAAAGTCCCTAACCGACCGTTGTTTTACAGTCTTTTCTCGTCTTTTCCCTACATTTAAAAGAGATTCTTTACACATAACACTGTTATGAGACAATGAGTATAAATACACACATATTTGACTTATCAGTGTTATAAGTGTAAAGTGTATTTATAATATTTAAATTTATTTTATTTTATCCAAATATCTTCACTCTATTGAAAGAATCTCATTGTGTCGATCCCTCACTGTCTGACCTCAATTTTTGGGGTTTATATGAGACAAAGGTTTTGAATGCGGAAGGATTGAACTCGTTTGGAGTAAAGAGACGAATAAATGGAAAGAGCTAGAGGTGTAGATTCAATCTAGTGTGAGAAAGGTCCATAAGTAGTGAATGTGGAGATGTTCGTTTAGATCTAAGAAGAAAAGTCTATCGACAATATGTGTATGACGTAAAACTATCAACGGTGTCCCAGTAAAACAGTTGAAAGATGAGCTCAATTACTTGTATTTGAAACATGTATTTTAAACTTACACTCAATTACACTTACGAGTTCTTTCAATTACTTTTGGTTTTCTAAGTAAACACTATTAATTCTCATATAACTGAATAAATATACGTCATGATATTTGTTTACACCACAACCGACTTTACTTCAGTATAAAGACCCTCTAATGAAGTATCTTTTATTGATGTATGAAATATATATCATAGTCAATATCATGACGGTTTACAATTCTCATATCTCTATGAAAATTTGTTTTGTTTATTTACATCTAAAAATTTATACCAGTGTTTAAGACTGTATACTTATAGTCAATTAACTATAAAGAATGTATGTATTTTCTGTACTTTTTATATACGTTACTTGTTTACTACCCCTCTTCCCCTGCTGTCTCCTACTCTACCAACCTACCGTAGTGGCTTATATACCTGTACCCAAACCCACCTGAGACCCTCAACCACTACCTGTCCCTCCGGACCGCACGACGTCAAGTACCCCAGAGTTTCTCGACCTGTGCTGATTCGCCGACTTGACTTGACTTATAAAGAAGTGAACAAAACATTCATGTAGGACAGGTCTACACAAGAAGATACGGTACAATTCTTAATGTCTACTTGACTTCAAGGTCAATGACATCGTAGGAGTATTAAGTAGAGACTGAGGTTTGTAGTTGAAATAATTGAGTAAGAGGCGTACTAAAGGTCACTCGAAACTTCAAGGTTCAGACTGTTACAAAGAAGGTATAATTTTTGAAACTAACTGAAGGACGACGACGACGACGACGATCCAGCAAAGTCAGCATAGGCTGAGAAACGCTGGGGTATCTACCGTCAGGTGGTCCGAGGGGGTAGGGACCCTAACAGGTCCGTTCTTGTGACCTCACCCAACGGTAAGGGAAGAGGTTACGTACTTTCACTTTTCACTTTCACTTCAACGAGTCAGCACAGACTGAGAAACGCTGGGGTACCCAACGTCGGATGGTCCGAGGAGGTAGGTACCCTAAAAGGTCCGTTCTCATGACCTCACCCCACGGTATGATTACATATTATTTCTGGGAAATTAAACCAAGTAAAGCTAAACATATTAGATTGAGGACAGAGAAGTCAAAATACAGTAACAGGAAGAGTAGTACAAGATAGGAGGTGAAATAAAATATTTGAATGTTGAATATCAGAGGTCCCAGAGAGAACGAAAACCCCATAAAAGGGAATCAGACCTACATTCTCTCACTATAAAAAGACTGTCATAGATAAGACAAGGAGACTAACCTGAATACCGACGGTTCGATCTCCATACAGGACGATAGAAACGATAATCCCTTTCAGTCTACCGGATTACAAACGGTTGTTTTTCATTCTTCACGACATACAACGAGGATCCTGAGTCAGACTTATATAGTTCATACGGGAAAGTGTAAGAAAAGTGTAAGGGGTGACGAACGTTGGGTATATAATACACTGGTCGAAACTGTTACTATAGTCTGTTATTTAATACGGGAGATTTCAACTCTCCCTTTCTGAGCTTTTCTTGAGTTCAGGACATTCACTTTTACACTCTTTCTAGACATAACGACTGAGTCCGTAAGGGTAAACCCGATAGATGTTCTCTCTTTAAAGAAACACAAAATTCAATAACCCGGAAAAACAATATCGTAGAGTCAGAAACGAATTCTTTTTATAAGGAAAAGGAACGAGAAACGAAGTGAATTCGATAGGAATGGATAAAGAGTATAAATTCAAATCTATAGAATGAACTGACTGTAGGGTGATTCAGGTCCCTGGAATAGACACGAGAAAGTCACCATAAACCAAAAAATTTTATAGTGGATTATAAAGAACTAGTACATACCATACAGTCCGTGTTAAATTCGTATATACAAAGTAGGACAAATTATATTACTACAAGAATCCATACTTAAGGTAGAAATAAAATATCTACTTCCTTTGTCTAAACGTCTCTCCTATTCGTACCGATATAAAAGGATTTCGATCGACGAAAACAAAGAATATACAAGAGAATATTATTGAGATTGTGACGAGGGGAACTTTCTACTTCAGATACAAAGGGTATAGACTAAGACCCACCGAACACTGATGTCTTCGTCTCTATGAGACTGAAGATTTCGATCTCTCCCTCGACACTGTTACTGAGAGTTTACTAAGAGAACCCTACGAGTGAAAACTTGGAGAGTCGTCGGTCTATTTTCTAGACACCGACAGTACGACACTCTTTCGAATCCATTTTTCCTGACCGGTACCGTAAGACCGGATGTCGGTCTCGATCAGAGTCGGTCGTAGACAACGATCTGTGCCCTTACTTGTGTGGGTGGAGGACAACTAAGGTAGGGACTCAGTAGGAGTAGAACTCGCAGGTTCTAAATAATCCACTTCAAGGTTCGAGTAATACGAGAAAGACTTAGGTACTGGTGTCTTAATCACTCACATTATTTTACTAACAAAATTTGACAATCCAAAACCACATTGGTCTTGTAAAGGGTTTCATTTTTTAGATCCTTCATCTTTTAGATTTTAAAGTTTGGATTTGTCAGACTAATGTCTGATTAATTTGTGATATAGGGGGTACGAATCAAAGAATATATCTTTGAAGAACAAATAAACAAATATAGGGGTCAGTCAAATTTTTGATGTAGTGTCGTCCCTTAAAAAACAGAGTAGGTGCTGTCGTCTATAAAAATGGACAAAACAAGTAAAGACATAGGGCATCAGGTCGCGTCACCGACTATAAGTCAAGTCAAGTCAAGTCAGTGAGTCAAGACAGACTGAGAAACACTGGGTATGTAACGGCGTGTGGTCCGAAGGGACAGGTAGTGGTTGAAGGTCTCGAACGAGTTTGAGTACAGGTAACTCAGCCACTGTGGTAGGTTGGTAGAGTAGGAGACAACAGGGGAAGAGGAAGACGGTAGTTAGAAAGGGTCGTAGTCTTAGAAAAGATTACACAGTCAAAAAACGTAGATCACCGGTGTCATAACCTCGAAGTCGTAATCAGGAAGGTCACTTATAAGTTCTGATTAAAAGAAATCCTAGTTGACCAAACTAGAGAAACGTCAGGTTCCTTGAAAATCCTCAGAAGAAGTTGTGGTCAAGTTTTCGTAGTTAAAAAACCGTGAGTCGAAAGAAATACCAGGTTGAAAGTTATGTACTGATGACCTTTTTGGTATCGGAACCGATATGCCTGCAAACAACCGTTTCATTATGAGTCATCTGTGAGTTATTTTAAAAAAACTACTTACTTATAGAGTATCTCAAATACTGACCTGTATGACTTTGGACACTGAAGTAGAACATCTTAAGGTGTAGATGGTCTGGACTACGATAATATTTACCATATTTTCACAAGAATGAATTAGCAATATAGGAGTATTACTTCTACAATAATTCTGTAAGTAAAATGTTTACTTCTCGACTTCTGAAACTTAATTATTTGTTTAATGAGTTCTGTGGTATCAGTAGTTTCTCAAACCTAGACTTAAAACAAACTGGGATTGGATAAGTATAACGGAAAAGGAAAAGAGACGAGAAGAGGTAAGACGTGAGATTTGATCCTCCGAAATGAAAAACCTAAGGTAACTAATCCAAGAAAAAGGTAGACCGAAAATTAACCTAAATCGGTTATCTTCCATGAGGGTCCTCTACTCTCTCGTCTTCTCTCTTCAAACACTATAAGTACCGGATAGGGAGAGACGATCCGACACCCGACAGTCACTGGCGTAAAGGACATCGTTTTCGAGTTTGTAGACCCCTTACAGAAGAGTTGACTAAAGAGAGATCCAAGAAATTTATTTGGAAGTGGGAACGGAAGTACGAATGCTTACCATCATCTAAGGACGATGACGACCGTTGACTAAAGGGAAATAGGAAAATTGTAGAAACATTTATAAGGAAGTAATTTGAGAGAAATGAGTCGAGAAAGTACATACGGGAGACGTCTAGGGACTTTTGTAGGGACTTTTGTAGGGGTTTATGTAGGGACTTATGTCCCCCATTCCGTCACCTTGGGACTCCGTATATGTGGTATACGACTTTATAAATCCTTTGAATTGAGTAAGATAGTTTGACAAATATCTTACAAGATAAGAGACTTGAACTTGTTTACATTGTAATGTTTACTGAACCCATTGGTCCAAACCTATATCTTAACATCCCGGGGTATTCAAGGTCCAACCTTACACCTCTATGGAACCGAACGGAGAGAGAGAAGAGGAAATATATTTATGGTAGATCGTGGAACTCTCCGGAGTATGTACATACACATCTGTGAGGTCGAGTATACAAGTCCAACGTCCGTCCGTGTGTCGGTAGAGAACCTATGAGAAACTCGAATACCCAAACGTATGACCAACACATAAAACGGAATCCGTTCGACTTAGAAAACTCCCCGAGAGTGTCTACAAGGTTCATCTATGTCTAATAAACCCGTCCTTTAAAGTGTCCATGGTCCATGGACTTTGTACCAGATCTTTTGATCGATACTGAAGACCTCCTGTGTTGAGAAACCCGGTATCAACAACAAAAAAAAAAAAAAAAGAGGGGTACCTATTCCTACTCCGACCCTTCTCCTGCTTTTACGATTTTGTACCCCAAAAAGAAACTATCGGATACCATCTGATCCAGTCGAGAACGTCCTAGGACCGACTACATAGTATAAAGTGGGTCATCCAAAGTATTGAGTTCTTCCGCTACTTATAATAACCACTACAGTTTTCAATTATATTATAGGTTTAGAAGACCCGACTCGAGAATCAAATGAAGTTCTAAATTTTTAACTCCATCTGTGTCTTTAAAAGGAAAACAGAAGAAACTCGAACTTTAAAATCGATTATCAATAGTAGTATTTATAGAACCTCTTACATGGTGAACAACGTTTCTATTCAAACACGGTCTGTCTATAAAGATTAAATAAAAGTTTACTCACCCGGAGGAACTCTATCTTTTAAAGACAGTCTTTGAGATGGTCCTTGAGGTTCACTGTTTCTTTCTTTGTTGATGAATTGACCGACTAAAAGAGACCAAAGTTTCTTTACGACTGATTTCGTTTTGTTCCAAATCTTTTAGGAACATACCGATAAGGAGTCTGTATTTCAGGATTCTAAAATTTATGACACAAAATAATCATTAAACCTCATAACGGACTCTTTCCGAGGGGACAGTTTTTGAAACCAGTTACGTAGATAGACATAAAGGTAGAGAAGGGTCGTCTTGACTCTGATAGTCGTCAATAAGACTCCAATAATCAGTCATGGAAACTGTTTGCCTCTGTACAGTAGATAGCGGTGGTCAAACTCTACCTCTCATGGGTAGACGGAATCGTGACATTAAGTACCATCGACCAGTCTATGCATCATTGTTCGATTGAACAAGTTTCACCACCTGTCGAAGAGACTTCAAGGAAGTACCCACCCCACGAGGGGAGCAATTCTTTCGGCACTATTCTCACCCTTCCCCTTCTTGTCGGTCATCAATGGAGACCAACTTACGTCGGGTCATAAGTCTAATGTCACAAGACCCCGTCCCTTCTTTAATTTACCGTTTCGAGATAAAGTACACAAAAAGAATTTTTAACTAATTGTTCAGAGAACAGGACGTCTCTAGTCAAATCAAGGTTAGAGTCCAACTATCTTAGGGATTCGATCCCCTCACCATCTGTAGGCACAATGAGATTCCTGACCGTGATCAGTCGTTTAACATCCGGTGACTGGGTACTCCTGTATTACGGATAAAAGATAAAATGTTTTCTAGTTATTTTTAGTTAAACAGAAAGTGGTATCCCTTAAACTCTCGACGAGACTAATGTGACTGGACTGAATAAATTAGTAAACAAGAAGATTTTTTTTTTAAGACGGACTTTTGGAGTAAAAGATCTCCAAGTGATCTGATTGTGACTTGAGACGAATTTACGATGTACTGACTTTTTAGAAGGGATAGGAATGATACATTTTGTTAAAAGAGGGAGGAAATAGTCTAAGATAGGGTAATGGGACGAGTAAAGAAATCGTGAATAATGGAGAACTGTGACATTATATTTACATAAACATAACAAAGAGAGGGAGTGATCTCACGGTCGAAATGGTTCTCTTCACAAACGAGTTCGTCATAAAGGTCTCGGACTTATTACCGACCAGGAATCCTTCGACCTTAACTTGTCAATTACTTACTTACTTTTTACATTTTTAGGTCTACAAAGGAGTCGGGATATCCACTGAAACATAAGTCTCCTTATCACAGAACAATGATAATGTAACGGTATAAACGAGAGGTCAGACTACACCGAATCCCTTTAAACATGTTCCAAACATTTCTGTCACCATTGATCCCTTCTCTTATTATTGGTTTTTCAGTCGTCGTAAGATGGGTACCAAAAAGGAACCAAGACTGGGTTCGTGATACCAACACGTTTCACGGTAGTAATTCTCTTAGATGGACTCCCTTATATACTTTTGAGGTCCTTGTTAAGACGTCAAAAAGACATTTAGATTTTAACCAAGGTTTTTTTCAAAATTTTACAAGTGTCACCCATAAAGATCCATACTCTAGAGTACCCCAAAATAAATAGATATAAATAAATGGAGAGGTATAAAAGATTTAAAAGAAGTTACTGTTAAATTAAGGAAACTTTAGCCTTTTTCAACATTCAAATTTATTTTTTTATTTACGGTAGGTGTGTATACGTGAACATCTGAGTTAGAAACTTTATTATCTTACCATTTTCTAATTAGTTCAAATTAAACTCCGAATATGTCGTCCTTTATGTCTGAATTTTAGAACTAGTTTAAAGTTTACACTATTAAAAAAATTGTTTAATCGTACTACAAGGAACTTACTATTAATTCACTTACCTTACTACTTTATTCTATAAAAATATCTTACGTACGTAACAATATTTGATTTTGAGTCTATAGTTTTATCTGGTATTTGTCTTATTGTACCTATATCTCTTCAGTTTATCAAATTGTTAATGTTACCATGTTTTCGCTTTACGAATTACTACGACTTTAAATCTTTGTCCGTAGACCTTTTGTCATTGAGACTTCTCTTTTATTACGTTTTAAGGTCCGACCTATTTAAAGTTCGTCCTTAGTTCTAACGGTCCTCTTTATAGTTGTTGGAGTCCATACGTGAACTATGGTGAGATTACCGTCTTTCACTTCTCCTTGATTTCTCGGAGAACTACTTCCACTTTCTCTTCTCACTTTTTTGACCGAATTTTGAGTTGTAAGTCTTTTACTTCTAGTACCGTAAGTCCTGGTAGTGAAGTACGTGTATCTACTCCTTTTTCACCTATATTAGTGTCTAAAATAAAGAACCCGAGGTTTTAGTGACGACTATCACTGACGTAACTTTAATTTTCTGTGAACGAGGAACCTTCTTTTTGATACTGTTTGGGTCTTCGTATAATCTTTCGTCTCTATAGTGGAACGGTTGTTTCCAAGCAGATCAGTTTCGATACCAAAAAGGTCATGAGTACATACCTACACTCTCAACCTGATATTACTTTCGACTCGTGACTTCTTAACTACGAAAACTTACAACATAACCTCTTCTGAGAACTCTCAGGGAACCTGTCGTTCGTCTAGTTTGGTCAGTTAGAATTTCCTTTAGTCAGGACTTATAAATAAACTTCCTGACTACGACTTCGACTTCGAGTTTATGAAACCGGTGGACTACACTACTCGGTTAAGTAACCTTTTCTGAGACTGCGACCCTTCTCACTCCCGTTCTCCTCTTCCTCCCGCTGTCCCCTACTCTACCAACCCCGTAGTGACTGAACTTCCTGTTTGAGGCCCTCTGTCACTTCCTGTCCCTTCGGACCCTACGACGTCAGGGACCCCAACGGTGACTTGTGTTGAATCACTGACTTGTTGTTGTTGTTGTTGTTTTGAGACTTCATCGTGTCAAGTCCTGTAGTTACCTCATGGTGAATGATAACGCCTTTGACACAAAACTTTCCTTCATCAACTTTAAGTTGACCCTCAAGATGGTTTTTACTCCATTTATACCCTAAGACTAAATTATATTGAATCTTAGAAAGGTCTTACACGATTAATACACGGTACCCTCTGGATCTCCTTTGTATTCCGTTTTAGAGACTGAATGTCCTTAAATTGTCTACACAATTATTCCGTTATACGTGTCCTTGGGTCGTCTCTGGGAGACTACTTCTCTATTTACACAATTGTGTAAGACATATTAATTGTGGTACCCGACAGTTGTTTCACTCGTCACAACCTATCTCAATGGTCCTTACCAAAGTATTTCTTCATCTGTGGTTTAGTAGGTGTGTTTACAGGTAAGTAAAATCGACTTTTTTTTCTCCTTCATCTTCTCCCTAAGTGTTTTCTTCTAAAATCTGAGAACCAGACATGGAAAGTCTAGTTTTACCATATACCCTTCGAACTTACAATACGATTTATATACACGAGTCATCGAGTCAGTATAAACTGAGAAACGTTGGGATACTTGACATCGAGTGGTCCGAGGAGACGGGCACCTTAAGAGGTCCGTTCTTACGTGTAAAAGAGACAGGACTGTTATTGCTAATTTAAATGGACTCAAAGTTTCTTTAATCTATTGAACGAGTCAAGTTAATTAATCATTCATAAACCTCAGGTGAAAACAGACAATGATTGTAAACTTCACTAGAGTTTATACGAAATAACTGAAAGATGAGAAAACCCTGACAGTATTCATACCTCCGTATTTAGGTCAAGACATAATCTAGTTCATCTTTAATCTACCTCTCAGTGCACTATGTCCATAAAACGAAGAAAGATGTGACTTGGATTGGATTGGAAAGTCAGTCAGACCGAATTAGTATCTGTTCGAATGAAGATTCCTAGTCTAAAGGACACCAATCTATGACAAACTCCAATATTGAATTTTAACGACAGAATGATAGAGGTGTAGAAATACAGGGATTCTCCATCATGAATATATTCGATAGATACCATATCTCTTAAACAGAAATAGTATATCCAAAATAAAACCGAACAGTATTTACCGACCGAAGACTTTAAGATAGATCCTCTTTGACTCACTATGGTAAGTCCAGTCACCCACACAACCTCTCCAGTCGCTAAACCCCGGTATAGAACTTAGGTGTAAACGTACGTACGAAGGGACCACCGAGTCTCCCATTTCGCAGACGGATGTTACGCCCTCTGGACCCAAGCTAGGGACCCAGCCCTTCTAGAGGACCTCTTCCTTTGCCGTTGGGTGAGGTCATGAGAACGGACCTTTTAGGGTACCTACCTCTTCGGACCATCCGATGTCAGGTACCCCAACGTTTCTTAGCCTGTACTGACTTGCTGAAGTGAAAGTGAAAGCGTGGTAAAGTCTTCCCGAAGGGTTCCCCGAGTCACCGTTTCTTAGATGGACGATTACGTACTCTACTCCTCTGTGTCCAAACTAGAGACCAAACCCTTCTAGGGGACCTCTTTCCTTTACCGTTAGGCGAGGTCATAAGTACGACCTTTTAAGGTACCTCTCCCCTCACACCACCCGATGTCAGGTACCAAGTGTTTCTCAACCTGTACTGATTCTCTTGCTCGGACGTGTGTTCGTGTGGTAAAGCCTTGATTTGGTCAGAATCTACAAATTTCATGTATAAACGTATACTAAAGGTATTTATAAGTAACGGGTGTTGTTTCCATTAATATTAATAGGAAGATGTAACCCAGTGTTGTTTCTTTCGACCATTTAAATATTAATAAAAGGGACTGCGACTAAGGTAGAAGACTGAGGGTTATAGGGGAAAAGGTGTCTACCGATAGGTATAGGACGGATATTAAGGAGTCTCAAATTGTATTAGGACCCGATCCAGAGAATCGTTGTTATTCTGTAAGATAATTAGTTGTATTTCATGAAATACGGAGTGGTTGACTTTTTCCTCCGTGAACACGTGTGTATGTGTTTTAATTTTGATAAATCAATCCCTTTCAATAATTATTCAATAATTATTTAAGTACTAAAGATATATAGATAAATTTATAGATATAAAATCTTGTAATAGACAATTGTCATAAAATAAATCAGATATTATTTTATTTTAAACACTTGGTCCTGGGAACCATACCTTTCATTTTAGACATCTCTTCGTTTATGTGAAAGTAAATGACTACCTGAAAAACACTATGTACACGGTTGTCATGGTTAGGGGTCCGAATAACATACGAATCGACACCTATCTTATAGAAGAAACTGGTGTAATTTCGATACAACGTATTGATAAAAAAGTAAAATGATTAATTACAGTTTTCACGAAACTTTAATACATTTCATACATATTCATTGTATCTGAAATATAAAATATATTTCTACACTTAACTGTACAAATGCGAAGTAGTTATACAAACAGAAGTATAATTCCTGTCCTATTTCATTTACCCATTTACCTACCTACCTTCTATGTTCTTCTATCGTTACCATGTGTCTACTACTCTTGTCATCATCGCAATCAGTGGATCAGCACAGGCTGCGAAACGCTGGGGCACCTGACATCGGGCGGTCCGAGGAAACAGGTACCCTAAGAGGTCCGTTCTCATGACCTCGCCCAACGGTAAGGGAAGAGGTCCCCTAGAAGGACTGGGTCCTTAACTTGGACCCAGGACGTAATGTCCGTCTAAGAAATGGTAGACTCCATATCCTTTCGGGGTCTACTACTCTCTACTATCGGTTTATATGAATTCTAATTTTTATTGAAAAGACATAAGAACATGTAGACTACAAACGCTCTTTGGAGATTTTTATCGTTAAAAGGTAAAGTTTTCATTCTTTTGACATCAACTTTCTTTAGTGGGTTAAGTGTCTTGGTCATGGTAGTCTTTAGTTTGGGTACAGACAAGGGTGTGACAACAGGAGAGATCGGGTAGAATTGTAGTCTAAAACACAGTCTTACTCTCTGTTTACACTATTACACTGTTCACTCTCTCAACTCCGTGTCCCAAGGTATTCTTTTCTACGTCCTATTCCCGGTCCAAAGTGTCGGGACTGTCCCCCGTAAACCCTTTCCTTCCCCATGAGTACCCTTTTCATTGGGTACCTCGATTCGGTATAGTTTTAACAGATCCTACTCACGAATGGACATTATATTGGTTTTTTCTACTTTACGCACAATACACTGTAATTTTCTGTCACATCGGGTCGAGCACTATAATATAATGTAACACGTAACACAGTGCCAGATCCAAACGTCTAGGTAACGAATACTTTACAAACGATGAAGGAGGGTGGAAAGTGAGGTGGGGGTGGGGGTTTTGACGGAGACGGTTCTTAGTCAAAGGGAAATCACTCCTAAATACTAGTATCGAGATTTCACGAGGTATCCCCTCGCGGTCTTCGAGTAAAAGGGGCTGTGTAGTTTATACATGTGCGGTGTTTTAGTCGATGGATCACTCAATTTTGGGGCATTAACGGTATCACTACCCTTTTAAGGAGTTCGTCTAAACCAATCGGTATCATTGTTCTGAATATTGGAAATACTTCCGGAAACCCGGGATTAATAAGTCGTCGACGACGGTCCCGATTTTGATTGGGTGCAGATTTATCAATTAAACGTAAAGGGAAGGGGACTTCGTCCGATAGAATGAGTAACAACATGGACTGGATAAAGACTTCGGGAGTCGGGGATAGTCATCGTTTTGAGGGGGAGAACAGAAGGTTGAACTTCTTCTTTTTAACACTAATTATTATAGATTGTTTACATTTCTGGTTTTTTGGTATATCTTCCTATTTGAGACCGATGATAGATCGACTCATTGTAACTATGTACTACAGTAGTTCGTTAAGGAATTACCCAGTTTAAAAATCCGCTGAGAGTTCTTCAGTGGGGTACTCTCCTCAACGAAACTATTTTCTAGGTGTTTCTACTAATGGGTCTGTAAAGTCAAACAAATCTTAGTAGTGGTAGATAATCAATGAAAAACACCCTTACAGTCTAGACTCTCATCAAGGGACTATAAACAACAGTGTGACTAAGCCGCAGTTTCTTTCTTCAAAACTTGACTCATGAAGACATTGGTAAAGAAAACTGAAAAAAGAACACCACCTCTACATCAAACATCCGATCTAGTAATGAGTTTTGTAACGTGTCTACAAAAGAACTTATTATATTAGAGGTCGGGTTCCAACTTCTACAACAATTGAGGGTAACAACGATTTTGTTACTAGTCACATAAAACCTGGTACCTTATCATAGACATCAGTCCTCTGTTAATCTCATGTTCATATCGCGTAGACAAGAAAGAGTCTACAGAGGAGTTTTTTGTCTACGAGACAAAGGTAAGTTATAGTGAAAGAAAGAAAAAGAAAAAAATTAACTGGTCCCCTTTCTTCCCCTTTTACTCTCGAACAAAAACAAAGGAAACTCCCTGTACGTCCTTACTCATACTCACTCCTACTTAAGTGACTGTATATAGACTCACATGTGTACACGAACGTATGTACACACCCATACACATATGATATATATATATATATATATATTAAGATAATATAGATATACGCAAACTTGACACCACAACCTCTTCTGAGAACTCTCAAGGAACCTGACGTTCCTCTAGGTTAGTCAGGTAAGATTTCCTCTAGTCAGGACTCACAAGTAACCTTCCTGATTACGACTTCGATTTTGAGGTTATGAAACCGGTGGAGTACGTTTCTCAACTGAGTAACCTTTTCTGAGACTACGACCCTCCCTAACTCCCGTCCTCTTCCCCTGCTGGCTCCTACTCTACCGACTTACCGTAGTGCCTGAGCTACCTGCACTCAAACCCACTTGAGGCCCTCAACCACTACCTGTGTCTCCGGACCGCACGACGCTAAGTACCCCAGCGTTTCTCAGCCTGTGCCAACTCGCTGACTTGACTTGACTTGACTAATATACATAACCGTCCTGATCCATGTATTAAATATTCCGGGTCATGTTTTAATTTTGCACCCCGGGTAACAAATTTTTATAATTCTTAAAAATTTTTAATTAAAATAACCTCAAATCAACGAAATGTTACAACACAAGCAAAGATGGTATGTCGGTTTAATTAGTCGGTATATGTATAATCATATATTCACATAATAATCAGTGAGTCAGTACAGGTTCAGAAAAGTCGAGGTACCTTGAGATCTAAACGGCCTGAGGAGACAGACACCCTAACAGGTCCGTTCTTATGACCTCACCCAACAGTAAATGATGAGGTCCCCTAGAAGGACTGGGTCATTGTTTGGACCTAGAGGACGTAACGACCTCTTAATAATAATAATAAAACGTCTTCTTAAGAAATAGCAGACACGTTGGTCCCTTAGGGACAATTATGTATACGACGACTCAGCGAAGTCAGCACAGACTGAGAGACGTTGGGGTATCTGCCGTCGGGTGGTCCGAGGGGGCAGGGACCCTAAGAGGTCCGTTCTTGTGACCTCACCCAATGGTAAAGGAAGAGGTTACGTGCTTTCACTTTTCACTTTCACTTCAGCGAGTCAGCACAGGCTGAGGATCGCTGGGGTACCTGACGTCGGATGGTCCGAGGAGACAGGTAACCTAAAAGGTCCGTTCTCATGACCTCACCCTACGGTAACGGATATTGGGGAGGGATTACTCTTGTAATCCCTCGTGTCCTTTGACATGGCTATGAGACACATTTGACTTACCCTTCCTTCAGGTCTTCCCTACCCTTCTCATAATTCTTAAATTCTCCTCACTGGTGTCTCGTCATTTGATTCGGGACCTGGGGAAACTGCCATGACCTGTGTATAGGTATCTCGAAAAGGACAGAAAACTGAAGAGTCATCTATTGATCGGTCTCTGACCTAGAGGGAAGAAATCGAACGACTCTATTTACCGAGTTCACTCTAGACAATCTTAAGCCGATTAAAGATTATAATTTGGTCCCACAAACCTCTACCCCACCCCCCTTTTGTTCTTTCCGGGGACCAATTATACGTCACTCTTGGAAAACAACCTACTACCATTCGACTTACGTTCTCCCTTTTATTCCGACCACGGCGGAACAGTCACTAAATTAATAAAAGGGTAGATGTGAACAAAAACTTCGAATAGTCTCGTTTCATGACACCCGTCGGGTCGACAGTGACAATAGTAACACCGAGCCTCACAACATCAGGACTAAGGGTAACATTACGTTAATTAGAAAACGAAAAGCGATTACCTACTTGTTCGTATAAATGACGTCGTATTTTAGGATTAATAAAAAACTTGTCTACGTATTTCCCTTACATTTAATTACCGTTCACTGTTAACACTATTTACGCGTGATAGAGAAATTTACAGTCTCAAGGACACGACATCTCACTCGGTTGCGAACCTACATTTTCGACGGGGTGAGAGTAGATGGACACTCTCCTCCGTGTCAGTACGAGTCTTAGATAAAACTCCCTTACTGAACACGAAAATCTGATGTCACAGAAAGGTCCACCGAGATCTCCACTTCTTGGGTGGACGGTTACGGCCTCTGAATTCTCTACACCCAAACTAGGGACCCAACCCTTCTAGGGGAAATCTTCCTTTTCCGGTGGGTGTGTCCATAAGAACGGACCTCTTAGAGAACCTGTCTCCTTGGACCACCCGATTACAGGTATCCCAGCGGTTCTCAACCTATACTGACTTCGGTCGATTCGTGTGAACTCGATCACGATGGTGATGACAAAAATTTTAAAAATAAAATAAGTAATGTACAACATTGGATCAAGGATATTGTTATCGTTCTTGAATAATCAACTCGAAAAAAAGACATAAGTAATGACTACATAAAAGTGTTTTTAAGAGAATAATGTTTGAAAATTTTTAACGTTGCCATATCTCTTTGAACTGTTGTATTAAACTCGTTTTCTCCGGGTTATTTTTATCGTCCCAACGTACTAAGACAATCCCCTTCGTGTGACTAACTTTGGCGGGCGGGACCGGTCCGTGGTATCATTGGTAAACGTACTCAGCAAAATACTGTCCTCTAGGACTATTCCTTATACCTTGATTATTCGGTGGTGGTTGGCCTTCTCAAGCCCTTTCCAGCTTTCCTCCGTGGCGCACAGGCAGGTGAAGGGTCTTAGCGAGAACGATCGTAGGTAGAACCGACTCGCTACGCACGCGGTGGTCCTTTCTGAGACTTAATCTTCCTAACCGGTTTCTGGTGGGCCTTTGATTAGGGTAGTGGTATTTTGGGCTCTGACGCTCGGTGTACCGTCTCGTCAAGAGGACCCAAGGGAATGGGAGGACGAGAGGCGGGCCCCCGGGACAGGGTTATTTTAGAGAACGAAACAGTCGTGGACACAGAGGAGCCTGTTAAGTAAAGGCTCACAATCTGTTCTCGGGTCAAAGCCCGGGACCTTCCCCAGGGGGAAGGACGTTGTTAAGGTAAATGTATTTTAAGTCACTGTGATTCTTCATCAAAGAAGACACTCTCCAATCATTTTAACCTTCACCACGAAGACTCCAGACAAAGAGTTAGACTCGTGACCACAGTGTCTACAAAAATAACTTAATATTCTAACTCCTATATATGAAAAGAGGGACTTATAGTGTGAAGTTATTGTTAAAATTTATTCTCGAAAAGTATAAAATAGTTACTATAACTAAAATTTTGACTCTACGTCTCACCAATTTGGTGTCTGGCTCCACCTCTTCTATTTCCCGTCTTTTTAACAAACTTATGTACACAGGAACTCAAAGTTCCTCATCGAAGTACTCCAACTACAGAGTCGAAAGGACAGAGAGGTGTATGTCACTCGTAACCGTGACTTTCTCAAAATTGTGTCGAGCCCCATAAAGCGGTACCTTCTTTCACGACCACGTCCATCCCACTCAACTGAGAGGTTGAGGGGGGTGGAGGTGGTGGTGTAATTTAAGATAAATGTTATGATAAAAGTTGTGTTCTTTTTGTTTATCTAAACACTCTCCCTTTTGGCGATGACAACCGTTCTAGCGAAACGACCAAGTAGTAATGACCCCACTTTACGAAAGGTAGGTAATAACGAGACAGAAGGTCTCTACCATGAAACACACGATTTATCAGCACTACGATGATGAAAACACTACTCGGTCATCTCGACATTTTCTAAAACAACCCTTGTTGGGGTAATTTAACAATAAGGGAATACACATAAAAATCATGTAGTTTAAAGATATTGTACGGAGTTTAAGACAAAGTATGACAACACGAGTCTAAAGACGGTGCAAATCCGTTGAGTAGAAAAAGAACAAAGAAACAGGAAGATTTACGGAGGTACGGGAAAACTACTGGAAAAGTTAGATCCAAATCATGTCCCCAGGACTATCCTTATTGGGTACCTAACAAACTCCAGACAAGAACAATTGGGGAAAGGATCGAGGGTACAAAGTACGGTTTCGGGACTCCTTGACACTTGTTTGGACGGAATTGAATGACATTCTAAGATCTTTAAGATGGACTGAATGGAAGGAAGATAAATGGATGTAAGAGGACATAAAAGATGGGAGTCAGAAACCATGCAACCATAGGACAAAAGGGAAGAACGAGAAACCAAAGTAAGCTTAAGTCAGTAAGTCTAAAGTGTAACAGTGGAAGTATATTTGTAACGACGAACATATGGTACGTACCTACGAGTCAGCGAGTTAGTCCTGACGTCGGACGGTCCGAGGAGACAGGTACCTTAAAAAGTCCGCTCTTATGACCACCCAGCGTAAAAGGAGGAGGGTCCTTAGAAGGGGTGCGTCCCTAGTTTGGGTACAGATAACGTAGAGGACTTAACCGTTACTCTCGTAGATCTTACTTTTCCTCCCGAAGGGACAACCAAATCGTCATTAAACGGACATTACGTCGTCTGGGTCCAAGTGAGGGATCCAACCCTGTCAGGGGACCCCCTACCGAACCGGTGGGTGAGGTCATAAGAACGGACTTCTTAGGGTACTTGTCTCCTCGGATCCCCCGATGTCAGGTATCCCGACGTTTCTCAATCTGTACTGACTTCACTGACTCGTGTCTTACTGTTTTTCCTGTCCTAGAGTCAGTCAAAAGGAAGTAAAAACTACTAGAAAGTTAAAGTCTTTTAGGATAGTAACGTTAAAACCTGATAATCCGACACAGGTACTTTTGAGTGTCTTGAGGTTCGTTTCGACCTAGGATAAATGTGGAGTCATCATTCATCTTTAATGTCCTTTTCCTGAAGAAGACAAACCTAACCGACAAGATAAGTCTCTTTACTCGGTCCGTCTCAGTTCACCAACGTGTTCACGGAGTATTACGGGATTATTTTTCACGTTTTATTTCATGATGTGACCTTACCTTTAGTAAAGTGTTTATTTTGCCGAGATAATGAAAAGTACCTCAAGAACTGAAAAGTCGGAAAGATGACTCTTGAGTAGTCCCACTTTTATTTAAGGAAGTAGAGGATGAAAAATTGCAAAGTTTAATTAAATCCTCACGACTCCTTTTTACTTATTAGGAGAATCAACCTTTTTAGGACTTAACGTTGAGAAAAATAGAAACGAGATAGTATATTTTTTTGGATTATATATATACGGTATATAAAATATAATAAACTATATAAACATACAACTATCACACTAAATTTTATATTTTGTGACTACCAAATCGATTGTAACATTAAATATACACACAAGTTAGTGAGTCAGCACAGTCTGACGTTTGGGTACCTGAAATCGAACGGTTTGAGGGGACAGGTACCTGAAAAGATCCGTTCTTATGACCTTACCCAACGGTAAAGGATGAAGTCCTCTAGAAAGTGTAGAGGACGTAACCGTCTACCTAAGAAATGGTGACTCGGTGGACCCTTCAGGTCTATTAAGTATATGTTGTCATAATAAGTTTTGTAATCTTATGATTACATCAATATTTAAATTTGTTTCCATTAATTTACGATAAATATCTCAAAAATTATTGTTCTTTACACGACTTATACTACTATTTACCTTTTTGTGTTCTATTTTACAACATATATGTTAAACTCGTATAGACATGAAAGATTTGAAGATGTTATTCGTATATAAAGTGACTATTATCCCCGCAAGGGGTCACCGAATCACCTCATTTCTTAGGTGGTCGTTACGTCCCAGTCGTCCTCTTCGTCCAAACTAGAAACCCAGTCCTTCTAGAGGACCCCCTCCTTTACCGTGGGGTGAGGTAATAAGAACGGACTTTTTAGGGTACTTACCTCCTCGGACCACCCGATGTCAGGTTTCCCAGTGTTTCTCAAACTGCCCTGACTGACTCGTACGTATCGTTCTTCTACGTGTAACTACTATGTGTCCTTTTTTTATTGTTCGTTTTTAGTAACGAAAATTACAAATCTTTATTTTTTATTAATAACGGTTAAGAATTACTCAACAGTGATTTTTTTTTTTCTAGTCGGACACGAAACTATGACTTAGTCCGGTTCATAAAATCAAAAACGTTTATTGAATAACCATTTGTCCAGTCTCGATTAGGGGGATTAAACGTAAAAGTAACAGGAGAAATTTCTGTCCTCAGTTTCTTTAATTGAGAAGTGGTCGGTGTGGAGCTTCTGAGTAAGGAGTCAATCCGTTGGTCTTGAGTCACCTCTTATGTCTCTACGAGAGTACATTTTAATGTATTTGTCATATATATAAAATCTTTGTATTCAGTAATAAGAATGTTTAATTTACAAATAGTCTGTGTAAATCAACCTTAGATTTAACCTGGGTTCAACTCTCTTTTCCTCGACTCTTTACTTACAGTGTTAAGACCTGTCATTAGAGTCAACTTTAAAGATATACAGAATTATTGAGTACGTTTTATTCACCAATATAAACTACCTCTCAACCACGAACGTGAAACTTCTTCAGAAGGACTCTCGTAGGGGACTTCCTTGGGACGTGACGAGATCAATCCGGGAGGGACTTTGTCTACGGAATGTATTTCATCTGTATTCACCCTGAAACTCCCACCGTAATACAAGACGTAAACTCACGACTTGGTGAACGGGGAGGTATGTCATCAGAAGGTGGTCACCAATTTTGACCTCTCAGTTTTACTTAACCGGGAAGATACACTTCCCCTCCGAATAAAAGAAAAATAACGACAGACTAACCTTACGAGTCACAGACTTTCTTCTCCTACTTAGTTCTTTCAAATCACTCTATCTTAGAGTAACTTGTCTGTAAGAATCTAGTGAAATAAGGGTCAAAAGAAAACGTCTTACCTTAAGAAACGATACCAATCTTAACTAATAATTTACCTAAAAGTACAGGTACCGAGTATCTGACACAATAACGGTCCGAATCAACCTCCAGAGTTCACGAAAGAAAAACCGACACAGAAAAAGTTATTTCCCCAGGAGGACCACCGAAGTTACGTCCTCTGGGCCGAAACTAGGGACCCAGTCCTTCTATAGGACCTCTTCCCTTACCGATGGGTGAGGTCCTAAGAACAGATTTTTTAAGGTACTTGTCTCCTCGGACAGTCCGACGTCAGGGTCCCCAAGCGTCTCATCCTGTGTAGATTCGCTGATTGTAAAAGTGAAAAAATGAGGTATTTTAAAGTTCTAGTTGACGATTTTATCACTGACCCTTCTATATCACACTTACCAAGAGAAAGATGTCGTAAAGAAACGTCCAGATCAATACCGTCTTACTAAACTGACGTATTTAAAAGATGTAATCTCTGATACACGAATCGGTACTATCAGATTAGTAAATCCTTAATCTTCCTTCGATTGGTTCTTTAATACCGGGAACCCACCAAAATTTTTTTATCTTTTATTTTCGAAGAAAATATTAGACTTCTTTAAATACCAAATCATCTCTTCACTTATCATTCATCCTTTTTTCATGAAAGTCATACGAAGTACTGATTGTCCCTTGAGGATTCTAAAAAAAAAAAAAAAAAAAATCAATTATGACCATGAAATGATCTTAAACGAACCGTACGACTGATCTATCTCGTCTCCGATTTACCTAGTTGACACGTCACCAATGAGTAAATATGTATGTCCGACTCACTATCTAAAAGTTTACGCGTTTATACATCAAAAGTTTCAGAGCCTATGTTAGGAGTTTCATGTCGTCCTATTATCTAAACAACTTGTGTCACTACTTAATAGTTCGTTCCGTCTCTTATAAGAAGTCTTTACACCTTATCCTTCATCTTTATCCATAAGAGATACTCGATTCATTTTTCTATCAAACAACATAGTTTGTACAAAGGAATTAAAACGTCTACTGGAGAACCCGAGTACGGTCTAAGTCTCTCGACGTATACCGTTAAGTCAAGTTGGTTTGTCTAGTGAAAGAAACTCGTAGTTCAAAAACGGACGAAGATTCAATCTACGGTCCTTAAGGTAATGACTTTTTTTAGTCCCTAGAATAGAGGTCCTCGAATATCTGATCCCATCACTGTCTTGGAAATCCTCTCACACATAGACTAATAAAAACTGATCTAGTTTCGATGTAAGAGTTTTACCGTTTAAGTTTTACTTATATAAAATTCGGAGAACACTCATAAGTCATATGTAAAAACGTCTTTTTATGTTGACAGAAGTCCACCCGTCGAGAAAGTACCGACGTCAGTGGTAGGTGTCACTAAAAGTTCGGGGGGTTTTATTTCAGACAGTGACAAAGGTAACAAAGGGGTAGATAAAGGGTACTTTACAACCTTGACCTACGATACTACAATCAAAAAACTTACAATTCAAAATTCGGTCGAAAAGTGCGAGGAGAAAGTGAAAGTAGTTCCCCAAGAAACGAAAGACAGTAATCCTACCACAGTAGACGTATAGACTCCAATAACTATAAAGAGGGACGTTAGAACTAAGGTCGAACACGAAGTAGGTCGGACCGTAAAGTGTACTACAGGAGACGTATCTTCAATTTGTTCGTCCCACTGTCATATATCGGAACTGCATGAGGAAAGGGTTAAAACTTGGTCAGTCAACAAGGTACATTCCAAGCTTGACAATGAAGAGTTGGTCGTATGTCCAAAGAGTCCTCTGTCCATTCCACCAGTCCATATGGGTAGAGAAATTCTTAAAGGGTGTCAAACAACACTAGGTGTGTCAGTTTCCGAAAGTTCCTCAGTTACTTCGTCTTCATCTACAAAAAGACCTTAAAACAACAAAAGAGATGCTAGGTTACCTACAACTGTTAAACTAGAGAACAAGGAGACGGGAAAGATTCAAGTCGAACATGTAGACCTTCAAGAGTCACGTACATGATAACTTTAGATCGAACTTCTTAAACTTATATTGGCATAATTGTAGGTTTTTCTCACATCAAAAGGTCATGAAACTTGTAAGAAACCGTGACGGGGGGAGAAACCCAGACCTTATTTTTTGACTATAGAAGGTCAGGACACCGGTGACGACTCAAAAAGTTTAAACGACCGTATAACTCACGTCGTGAAATTGTCGTAGTAGAAAACCCTAAACTTTATCGAGTCGACCTTAAGGGAGTGAAGGTGATCGAAACAGGTGTCATTACGGTGGATTTCGGGTGACTGAAGTATGAGATCTTATAGACAGAGATCCACTCACTGGTGTGGTAACACCAATAGACCCAGTAATTCTGAAAAAAAAAAAAACATATCAAAAAGACACATAAGAACGGTAGAGAAGAATTAGAGAAAAAGACATTCGAGGAATGTTGAAGACAGGAAGTAGTACGGACAGACGTCCTTTACAAGGGAACTAGAAAGGTTAAAAGAACTTCTCTAGAGATCAGAAAGGGTAAGAGGACAAAAGGAGATGAAGAAACGAAACAAGTAAATTCTTCCCGAAGGTACTACCGAGTGACCCATTTCTTAGACGGTCGTTATGTCCTCTGTGTCTTCTGTAATCAAACTAGGGACTCACTCCTTCTAGGGGACCTCTTCCTTTTAACGTTGTGTGTGATCATAGGAGAGGACCCTCTAGGGTACCTGCTTCCTCGGACCTCCCGATGACAGGTTTTCCAGTGTTTCTCAGTCTGTACTGATTCTATATCAGTACTGGGTGAATTTTTTTTTCTATACGTTTTTTAAAAACGGACTCTTATCAAATGATAAACTAAAGCAAAAGACTAATGTATTATATTCGATACGGGTGTTAAAGACAAGAAGTAATTAAGAAAATGTTTAGACAGGAGTATTTTTCGTTTAAAGTTTACTTAAGAAAAAAGAAAGAGAAAAGGGATGTTGAAAACTTTGTCATATTTCAGAATGTAGACATATTAATCAGAAACCCCCTCACAGTAGAAATAAAATAGTGAATACTAAGTATACAAGTTTCAAGTACCTTGGGGAGTCCTTTAGACGAAATATTCTTGACACCGTCATAGTTTTGTAGATAGAAAGTGGGTAGGATACTCAAATTCTAACATGAAGATTTTATATTGGAGGTCTCGTCTACAGTTTGTGGTTCCGGATTGGAGTTATAGTATATTACCTTACGGACAGTTACCTAATACAATCCCCTAGTCTTAAACAGAGATAAAAACACTGTGACACTAAAATCTCCTTAGAAAAAGGAGGAGAAGACATTGTAAAACAGTAAGTCACAGAAAGGGACCTCGACACACATTTCTTCGTGAGAACGGAATGTCGAGAAAAAAAAACGGAGTGAGAGTCGTTACGAATTGGTTGACCGTACGCTTATTCTCCCATTTACTAAATTGACACATTCTACTCACAAGTGTACCCTTAGAATGTTGTGAATTTTATTGAGAAGATCTTCTAAAAAATGACTACACCTGGAACCTCGATATCTATACTTAAACTCTGTACCTTTCTTTTATGACTCTTTGGTAAATACTTCACAAAAACTCAATACTTCCCGTATCGTTATCCAGGCCGGTAAATACTCTCATCGTTCTTTCGGTATAAGGTCTGACCGGAGGTTTTCTCGGGAGAGCCGTATCAGATGATTACGAACAGTGTACTTTCTCGACAGAGGGAAAATGTAAGAAGGACAGAGTATTTGATACTGTTTATGTGTGATTTTGAGAAATTCCTTAAACTCCCTTTTATACATCTATGAAGTGTTTGTTCAAGTAGCAAGTCAAAAACTTTACTAAGTCCTCTTTTTTCAAATATATCGTTTTCAATAAAAATATATTAATCTTTTTACACATTAAGTATTTACAACTCTAGGTGTCTCTGTTTAAACTGTCAAGACCCTTCCGTTTAACCTATCTAAAAAGTACATTGTCTACGTTGTCTATGTACCTCAGTAAGTATTAGACAACTCAAGGATAATAGAAATGTAAGTAAAAATTTAAAACAAGTAAACAAATTGTTCGTGATACATGAACTCTTAACACGAGTCAAGACCTTATGGACACTCGGTACTCGGTTATGGTTGTGCCACGAACCGAAGTATATAGAATATTAATACAGGTTTGTAGTGGTTTTGAGTTCCCTCTTTCAGTTTATATACCAAGAACGACACACCGTCTCCTTTACTTATGTTATTCCTACTACACGACACTACAATCTCCCTGTATTCTCTATTGTACTATTAAAACATCTCTTTAACGAATCAAACTTCTAAGGTGTCTACCGTGAGACCTTCTCCACCAGACGTAGTATTTTTATAGAACTCTCTGGTATGGCATACGAGTCAGGAAGTAAGTAAATCATTTGCGACCGACGGTGTAAACTTGATCCCCCGATCAGTGTCCTGTCGGATCCCTCCTTATTCTGTTTATGCACGTGAGACTCCTTAAAGTATCAGATTATGTGGACCAAATACCTATGTCGGTACTTTCCTTTTGTTTAGTGTTACTTTCAAGAGACCCTTGAATGTCTCTTTCCTTATAGTGATAGTCTCTTTTACCTCACTAACCCTTCTCAATGTTCCTTTCCCAGGAATATAGGTTCAGAATTTTTTTTTTTTTTCTCTCTCTGAATTAAGAATTTTCTACCTCTCTATCTCATCTACAGAAAAAGGTAGAAATAGGGTGACGACGACGATTCAGCGAAGCCAGCACAGGCTGAGACACGCTGGGGTATCTGCCGTGGGGACAGGGACCCTAAGAGGTCCGTTCTTGTGACCTCACCCAACGGTAAAGGAAGAGGTGAAATAGGGTGATGTAAGACGATTTTTGAGACCGGTAATATATTTTTTCCTTGTATTATTATCTGACTTTCCACTTCTCTTCTTCTGTCTGCCCAATGTCTGGTGTCCGAGGTTCTGTACTGTACCACCATTTTAGTGACTCAAAAGAAAGAAGGATACATAGGGTCTGAATCTCTACTTCTTCGATCTTTATGTCGGTCACTCATTGATGTTTAATTTTTTTTTTTTTTCTTTTCGGGTTGTTTAGTACGGTCATTCTGGTTTTACAAAATCTGTTCACGAGACAAGATCGGTTTATCATGTCTCTTTTGACATTGAAAAGGAGAACGGAGATGACTGTTGTCGTTTTAGACTCTCCTTTCAGTCCCCAAGGTGGAAGTGGTCCAATATTGTTACATACGGTTGGTGGGGTGGTGGTAGTGGTGGTTCCTCAACAGTCCCTTCCGACTTATGTCTCGGTTCTGTAACTGGGGTAGGAGGGTCGACCTATCACAGTTTTCTCCCGACCACACCGAAATCCCGAAAATGGTAACAGGTCGTCACTTTTCCGGTGGAGGAACCACTGGAGGTTCCAGTGGAGTCACTACCGATGTTCCCGTCGTCGTCACTCCGGGTGTCCACGGAGAGTTTCAGAGAGGATTTGTCTCGAGACGACCCCTCGGTCTTAAGACTTAAGGTGGTTCGTTCTTCCTCCGCGATGGGAAGTTCATAGTTGTTTCCCAATCACCTCTGGAATCTAAGATAAAGATGAACTGATATTGAGAAAGAAGAAGACGGTCTTATGACAAGTTTCTTCTGTCACTATGTCAAAGTACCTTATACGTTACGTCCTTCCGAAATTCACCGATTTTTAACCGAATAACCCCGATATAAAATTTGTTACTACTTATGTATTTTAAATTCAGACTACGACCACCCGAAGATTCGATTTTTTTTTTTGACACTTCTTCATTCTTGTATCCCGACTCAAAGTCCCCACTAAAAATTCGGTAAATATATTATTTTACGTAGTTACTCGGTATCGTTTATACGAACTTCGTTTTCTTGTTGAACTTTCATAGTCGTCTCTTTATCTTTTATATTTCTTACTTATCTTTTAAATCTTGACTCTTTATTAGTTATTGGTGTTAATATTGAGACACCTACCTTTACTCTAGTAGGTCCTTTTTTTTTTAGTCACTTAAAATTCTATTTTGATCTTTAGTTGGTGGACTTTTTAGTCTGTCTTTTATTTATCTTTTTTTTTTTTTTATTGGGAGTCCCTGGATGGACTGTTGATATTGTCTTTAGATTCTCTATGTAGTAACCTTAAGACCTTCCTTTACTCTTCCTTTTACCTGACCTTTTTCTTGAACTTCTTTATTACCTATCTTTTTAGGAATTTAATCCGGTTTCAATATTTGGATCTCAGTTCTTCGATTCGTAAGTATAAGATTTCTCCCCTTTAATTTTTTTCTTTTTTTTTTGTATGATTCTGTGCTGTATTTGAAGACTGGTGATTTTGTTTCTCTTCAGAACTCTTGTTAATTCTCTCTTTACTGTAGAATGAATGTCCCCTTTTTGTTAAACTTAGTGTCGTTTGAACATTTTGTACCTCGGTTTTCTTTCGTCGTATTATAAAAAGTTCACGAATGACTTTTCTTGATGGTCAGTCTTTAATATATAGATCGGTTTATGGGAAACCCTTACGTCTCCTTTGATCTGTAAAATTCTACTTCTTTTTGATTCTTAAACAGTGGTAGTCCGGATACAATATTTTACTGACTTCTTTCAAAAGGTTTGTCTTTATTCTATTTACTACCTACTTCCTTCGTACCTTGTAGGTTTTCCCTCTTTTTCGTTGACTTTCTCATTTTCCTACTCATTCACGTATGTACAAGGAAGAGGAAAACACAAAAGGTTTAATACAAACAAGGTACCTTGATTTTAATATTGGGTAAAAACAAAAAGAGTTACATACATTTCCTTTATAAATACTTTTAATATAATGTTTACCCTCTCCGTTCCAAGTGAAGTGGACTTACCATTTTATAACTGAGGTCTTCTGACACAATTCTACAGTATGAATACTGACTTAAGACTTCTGTTATTGATTTTTATAAGAAATAGGTGGATGGATAACTGACTAGATTATATATATATATTTATATGTGTTTTTGAGCTATCTTTTAGTTATACCTCAGATTTTTTACAAGTAAATTAAGTGTCGTCTTATTCTTTTTTGTTTTAAATTTTGTCCCTCATTTTTGTCCTTTCTTATAGTTTATTATCTGTTCGGGATTATATAGTTATTAACATAATTTACAACTACCATTTAAATTCAATTTAAATTTAAGTCATTAACTCCTTGTCTACACCTTCCCACCCAATTTTTCGAATTGGGTTGGTACACTAAGGGTGTTTTTGAAGTAGAGTTTGTCTTGTTATACCTATTAAACTCTCTTTTTCACTTTTTTCAAATATAGAACGTTTGTACTTAATTTTTCTCACAGATATAACTATAGTCTATTTCATCTACAATCTCATTTCTTTTAATGCTCTCAGTCTATTCTTGCGGTGTGTTATTGTTTCCCTGTTAGGGGGTATTTTCTGCACACACATGGTTTGTTGTCTTGAAGTTTTATGCACTGCATTTTTAACATATTGATTTTCCTTTTTATCTGTTTTTAATTAGAATGAGAGAGTCGTTAACTTTCCTTTAATGCACCTTTTAGTTGTTCAGCACAGACTGAGAAACGTTGGGGCACCTGACATCGGGTGGTCCGAGGAGACAGGTACCCTTAAAGGGTCCGTTCTTTTGACCTCACCCATCGGAAAAGGAAGAGGTCCCCTAGAAGGGTTGGCCTTGACTTGGACCTAGAGAACGTAACTTCCGTCTAAGAAATGACACACTCGGTGGTCCCTTCGAAACTCCTTACGAATTCAACTATCTTTATAAAATACAGAACGGACGTAGTTACAGTTATAGGATCAATACTATACGATCAAAACATACTACAATAGTAACCCGCTCTAACTATTTCCTATATATCCGAGAGAGACATAATAGAATATTTTAGTGTACTTAGATGTTAATACAGGTTAACTTTCCCAATCAAGATGTTTCATGTTTTACTATCCTTTTTGTACAGACCGTTTCTTCCTGTAATGTAGAGCACCATTTTGTCTGTTATTATTGTAAAATCCCTCTTAAACTTTCCACACCTTATCATCACTCTGCTAACGAATTGTTTACTATATCCTTTCACTAAGGTCTGAATTTTACCCTCTTACACAGTACCAGGGATGAGTCTTTATCATGTGACAAATCGTCCCCTGTATCTCATCGTCTTAATCTTCTTTATTGGAACTTTCGATTCAATCAAAATAAATCTTTTATTTTAGACCTTTAATCTCAATTTGATCTTATAGGACCGTAATAGAACTATAGGAAGTTTAACTAATTAAATCTTACTAACTTATAATCGTTTTGAACGACACGATTTTAGTTACGAATCAGGGGAAACAAATAATATATTTCGGTATGTTTCATATATTGTGAAATTATAATAAAAAATAGAAAGACTTGGTACTCTATTCTCATACATGGTTAATAGATTAGAAGAATATCACAATCGTCAATTTAATTACCACGTATTTTTCTTACATCAATAAATAAATGTGATTTAGCACTCTTTGTTTTCAACACTGACTACTGACGAATTTTACACGAAATTCACGTAAAAGACCGAAATTCTACAGGTTTATTTTTGCTGCTGTAACCGAGGCAGATGTAGTTTCACTTATGTAGTTAGGTGCGAATTACCCGACTCAAACGCTAGGGTTTTAATCAGAAGGATTTGATGTACCGAGGGAGGAGGTGTCACTTCGACCGGTTGTTCCATGGAAACCAGTTCAATGTTTCAAAGTGAGTAGTCTTGACACGACTGTCAAGATTATGTCTTACCTTAAGCCACATTGGTCGGGCAACGAGAAATCTTAAACGTCACAATCGTCCTCGTGTCACATAAAACATCCATTTCGGTCGTTAACATCGTGATTTACGTGAAACCTTCTTTACCTTCTCACCGCGAAAACTCTGGTATTGACGACTATATTGAAAGACGAGAGTTTCGTATCCAGTTTTGACTCTTAGTTTTGGTCTCCCTTTGCAATGCTCTTCGGAGGTACTTAAGGTACGAATGAACTGGTACTCGGCATTCAATTTAAAATAGAAGGGAAACTTTCTCCTTAGATGTACAGTAACACACACACATTTATTTTAATATATATCGTATATGTTAGATATTCATATATATATATTTTACACACACGCACACGAGTCAGGGAAATCGGTACAGACTGAGACGCTGTTCTGATATCGGACGGTCCGAGGAGACAGGTACCCTAAAAGGTAACGTAGAGGACGCAACGTCCGTTAAAGAAACGGTCACTCGGTGTTTTGTTCGTTTTTTCGATATATATGTGTGTGTGTCTCTGCGTGTTTGTTATATTCGAAAGTCATACATTCCTCGTATATGGAGAGTATGAAAGTACGGGTCAATATTATTTATATTACACGCACGTACATACGATTCAACGAAGTCTGCACAGGCTGAGAGACGCTGGGGTACCTGACATCGGACGGTCCGAGGAGACAGGAACCCTAAGAGGTCCGTTCTTATGACCTCACCCAACGGCACGGGAGGAGGTCCCCTAAAAAGACTGGGTCTCTAGCTTGGACGTAGAGAACACAGAGGACGTAACTTTCCACCCAAGAAATGGTGATCACCGGGGACCCTTCGGGTGTATATTTCATCCCAAATTCTTTTATTATGTCATCATCTTTTAATAATAAAATTACTTTTGAACACCATAAATTTTAACTCACTTGACTTACCACTAAACGACACCCCTTGTATATCACATATAATAGTCTTATCATCTATAATAATCTTGTATATCATATATAATAGTCTTTTGGATCCTCGCTAAACACCTAGGAGAAGAATCATATATAATGTAGGGTTGACTCCAGGCACCCGGTCGTCGGAGTCACATAAACTCCCACACAATCTTTCCGCATAAGAGTTTGGGTCGGAGTCTGGGGCACTTAGTCTTAGACTTATTATTGTTCTAGAGGTCCACCGAAACAAAGACGTAAGGAAAATCTTCGTGCCGAGACTCAACACGTAAGAGTTAGAAACAGGACCCCAATTATAGAAATCACGTCCTTCAGATACTCACTGTTATATCACTTTACACACTTTCACGGGAAAATTCCTCTCTTCGTCGAACCTAACTTTATCTTTGTCTTTCGTGTCACTTCCCGCTGACCCAAGCGGAGACTCATCCGTAGTCCAACTCGGGCAGTGACTTGACAGACAAAGTCGAGGTCAAGAGACGCTGAAACCCCGAGAAGGAAACGGCCGACGGAATGAGATTCAAGGACGGTTATCCCTCGTCGACATCCTTTAACCTTTAGTCCTCCTCCCGTCTTTCCTGATCAAGAAAGGAAGTTAAAACAAGGACAGGCGGAGTAGAGTCGTAGCGCCTTTGTAGGAAGTGGAGCCATCGTCGACGACAAAGGTCGGAGATCGAAGGAAATAAAAAATTTTCAGACGGGGTTCAAAAACATTGAGGTTCACGACGGGGAATAAGGGGGTCGGAATTCTTACCGTCGATGAAGGAAGATAATAGCAGAGAAAAAGTAAATCACGAAAAAAAAAAGATGAAAAGTCGGAAACCTATGCACACATTCTTTAACGGATATAATTTAATATAGATAACTTTACGTGTCAGACCGAAACCACAAGAACTTGTCTAGAATTGACTATACTTCCGGTTTTTCGATCTTATCGATTAATATTATAGACCACAAATTTACATAAAAAAAGTGTTACGGAATTTTACATAGTACTGAGGCAAGAATACATGTCTTAGTACATGTATTAGACATGCATTAGTACATGTATTAAGTACACGTATGTTAAAAAATCCTAAAAATCCAAACATTTTAAAGAGGTGACATAGTGGATTATAAAATATTGTAATACTATAGGGAATTGTTTAAGAAACGATATGTGAACGATTGTGTCATTACTATTACGGTTCTTATTTTTCTTATCACTGACTGTAAATAGTTCGTGGAATAAGGTCCGTGAAATTTACCTAAAGTGTAAATTAGGAATGGATCTCAAAAATAATATTAGGATTAAACTGTCTATTCCTGTGACTCCGAGGTTGTCTAATTCATTGAACAGATTTTAGTGTGTAGGTCTTTCAACACTTTAACTAAAAGTCAGGTAAATAGACTGACGTTTCGGGATTCTGGGATATCGGTAGAAAATATTAGAACAGAAGAACAAAAGACCATGAGAACAGGCAAGTAAGGAGTTGATTGGTGAGTTGGTTATAATTTCGTTACGGATAATACAAAGTCCGTAACCTGTACGTCCCTATTTAATTAGTACCAAGGACGGGAATTCTTAAATGACGAATAAACCTACTAAAATCATTTCTCTCTTCACATTTTATTGTCGTCTTAACGTATATATGTAAAGAAGACCCACATGTCACCCCTGTCTGTCCCAATACACTTGGTGCGAAAACTCTTCTAGTTTGATAGACCGTGTCCCTACCCAAAAGTACTCCATTATTTCCGTCACACCTTTATAAGAAGTCTTAAAGGTCGCCCATCTCAGACAGGCAGGGAGGTCTATTCCTATACCAGGAAGATTGTACTATAATCACCAAATGTTTGGTCCTCTCAGATGACAATCATTTAGAAAGGAATCTACTTTTCGACATGTAAATACCATATTCATAATTATATATATGGTATAATCACGGTAACGGAAGAGACATTATTATATATTATCAATAATTTAGGATTCGTAATAATATAAATACATACAAATAAATATGAAATTTCAACAATAATCTGTCTTTTACTACAAAAGGAATAAGACACCGACTTCTTTGACTCCGTGTATGTCCAACTCTTTGTCTGTCTCAGTGCATCGACGATTCCCGGTCGTCTCCCGGACAACAATAGTGATAATCAGAGATCTCGTCACTATAGTAGGAATCCATATTTTTTTGCACTCCCGGTGTGATTCGTAGTTTATTAGGTCCTCACCTTTCTAGGGTGTAAAGGACTTTTACCGTCCACGAACAGAGGAAAACTTTGAAACTCCTTGTTCCCTTCTGAATAGACGAAGACAGGACGGAGACATTAGAGACGAAGATTGTCAAATATACGAACCGATTAATTTAAACCTTGATTTAGTTTGGAATTCCCGATGAACACACACACAAGGTCACATTTGGGTATGGATGGTCACTATGACGTAAGGATCAGTCACGAGTTCGACTCAACGTACAAACTAGAAAGGAGAGAATCGGAACATCTCGTGATAAGAGGAGCTGTTCAACAGAAAGAGGGAATGTTTTTGTGTCGGTAGACAAAATCGGGAGAATATTTCTCCTCCGATTAACCTATCTCAGTCAAGTCTAGAACCATTTCACCTTTTCAGTGATATTTAGTTCGACGAAGGGGGTAGAAACGGAGCGAAGACAAGAGACCTAGGTGGCGACACAGGAGAGTAAAGGTAAACCTTGTAAGAACCGAATAAACGACTTGATCGAGAGTCTCCTTCGGTCTCTCTATACGTTTAGAGTATACATAGTAGGGTCAAACCGTCTGGAAACCACCCGTGGGGTGAAGGACCCAGGATTTACGGAAGACTACTCAGAAACCTCGTCCCCAAGTAATGAGTAGCTAAGCCATAGAGACGTTCGAGACCCATCGGAGGCTGTCGGGGTACTCACTGCGTCGTTGGTCAAAGGATTGCAATAAATTCCTCCAATGAGGTCCTTGATACCGTTTAAGTCTTCTTGGGATCGAATTTTAGTTAGAAATGAAGGGTCGAAGACTATGACCGGTATTGAAGAGTGAATTAAGAATTGTGACATCCGAGATCATAGGTTGGTCGAGATCATTCGTAGAAGGATACTTCCATTTGTGGTACTAACAATGTTCATAACGTTAGACCTGACAGGAAGGGTGTATACCTTTAGAGTAGAAAAGGAATACCGAGGTGATTTTACAGTGAGGATACTTTTACGACCTACTTTTTCCGTCACACATTAAAAAGACAAGATGTCTTCTCCGGACATGTTTTACTCTCCCTCGTACCAAACACAAGAACTTCAGTATCCCGTCCTTGGTCCCGTCGAATCCATGAGTTTTTCAGAAACAAATAACTTTTGTACTCACAATAAGGAACTAAACCAAATCAATTAAGTAGACTTATACAAAACAAAACAATCCTTTCTCGTAACAGAGTAGAACTGAAGATATTGTAATACTCTCTGAGATGGAAACTATAAGTAGAATAAATTTACAATTTTGTTTTCCTTTGATTGTAAAAACCCTCAAAACAGGATCACTTACGCACAACTGGAAATTACTAGTAAAGAGACAAAAGGTTGACCCACTTTTGATACCTTAATTATTAAGTAGGTCTTCAAAAGTCCCTGGTTCTAGTCTGGGAGTAAATACCGGCCCCATAGGTCGACAAAAAGGGTAGTCTCTCGTGACATTCGTTATTGTGCGCATTACGTACGACCCCATTTCTCTTCTCAGACCGTCATTGTCGGGGTCCCCTACTCCGTGCGGTATGTAGTCACGTGAGTAGTGGGTGGCGTCGTCGTTCGATCCGTAGGTCAACACCCCTAAACTAATGCGACAACGGTACCTGACGTCGTGCGGCCCGAGGAGACAGGAAGTGATAGAGGATCTCAAACAAGTTCAAATACAGGTAACTCAGTCACTACGGTAGATTGGTAGAGTAAGAGACGGCGGGGGAAGAGGAAAACGAAAGTTAGAAAGGGTCTTAGTCCCAATAAAGGTTACTCAGACAAACAGGACGATGGAAGACGGTAAAGGGTCCGTTGAAGTATTAAGGTAGAAGGGTTCTGGAAAACAGAAAAACTCGTTTATCGACAAGGTCCACGGATAAAAAAAAGTCAGAAGGTCCCTCAACCTTTAAAAAGGTAATTCTCTTAAAAAATTTCTGTCTTTATTTAACTTTATGTCTCCACGTTACAGACCACTTATATCACCTACTTAGTCTTGAAGGGTCGATTCGAGATTGTCCAAAAAGAACCAGTAGTTTCTTTGTATCCCAAAACATCATAAGATTGCCTTCTCCTACGTAAAAGACAGCTGATTAAGGTCTAATAAGAGTAATTCATGAAAGTAAACCAGATTAACCCTCGCATGAACAACCTTAGTTAGTAAAACAAAAGACCTTCCTCGAGTACTATCTTCTAAAGGAAGATTAGAGTGGCATATGTGTCGTAGTGGAAGAGACCTACTTCTGACCAGAAACCACACGAACCACCACGAAGTAAAACGAACGGGGTACTAAGAAGGTAAGGCGTAATAACGCGTCATAGGTGAAAAGTAGAGGACAGTGTCAAACAAAAATCTTACCTCGTAAAAGTAATACAAATTCATCTCTTTGTGTCACCTTATACTAGTTCTTCCAAAAGAACGAATTAAATACACCTTGGGTTTGTAGTTTCACTAATTACATTGGTTCGACCACGTTTACTAAAGGTTGCGAACTACACCTACAAAACTCATACAACCGAGAAGGGGTGTACCATACTGCAACTAACAAGAGTTAATTACAGAACTAAACTATCGATAGTCGAAGTTGACCAGATGGACTGGCACCTTTTAGTAGGTTGTTCTTTAGAGGTCGTGCTTTGAGGTTTTTGACGAAAACTATGTAGTTAGTCAGTGTCGTGGAAGAGGTATGTGACACGTCTAGACAAATACAAAAACGAAAAGTCAACGTAAAAATGGTAAGAACTTTATTATTCCGTATGATAGGATTTTTACATGAAAAAAGAAGGTAGAAGTCATAATTTCACCGATGCGTTTTTAAGTGGTCAAAACTAAAAAAACAAAAATTACGTCCGACTATACTGTCGACAGTGTTACGTCAGATCCTTTTTACGAAGTTTACTTCAATCTGTCGTTTCATGATGATTTCGGTAGAATACCCATTTTTTATATTTACTTGACAAACCGGTTGGGTTATACATCGATGGAAATCTAATATACTTCAGTGTTTTAAGTCTGTGTGGGAAAGGATATATATGACTCACTCAAACCTCTTTGATTCTCTTCGTCTCCTCGATCTTATGATCTCCTTCTGCGCAAAGGCTTACCAGACGTCAAGACCTATTGTCAGAAATGTCTATTATTACGAGTTATTTATAATCGACTGAACGTCATGTGGGAGACGAGAGGAAAGGGGGAGGGAAAAACATACCTACGTGTCTCAACTTTTAAGTAGTAGGACCAACACCGCGTGACATCGACGAAAGGACACACTTGGTGGGTAGATAACAACATCTCACGAGATGGGAATAGTGAATAGGGACGGTGAAAGTGCAACAAATAGTCTCCATGTCGGAGTGAACAAAGACACGTGTCGAAGAAAAGATTTCTGCGTGCCGTCCATTGAGATAAAATACAGGGGGGGTTTAGACGGAAGACAGAAGAAGGAATCTTGTCATTGGACTACAAAATCTCCACGAGATCCAATAATTAGATCTCTATCTGTGAATCGGTAAGATTGGTTACTCTGTACTATCGACAGATTACTTCCACAGGGAATACTTTCCGTAAACAAGTTTCCCACTCTTCACTTACTGACAGAGATATAAAACTTCGTTCGAACGAAGGACAGAAACCTATGTCATACTCCTACTTTGTATATATAAAGTGTATATACATATATACGTGTGTGAGAGAAAACTATTCCTATTTGAGAAGATACGTAGTACATTCATATAAAAGATTCAGAATCGTTAAAATACATAAACAGGGTATTATAAAGTGTTCATAACAAAAAAATGTAGATAGGAAAATTTAGTTGTATCCCTTCAAACTCTTGTATTAAAATAAAGATTGGAAGAAAGAGTCCAAAAATGTACTCACGAAAAAAGTATTAAAAATAAGAAAATCGTTTGGACAACGGGAAATGTGGACCATTCTTCGCTCCGATCTGCAACGGTAAAGATACGACCTCTTACTGGTCTTCACCAAACGTTACTGTAAACTAAGGTGAACAGAGACTATTATTTTACTTTTTAATCAACAAAAACGGTCTTCTACTAACATGGACTGTTCGTTTCGAACACCAAATAGTTATTAATTTTTATAAAGACACAAGACGATGGCTACCTTATCCGTTAGTCAACAAGTCAGTTATGGTTACATGGTAAATAATAAGTAATTTCATTTACATCATATTACCGGAACTTAACGTCACACAATGTTACTCTAATGTTTCCCGTATTTTTCAACTGAGTAATAAATCCTTAACTAATTTGAAGAGATGACTAGAGTCACTGATCCTACTGGGTGATCCGGTGGTGTCACTGTGTTACAAAATTAATTTTTCCTATAAATTGTTCCACCCCCCTCCGATCAAAATTGTTCATAAATTTGATTTCCATACTACGAGTTCTGTTACTACTTTCACTTCCGAGACGAAGTTCCCAATTAATCTCAAAAAATCTCCTCTATAGTCTCTTCCGTTACCGTGGGGTGAGGTCATAAGAACGGACCTTTTAGGGTACTTACCTCCTCGGACCACCCGACGTCAGGTACCCTAGCGATTCTCAGCCTGTCCTGACTCGCTGCAGTGAAAGTGAAAAGTAAAAGTACGTAACCTCTTCCTTTACCGTGGGGTGAGGTCACAAGAACGGACCTCTTAGGGTTCCTGTCCCCTCGGACCACCCGACGGCAGATACCCCAGCGTGTCTCAGCCTGTGCTGACTTCGCTGAATCGTCGTCGTCTCTTCTGTACTGTAGGTCCTTACTACGACGGATGTAAAGATCACACTGTGATAAAATCCGAGAATAAAAATCGCATACATCACGACCCAGTAATGTCGAGTCGGTTCAAAGTAAGTTCACGAAATACAAGTTATCGTAGGAGGGGAGGTGGATATCTCAACCAACTCAGAAACTTCCCGGAATACTTACTAAGTAAGGGGAAGAAGAGACTAAGAAAACTGAGAAATATGAACCTAAACCCGTTTATACTCTTTTTTCACCTTAAAAGAAGTTAAAAACAAGATTCAAAAAAGAACGGAAGTCACGATGGTCTCACTTTTGAGAGTCGACTCTTTAGTGGAGACGGGAGAAAACCCCTGAATTTGTCAGAAAAGTAATGTCTGACACGATGGACGTATGAAATTACCGGAAAATAGAGGAAAATAGAGAAAGATAAGTTCACAATCCTCTTTTACATCTTTCTCTCCCCTTCTTTTTAACAGACAAAACTCTTTCCTGTCCGAGGTCCTAAAGAGGTCACCTAAGTACAGGACATATTCCGAGTAGATTCTTCTTACCCGAAACTAAATCCAGTCCAACGATAACAGAAACTCTTGTCTACCTGAACTCGGAGTCATACATTATTTGCCCTGAAGAGTAATAGAGTCCCGTAAATTTAAAGTATCATTGTCGACGTTAGTTCTTCGAATACAAGACCACGTATTTATCAGTATACGAGCAAGGAACGATATCCCTTAGTAAAAACAACGAAGTCTTTCCTCAAGTTCATCATAGGACGATGGATCTCTACTATAATACCCTTATTTCATCGTAGGGTTAGGGGTTTTACAGTGAACCATCGTTACTACGTAATTTAGGTCCCGATTCTTTCCTTAAGGACTGAAATCTGTATAAATAACTCACCGTTGGCACATGGTCTGTGTCATCCTCTACTGTAGTTAATACACTAGTTTTATTATATTCATTGTGTATTTAATAAAAACATGTGAAAGTCTTGATAGACAGGATTTACTTGTAAAAATTTATTTATATATCTTTCAACTTTTTCTATTATACTACACTACCTTTACTCTTACATTCCCTTTACTTTCTTATTAGAGTGGCTTCTACCCTGTCCGAAATGAGACTGTAAGGAGACCACAATCTTATATTTGGTAAAATTTTACTCTGTTGTAAATTTCTAAAAATACAAACGACTAAAAATAAAACAATCTACATCCTTCAACATCCATTCGACACGATATAGAGTAAGACATGATGAAATCGGAACCTATTTCGTACTGGGACGTCGTCCAAACCCCCTTTCAAAGGAATACGGTAAGACTCAATTTTGATTAATAGGAATAAAAAGACTTTGAAGTAAAGAGTTTCGATATTGTTCGTACACGAATCGAGATTAGTCTTACTCTCTCTTTTCGTAAAAACGTTGTATGATTCAAGAATACCACTAAAGGACTTTTACTAGTTTGACTAACAAAGTGTTTTTAAATAGATTATGAGGGTCCATACTGAACCCAACGCACTAGTTCCGTTGGACTCAGTTACTAGTAAAGTATGTACTAATAAAATTCGACGAAGAAGACGGAGGACTTAAGTACAAAAGTGGGGTCAAGTTTTGTGTCAACCAATTCGGAAGAGAACACTTTTAATGTTCAATCTATTACAGTAACCACTGAGTCTAAGGATTTCGGTAACAATTTGAACCACACAGTAAATCCCAAAGTCTACAAGAGACCCGTAAAGCCCCCTGAACCACATCCAGATCGACATGGGTAGAGTCTCTGTCACCTAGACGAAACGTTTCTATTTGAAGAAAAAGATAACTAAAATACAAGAACTACTGCTAGGGTGTTAAAGATAACTTCATCGTAAAGTTTAGTGTCGGGAAGAGGTAACAAACCTAAATACGAATAAATAATTTGTATTACATGTCACAAGGAGAACCCGAAGGGTCCACCGAGTCACCATCTCTTAAGTGGACGGTAACGTCCGTCCTAGAAAGGACCCACCTCTTCTGGGGGACCTCTTCCTTTACAATTGGGTGAGATCATAAGAACGGACCCTTTACGGTACCCCTCCCCTCGGACCGACCGATGTCAGGTACCCCAGTGTTACTCATCATGTTCTGAGTCGCTGATTTGTTGTCGTTACCGCAAGGAGAGTCCACGGTCTATAGTAAGGTACACGTCCCGTCGAAGTCATTCGTACCTCCTTTTCCCGAGGTGAGAATGTCTCGAATGCTGTATGACCCTCAACTTATCTTCGCCACCCCTTTCTCTTTATTGTTTCGTCAGTTTGTTTGTCTCGTTAATCCTAAAAAGTATCGCAATATGTACCATACTTGTATTAATTTGACCTTATACGTCATGTCTCCTCATACTCAACAAATCTGAATCACCAGTCCCTTCGAAAGACTCTACCCTGTTAACTCGACTTCCGACTTACTGTACTTTATTTGTAAGTTTGTTTCTACACCTCCTTCTTCTTTGTCGTTCCCGTTTATGGGATCCTATTCTCGTTCTAATTTGCAAGGGTAAAGTCTGTCCCACCACCACCGATCTTTTAGTACTCACTCTACATGACGGAGTCAAAACAAACAAACAAACAAAATTAAGGTTTATAGTCCGAGACTCGGTTTTGTGTACACATGTGTAGATAATCTTTCACTTTCGGGTCCCTCGTCTTCATTCTGAGTTCCCCTTACCTTGTCTCATCCGTCCACCCGGTTAGAGTCCTACACCTTAGTTCGACTGACGATTCTCACAGACGTACGAACTGGAATTTCTCGGTAGGAGACGTTTAGTACCCTTGCGACCTTGAGTTCCTCTTTTTACTGGGTAGCTGGTGGGAACAGTTAACTAGTTTCCTCAGACGCGGTATTTCATAATTAGGGGCCTTGAAGACCCTCCATGTACGAAATCTGGTTCTCCTTCGGAACACAAAAGTATAGAGTTGCAGTCACGTCTACGGGACCCCACCCTCTACACTCTGTGTGACATCTCGTACTTCCTTCGACAACAGTTCAACGTGGACACACTTAAGTCAGTCCCGGGTCGTTCTCGACTACAGACGACACTACGACTCTTGTCTCTGGGGTTCCGAGTCCTTACAGGTTCTGTAAGTGACATGTCACTGTGAGTGTTGCTGATTCCTTGCCATCAGTTCCTGGTCTTTGTGTCTCCAGTAGCTTATTTCAGAGTCTCCGGATTTTACAGTACCACGTCTCGCATGTAAAATAGGATTCATACAACCTTTGTGTGACCTACAATGAGTAGTCCTATCACTGTACTAGACAAAGTATAGACTTTATCTAATACAACCGAAAGTACACTTCTCAACGAACAACTTCCGATTCTTATTTTTTCAAGGTGGTCTCCTCATCAATCGGTTCATACTGGGTATCCAGTTTAGGACGAAGAGAGAACAAAAACTTTTCTTTTATAATATTGTTGTGTCGGTGTGAATAAGTGTACGTACAACAGACACTGAGAACGGTACCTTGACATCGTCTCAAGTCATTGACATTGTGTATGGGTCACAGGATATCTAAACGACAAACTTGTAAGTGTCGTTTTAAAACGACTTGTGGAGTACTCTCGTTAGAAGGAAGTTATCTCAACTACTACCACGAAAGGACTGTCATACGAAGCCACCAATCGAGGAGAAACCCCTAACAAAATAATGTTACTGTAACCTATAATATATTATTTTGAAACAAACCTTTCGTTTGGATGAAAAGTTTTATGTCCAACATACGGTACAACGGATAAAAAAGGTTTCGGTTTGTTATACGTCCGTCATATTGACCACGAAATATAAGTAATTCACATAATCAATCGACGTAACGTCAATTTCTGTGTAGAGTCAACGAAAATTCCAGTTTGTACAGACAAAGGAGTACAACGAACAGTCGTCAACGTGCACTCTACGACTTTGAGACGGGGTTCGTAAAAGTGCAAACCCCTAGGTTCGACTTTTCACCTACATAGTAGAAATACCGTCGCCTCTTCTTAGTTCTCAACACCTTTGAATGTTCCGAGGATTTCGAAAGTGAGACTACTACGTATACAATGTAGACGAACACAAGGTAACCGGTTGCGTGTATTATACTGGTCTGAGTTGTAGTCACCCCACTCTACATACGATACGTCACCACTCCTCTTGGATGTTTAGTGTGACATTGAGAGTGTCTACAAGATGGGGAACTTGTCTTTGAATCTTCCTTTAATAGTTTTACGGATAATGGTTACATAACTGAGTAAGGTTGGACGTAAAATACCTGAATGAAACACAATGACCTCGACTTGGGACATTGTAGACAATCAGGTCACCCGAAGAGTCGACCGAGATCACCATTTCTTAGAAGGACGGTTACGTCCTCTGTAATTCTCTACCCCCAAGCTAGGGACCTGGACCTTGTAGGGAACCTCTTCCTTTACCGTTGGATGAGGTCATAAGAACGGGTCTTTCAGGGTACTTGGCTCCTCGGACCGTCCACTATCAGATACCCCAGTGTTTCTCCTCAGGTACCCCAGTCAGGTACCCCAGTGTGTGAGGTAACCTAGTGTGTTGACTCGTGTCGTGTGTGTGTCGCCCGAGTCACAATTTGAAACAGTTATCTCCTGCGACCTCTCTATGACGTTTCTGTGTCAGCCCGTTTTACAAAAGGAAGACCGGTCTTCCACCGGTCTAACTCGTTTGTTTTTAATTCCTAAGAGTCGTTTAGACTTAAAGTCTATTCATTACTTACCAAACGAAACAGAATATTCGTATATAGTACTCTTTACGACCCGACCTCCTTCGTGTTTGATCTTAGTTCTAACGGTCCTCTTTATAGTTATTGAAGTCTATACGTCTACTGTGGTGGGAAGACTGTCTTTCACTTCTTCTTGATTTCCCAGAGAACTACTTCCACTTTCTCCTCTCACTTTTTCAACCGAATTTCGAGTTGTAACTCTTTTGCTTCTAGTACCTTAGACCAGGATAGTGAAGTACCGTTTATCTACCCCTTTGTCACCTTTGTCATCAACTGAAATAAAAAGACCCGAGGTTTTAGTGACGTCTACCACTAACGTCGGTACTTTAATTTTCTACGAATGAGGAACCTTCCTTTCAATACTGGTTGGATCTGTCGTATAATTTTTGGTCTCTGTAATGAAACAGTTGTTTCCAGGCAGATCAGTTCTGATACCAGAAAGGTCACCAGTACATACCTACACTCTCAACCTGTTATGTCTTCCGACTCGCGGTTTCTTACCTACGAAAACTTGACACCACAACCCATTCTGAGAACTCTCAGGGAACGGAACGTTCCTCTAGGTTGGTCAGGTAGGATTTCCTCTAGTCAGGACCCACAAGTAACCTTCCTGACTACAACTTCGACTTTGAGGTTATGAAACCGGTGGACTACGCTTCTCTACTGAGTGACCTTTTCTGGGACTACGACCCTTTCCAACTCTCGTCCTCCTCTTCCCTTGCTGTCTCCTACTCTACCGACCTACCGTAGTGGCTGAGTTACCTGTACTCAAACCCACCTGAGGCCCTCGACCACTACCTGTCCCTCCGGACCTCACGACGCCAAGTACCCCAGTGTTTCTCAGCCTGTGCTGACTCGTTGACTTGACTTGACTTGACTATTCGTATATCGTTTATAACGTTCCCTATATCAATAAGTGCTAAATAGACTTAAAATTCACTAGGACCTACAGGATATAAAAGAGACCGTTTGGGTAGGTCCAAGGTGACTCGACAAACCCCAACCAACCAAACAAAAGAGAACATTGTCTGTAACCCAACCACACACTGTCAGTATCGTCTCCGGGTATCAAGTCGAAGTCGGAAGTGGAAGGTCGTGTAGTGAAGAGTGTGTCGAGGACTAGTCTAGGACCGGCCGAGGAAGTGGTGGTCGTGCTAGGACAAGGACACCAGACCAGCCCGTCAGTGTGGGAGAGGTTCCGTAATCTCAAAGTCGGACCTCCCCTTCCTAAGAAGATGTATCGAAGAGGGAAAGGACGAGTAAGAGGGAGGTGAAATTTCCATCATTTACAGAGGACATGAACCAAGAACGTACGGGGAATCTCAGAAAAAAAGAAAGACTTTGTAAAAACAATCGATTGGTGGAAAAGGATTAAATGTCAACAAATATAATGTTTAAGGGACAAGTTTAATGACCACGCCAAAGAAACAGGACTGTTCTGGGACTGAGGATACTGATCCCTGTCAGAGGTCCGATGGTGTACTCTACTAAATTACCAGTTAATAGAGTACTCTTTTACAAAATGGGGTAAAGTGTTCTTCAAAGTCATTACTCACTTTTCAGTATCTGGATCACTCAGTATCTCCGAACTACAAATATGTAGGTATGTAAATAAAAAGGGACAGAAAGATCGGTAATTTGTCTTTTTATAAAGTTGTAAATGAGGTCTAATATAAGTAGAAACTTTAATAGTCGATCACCTCACTATGGAGAAGATAGGTACCAACGATTTACAGTACCAAAGTTACCATATTAATTAGGTAAAATTCCACCTTCTAACTTCCGTCTTCCTCTTCCCCCACCGTCTCCTACTCTACCAATCCATCGTAGTGGTCGAATAGTACTTAAACTCGTTTGAGACCCTCCTCACCTCCTGTCCCTTCGGACCGTACGACGTCAGGTACCCTATTGTTTTTGTTGTTTCTACTTTCTAATCTTGTCCTTCTTCTTTACTTTTTGTGACATTGTACAACTTAACACAGGTGGGGTTTATAACGTATAATTTCAGGATTGGTTGTGGGGGGTGGGGTTGGGGTGGTGGTTATAACATTTTGCATCGGAACAAACCGCTGTCCCGGAAATGTCTCCATTAGTTTAATTCCACTCCACTAATCTTACCCGGGATTAGGTTATGATGGTTACAGGAATTATTTTCCTCTTTAAACTATATAACTACCTATCTATATGTTTCTACCCTCTGTCGTCACACTCCTCTGTCTTTTTCTTCTGTCGGTCGGTATTCGGGACCTCTCTCCGGACCTTTTAAGAGGGGAGTATTGAGTGTCTTCCTTAGTTCGGCCCGTTGTGGAGTCAAAACCTAAAGGTCGGAGATCTTGATAGTTTATTATTTAAAGGTCACAAGTTCGTAGGGTAGACACTATAAAACAATACCTTTGGAATCGTTTGATTACATTAATAATGACACAACAGGAAAAATATCCTTATATGAAAACCTAAACGACTACAAAAAGATTACCCCTTTCTGTAGTTTCAACAAAGTAAAAATACACGAAAAATACTTTTACCGTCTCTAATATCAAGTAGACCGACCTTTATGCATACGTTGTTCTCCAATATTGGGGTGTCCTTTGAGTTCTCAGACTAAATTCCTAACTTCAACATAGTCAAACTCAGTGTAAGGAGAAGAGGTGTGGAAACGATACCATTTACACGAGGTATTTGGTCCCCACAGTCGTAGTGGACCCTCAACCACTTTTTCTGTCTTAGAGTCCGGAGTGAGATCTAAATGACTTAGTCTTAGAGGTAATTGCTTTACGAATCCACTAATTATACACCGAGTCTACCACTTATTAGACGGACGTCACGCCCTCTGGTCCAAACTAGGGACCCAACCCTTCTAAGGGACCTCTTCCCTTACCGATGGGTGAGGTAATAAAAACGGACCTCTTAGGGTACCTGTCTCTTAGGACCACCCGAGGTTGGCTACCCCAGTGTTTCTCCGTCTGTACTGCCTCACTGATTGAGAGCGTGAAATTGTGAATCTTAAGACTTGTGGTCCATTGTAGTAACAGATGGTCTGTTTTTTCGTTTTTGTTTGTTTGTTTGTTTTTGTTGAGACTCTTGAATGGAAAGCAAAATAAAAACCTTTGAGGATTTCGTCACAGAACATAACGACCTCAATCGAACAACCTTCGTGATCTTTCGTGATCTTTACAAATCGACCAGTGTTCATGTAGTCAAACTAAGTGTCGACTAAACTTCGGTTAATGGATTTCGACTTTACGGAGAGTTTTGAGTTATTACACCATTAACGAGAATTAACAAACGGACATTGAAAAAAGACGGATGACAAGGAACCTACAATTATTTACCCGAGAGTTTTGGTCCTTCTCGGAAAACAAAATGGTAGCGGTCTACGTCCTTCTGTACACACTGTATTTAAGTCGAATAACGACACTATATACCTACAAACTTGAATTTTTATTCATTTACTTTAGTTAATTTTACTATGGTTTTTTCGGGATTTCTGGAGGCCGATTAAACAGCAGGATGAAACCTAGGTGGAAGTTATGTCAACCAGTAGACATAAAAGTGATTCACTTTTTGTAAAAAAAAAAAGGACCTTCACCTTAAAACTTAGGTAAAACAACCACGAAAAGACAGTCTAAAAGAAAAAAAAAGATTATATTCTCATACGAACGAACAGAACAGTAACTTCAACATACAAAAATAAAAATGACCCTTCACTCAACAGAAAATAGAAGACCAACTCTTTGTGTAAGTCTTTTTCTTACTTTTAAAGTGGTAAAAATGGACAACCTAAACCTGTTTCAGTGTTTCACAACTTTTGTTCTAAGAGAGTGAGTGATACTCAACCTCACATTTAAAATTTTTTTTCTTGTTTCCCCCTTTTACGTCAGTCAGAACGACATAAATGAGTTAAACATTAACATGTATAGAACTCTGATGTTAATCTGAAGGAAAATATCAATTTAGAAACTGTATTAATATCTACACACACGTCAATATTCTTTATTATGTCTCTCTAAGGAACGTAGGGAAGAGGGTAAAAGAAAGGGGAGCACCTATTGTAGAACGTCATAATATTGGTCCTAACTATGACTGTGTCAGTTCTACGTCTTACAAGGATAATGGTGTTCCTAGGGAATATAACGAGAAAATATCAGTGTTTGTGAAGGAAGGTGGGGATGGTGGAAATTGGGAACCGTTGATACTTAAAAAGAGGTAAAGAAATTAATATTGAAAAGATCTTACGATATATTTAGCTTAATATGTCACAAACCCTAATCGAAAAAAAAAAAAAAAAGTAAGTCTTACTAACCTCTAAATAGGTCTAAAAGTGTACATTGGTATTAAACAAGTAAACATATCGACTCATCATAAGTTACATCGTACCAAATTGTTAAATAGGCGACTTTCCGTAAACCCAACAAAAGATCAAACCCTGGGAAGACGTATTTTGATGGAATTGTATGTGCGTGCATTTGTGTGTTTTGATGGAATGTGCCAAAACACGTCACAAACCACTTGTATTAAGAAGTAAAGAAACGGTATTTACGTTATTTACAGTATTATCTAAGATTAGCTACCCATAATACCATCAAGGTACAAAATTCCTTGACTTTTTGTCAAAAGGTCTAACAGAAATCGTAAAATGTAAGAATGGTTGTAACATACTCACTGGGGAAAAGAGGTGTGGCAGTGGTTGTATGCCACGATGGTGACAAAAAATGAAAAATCAATAAAACTATCACTATAGGAAAACACCAAAATTTAACATGAAGGGATCAACGATTACTACAACTTGTAGAAAAGTACACGAATAAACAATAACCATATAGGGGAAACCACTTTTTAGACATGTACAGAAGCGGATAAAAGGTTTGTCAATGGGAGGTACTTAAATAGGATCTTTGCAACACATGTCCAAGCTTTAATGTCCACTTGTTTCAATAAGACACTGTAAGAATTTCTACATTTAATCTTTATAGGATTTACTAGTATTTCTTGATCAGTGGATTTAACATCATGCGAGTTTATTACATTAGGATATGTCGATATATTTTACTACTTCAAGTAATACATGTCTGTGACAGATATACATAAAAGACTCACTTTTTATTTTCAAAGTACTTTACATAAAACATACGATGATAAAAATACTTTTATCTTTTTTCTATGATGAGTATATACGTATTTAGTGCAGATCTTCTTATACACTCTCTGTTTTCGTAACCTTTTCCTATACCTTCCCCTACTCTTAGAAATGGAACATAAGTTATTTTTCTTACACTTGCTGACACATGATGTCAGTATCGTTGTTTCAGTTGAAATTATAAGATACTATAACCTAGTCATACCCCTCCTCGTGTAACTACCAGACCAACTATCATATATAAGACGATTTCAGTTACGGGTTTAAGGAGATCGAAATCCGACTTTCAACTTTGATTGGGTCCATAAACAAAATTAGAACACGTACCTCATCCATGTGTAACGTTTTATAAGATTCTACTAAAATGTGAACAGGACTTAACATTACTTGTATCAACAGAAATATATAAACTGAACAAACAAAGCAGGTGACAAGTTACAAACACAATGGTTCGACACGACCCGTTTAAGACCACCTTATTTGACGTAGTCACTACTCTCTAGGGGTGACAAGGTTTCTTAGGTTTGTACTAAGACACATAAAATACGAAGTCCCGGAGAACCGGTGAGGGATGGGAGGTCATTAATTGAAGGGTTGTACCAAGGAAAAGTCATACCGTTCGACGTCCACAATCCATGGGTCATATAATCGGTAGTAATCAAAGGACATTCTTATAAGAGATATTTATTACATCCAATAATTAGGTCTGTCTTTATGATTTAACGGTGACTCCCCCTTTTTACGAAAGGTCAATAAAGAGTCATAAACCTCTTCGTTTAGATTTGTGTTCCGTCTCTATTATTTTATTTATTCGAAAACACCTACACGATATCTGACAGAACCTAAGGAAATGAATAGCTTGATACATTTAAGGAGAGGAGAGGGGAGTATCAATCGTTTTGTATTCTAGTCTGTCCGGTTGACAAAGAGGAGTAAGGCTCCATGGTACGACAAAATTCGAAGATTCGGAAACTCGTAAAACAAAGGAGGTTGTCTTTTCGGAAAGAAGTGGTGGGGTGGGGGTAGACGGAAGACTTGAAGAGGAAGAGGAAGTGTTAACTATCTAACACCCTAACCAAGGAGAGCAGAGGGTATCTTAATTAAGTAGGAAGTAGACACGACGACGACGATAAATGTATATGGTGACAAAGACGTTACTATCGTGTCACAACTGTAATAAACAAGTATATGGGTTTCTTTTGATAAGGAATTGACAAGATTCTCAAATCAAGTCAACGAGTCAGTACAGACTACCTCTTCAAGATATGTCAGTCGTTTCTGTTCTGACCCTCGACTGTCACCGAGTCTAGTACTTGAGGAATAACGTTTTAAGTCTGAATTTAACTTCTTTCATCCCTTTTGACGATCTGGTAAGTCCATACTGGACTTAGTTTAGGGAATACTAATACAAGATTATTCTCCGTACATTAAAAGTTCTGGACGTGTAAACTAATAAACTTTTTTCATCTCCGATATTTATACTTTAGTGTAATAATGTGTAGTGTGGAAGGGACCACCGAGTCTACCATTTCGCAGATGGATGTTACACCATATGGACCTAAGCTAGGGACCCAACCCTTCTAGGGGACTCTTCCTTTACCGTTGGGTGAGGTCATGACAACGGACCTCTTACGGTACCTGTCTCCTCGGACCATCCGATGCCAGGTACCCCAGCGTTTCTCAGTTGTGCTGGAGTGAAAGTGTAGAGTACTAAGTAATAATAATTTTTCAAAGTAATATACTATACCTCTAACAGGGTATTTTACATAAAAGAACCTTGAATTCTCTTAGATTCTTCACCACAAGTATATATTCTTTGCCGTACAAAAGTTCTGGAGGACATATACGAGGGTAGAAGTGAAGAGAGGTCCACTTCCTTTGACAAAATTAACCCCTCTGAAGTCTTGGAACTAACCTGACACAAATACTTTCCCTCCTCAGTCACCCGACGTTTCCTAGTCACCACCCAAAGGTAAGACGGGCAAAGAGACAACCTCAACCGTACACCACACGGATCTAAGATTAAACCTAAATAGAGGATCCTAGTAAACAAATCGGATCAGACCGAGTGGTGTTTAAAAGTGACTAAACACCCCGAGTTTTAGTTGAACCCTCAACTATAAAACAACAATAAATCAACGATTCAGTACTGGAGTCCCTGACATCGGGACGTCCGGGGAGAGAGGTACGTTCTTATGACCTCACCCAACGGTAAAGGAAGACGTCCCCCAGAAGAGTTGGGTCCTTAGTTTTGACCAAGAGACCGTAACGTTTCAGAAATGACGACTCGGTGGTCTCTTCGGCACCCCACAACTGTAATTAAATAAGACTAAAGAACACAAAATAGAAATAACTATTAAAACGGTCTAACATCTTGTGTTTACTCCGGTCTTAGACTTTGAAGACTGGAGGAAGGGTGTTATAGGAGGTTATCATAGGGATAGAATTGGAAGGAAGACTTTATAAACTAGGAAATCACGGAATTGGATCAGAATGTTTTCTCAGAACAATATAAACAGTTAAGAAATTTTATAAAAGTACTGTAGAAGAACCTATATAGAAACCCTTGGAGACTTTTCAAACTCAAATTTTACCCGTGAAAGTCCGATTGTTAACAAGTACCTCGAATCGTGACCAAACCAGATACTCATCTTTAGGGTCCTAAAGGTTCATGGACTTAATCTCACAACTACACCAGTCGTACAATTAAAGACATTATCCTCAATCTTTCCCATCTAAACCACTGAACACTCTCTATGTCATAAATACTTACTTCAAGAGTATTAGAATGAGTTCCTAAGTTCCGAACTCTTAACTTTTGTACTTATTATAGAATCTAAGATCGTGTTTGGACTCGTGTCTCATCATTAAGTTGTCTTTGGAATAAACCACTTCCCAACGTCTCAACTTAAGAAACAGAAAAATTGTGAACCGTGTTCATATTCTCCCATGGGATTAAACATTTCAAACTTCTTAACAAAAGAAGTTTCTTAAATCTCGTTTCATGCAAAGGTTCCTTGGATGTCCGAAAATAAGGTTCTGGAACCTCTGTTCGATATGGTGGTATTAAGTCCGGACAATTAGAAGTTTCCCCGAAGGGACCACCAAGTCGTCCTTTCTTAGATGGACGGTTACGTTCTCTGTACTCAAGTTAAGGATCCAGTTCTTCTAGGGGACCTCTTCCTTTACCGTTGGGTGAGGTCGTGAGAACGGACCTCTTAGGGTACCTGTCTCCACGGATCTTTCGATGTATGTCAGACACCCCAACGTTTCTCAGACTGTATCGCTGATTTGTTGTCGTTATTTAGAAGTTTCTTTTTATACATATAAGAGTCACTCTGGGACTTATCTTAAACCTTGAACCATCCTACGCTTCCCTTCTGACCGAATCTGAAACCAGAAGATAAGCCAGGACTTCCGAAACTGTTATCGGAGTAAAATAGTTGGTTTATATATTTCATATTTTACTGGGAGTTTTACTGAAATTACTTTGGGTCATAATAGGTACATTGAGTAAAATTATAGTTTGGTGTCTACATTTTCTTTTAAGAATTCCTTTGTAGATTGTTGTTCTGTGTCAATACTTGTTTAACTGGACGTTCTAACCTATTATTTTTATAAGGAAGTCGTTCTTTGCTGGAAGAATACATTTTGAGTCGTTAATATGTGAACGGCGACGAAAGGAATTTCCGTTCCTGTAGTAACAGAGGAACTGTACGTACACGGACCTAAATATCAACTCTTAACACGACAAAAAGGTCTTTGTACACAGACACACGTAAGTGGATATTTACACATACGTCTTTAAAATTTACCTTAAATAGGGTGGAATAAAAACGAACTAGACGCGTCCTAATTAGACGAGTTACTCATAATTTTATCCTTCACAAAGATTAGTCAAGGGTTATAAAATCTTAACTTTTAATAGTATAAAAATATTTCTCTATCGTAAAGACCTATGAATAGTTTTGTTATAGTTTTCCTACACCAGGGGGTCCTGAAGGTAAGGAAATCCTATTATTAGTTCTCATCGAAACAACACGGGCAGAGAGAATCCTACCCGGGTCTGAAGGGGTGAAACAGGAATGGAAATAAGGGGTAACTGAGGTACGGTGACTGTAAATTCTAGTCAACGGTAAAAAAAGGTACCTTGATCCTATGGTGAAAAGAATTTTAAAGTTGATTTTTTTTAATTTTGGTAAGAACTTGAGTATGAAACTATTCTTTACTTTTGTTTTGGTTTGACCTCTACCATTACCCAAAAAGTATGTTTCGACTGAAATGACCGGGGAGGTTTGTTTACATAAACGTCTGAGGACCATGTCTTTGAGGGGTCCCCCGAAGGGACCACCAGATCATCAATTCTAAGACGGGAAAGTTACGACCCCAACATCTAACACTATCCTGTTCATTCTGGATTGCACAACACGCCAAATTCTTTTTTTCCTTGTTCGGTTATAGTAGTATTATTTATAAATTTTTCTTGGGAGGGGTTTTACACAACCAATAGTTCTTTTTGTTGGTTTTATAAAGGATGTAAAGGAATCGATAACGGTACTTACGTCAAAAATTTTAGGCCACTATAACCCTCTTCCGGTACGACGTGACCTCAGTCATGACAAGACTTTCTTCTTTTTTGATTGGTACCTGTTTTTTAGACAACTAACAAAGACAACCAACTCTTATTCGATTTTCGATTAAAGTCGTACCGACTAACTCGGAAACAAAGAAACTCCTTAGTCTATTTATAGGAGAAGGGGACTTCCTCAATTTACCTACCACTACGACCGTCCAGTACGACTAGTCACCTGAGGACGGTACCCAAGAGAAACCGAGAGAGGGAATAGGTAGCGTCAGACTCGATACTTATAGAGCTGTGAAGTACGGATACTGGAAGGATTAGGAAAGTGAGACAGGAAACCAACGTATCAGCCAACTTATCACCGGAGGATTTCTATATAGGTTTATGATTGAGAACCATGGACATTTACACTGTAAAATTACCTTTATAAATAAAACTCTATTAATATCTATACATACAGACACGTTCTTCATTAATTCAATTCCCAGAGATCTACTCTAGTAGGACACGAATCCCACTCGAGATTTAGGTTGTTCCTCGCAGAAATATTCTCCGTCCTTTCTTCTGTGCGTCTCTGTACCTCCCCTTCCGGTCCACTACTGTCTCTTTTCTCTGACTTCACTAACAGTTGTTTGGTGTTGTAGGTTCCTAACGGTCGATGGTGGTCTGTCTTTTATTCGTGTCTTGCCTAAGAGGAAATCTCCGAGGTCCTCCTTGGGATGACTGTGGAACGCAAACCTGAAAGTTGGAGACCTTCATACCGTCTTTTTAAAGACAACGAAATTAGATGGGTCAAACACCACAAAACAATGTCGTCGGGGTCCTTTGACTGTATCTTTAAAATCCCTAAAATAATACCAACTACGTAAAATTTACTTTCATCAAAGTAAAATATTTTCACGTATTAGTATAGTAACTATTTGTTTAACCGAAACGTAAAAATTCCGATGGACGTTTAAACCTCATTACAAGTGTGGTAACAGAAATCCCTTCGTAAATGGTCGTTAGTCGTAACTTGGACTAAGGAAATTAGAACCCACCGTTCATGACGAGTAACGTATAGGTTATTGGTACGAAGTAGTGAAATGAGTTCTTTGGAGTGTACAAGTGGTATGTTGTTTTAAAAGTAATTACTTTACGTCGGTAACCAGATCTGAAGAGTCTTTAGAATTTTTCGTCCCGTACGAGCTGACAGTGTGGGAAAACTAAAAAAGGGGAAGAAAAGAAGGACAGACCTTAGACTTGAACTACCCACCTTAGGACCGTCGGTGGAACACTGGTATTCGACTGTTCGTCTCAGAATTTCTCATTCAACGTAATGAAATATAGTTGACATTTGACGGATAGAGACCAGGGGAGAAATATACTCTTCCCCTTTTTTTTCGTGTAAAGAGACGACGGTGTAAATAATATTCGTAGACAAAGATCGGTGATTTGAGTTTGAAACTAACTATTAGAGTAGATTGGAGTGAAAATATCAGGAATTCCTAAACATAATTGTGAGAATGGAAGAATAGTGTACAGTGTTTTAACCCAATTCAAAGTGTAAATTAGAAGTGGATTTTCAACCTGATAATAGTATTGGTTAAGTGTCCGTCCCTTTGACTCCGAAATTTTTACATTACTGACCAATATATTTCCTAGAGTCCCTTTGATAAAATAGAGAAGTACTGAGTCAAAGGAAAAGAAACTTTCTTTCCCTTCGTTATAGTTCGATGAGATCCTAACGTCACTAATAATTTACTCGAATATATAGATATCACGAATCTTGTGACACTAAATTACTCCCGACATATTCACAATATGTAATAATTCACAAGTTTATACAGATTGATCCTTTGTAAGATTTGTGGTAGGATATGTGAGACAATAGAAAATTCTTCTATTCGAACTAAGTACTAGACAGAAACGGGAGTAAAAGGTTCCCTTACTAAACTTTTGATGGTAACGTTACCTGATCTATATCACAATTCATGAAAATATAGAAAGTAGAGTGATACGAAGAGTCTTGTTGTTTCATCCGCAATGTTAGAGGTAAACTATATTTTGTTCCGGACATATGAATTGACTAAAAAGATTCACGATTAATGTTCCCCATTTTGACCAAGAGTTCGGTTCCAGACGATTAAAACCCAAGTCACTAGAAAGGGTCACGTGGTTTCGACGGAGTCGGAGATACGTAATTTAACTAAAGGTACTTACACTTATATACATCTGTATGTTCTTGAGTGTGATGTCTGACTAATTTTTTGTAGTATAAAGTCTTCATTGATAACATAGATTTAATGTTAGTTCAGTTTTGATGTAGTTTTAGTTTTAATGGAGTCAGTTTTGAAGACGTTGGTATTTTAACAAAGTCCAAAACTTAAGTTTAACCATTACAAGAGTACTGAGAAATACCAGAATTATGGTTTAAGAAAATACTACGAGTTACAGAACATAGTGGCATGTAAAATTTAAAGACAAGTAGAATAAAATGCAAATGATACATACATTCTTTAGTAAGTAAAATGAATGACTTGTCTACGTATGTGCAAAAGAAGATGTAAATAAAATATCGGTTCGACATATCGAACATACTCTTTATGTCTAAAAATCAAGATTTTTGGTCCGACAATATTAAATGGTTCTTACTTGGGTCCCTAACCGACAACAGACCAGTTGTACATAACCACGACTACAGTGTCTACTCTTTGGGACGTCTCTTATAGACGAGCATTGGAGACGAAAGGGGTCTCCTGGTCGACCCAAAAAGAAGATACCCCTCCGGTTGACGGTTGGATTTAGAGTCCCAGTCGTATTGGAACGCTCAGGAGGTTTTAAAGTGACCGTTGATCTAAGGGTAAACATTGACCTCACTCTAGATCGACAGTAACAAGATGTCCGTCCTAGGTACCTCTGAACGACAAGTGCAACCTTTCTTCAAAGGAGAGTAATTTTCTTTTCGGTTCACCTTTATCGTGCCGACAATCCTCGTTGGGGTGCCGTAACCGAGACGACAGGGTTCCCGATAAGAGGGTAAGGTTCTCCCCGTCCCGTCCCCTACCTCGTCCTTCTTGAAAGAGAAAGGAAACCCATAATTATAGCTGGAGTACACGACACGAATCAGTGAGTCAGCACAGACTGAGAAACACTGGGGTACCTGACATCGGGTGGTCCGAGGAGACAAGTACCCCTAAGAGATCCGTTCTTGTGATCTCAACCAACGGTACCGGAGGAGGTCCCCTAGAAGGGTTGGGTCTTTAGTTGGACCCCAGAGGACGTAACGTACACATCAGAAATAACAGACTCGGCGGTCCCTTCGGATAGGTTGTATGTCTCACGGGATTTCTACGACACGATTTTAGCCTTCCGAAAACTACTGTTCCTTTATGGTAGTGTGTGTGTGTGTGTGTGTGTGTGTGTGTGTGTGTGTTATAAATTTAATCTACCGTACCCTTTATTTGGTCATCAACACAAAGGAAGTTTTGGGAAGTCAGAGATGTAAAAGGATAAACTTATAATAATAGGACTAAGTATACGTGTTGATACCTAACTTTTGGAAAGTGCAAGAATAATGAAATATACGTAATGATTTAAAAATTTAAATAAAAATTTACCTTCTATTAACGAAATGTTACAAAACAACCAAAGACGGTATGTCGTTTCACTTAGATGGTGCACACAATCAACGAGTCAACACAGATTGACAAACACTGGGGTACGTGACATCGGGTGGTCCGAGAAGACAGGCACCTTAAGAGGTCTGTTCTTACGATCTTACCCACCGGTAAGGGAGAAGGTCCCCTAGAAGAGTTGGGTCCTTAGCTTGGGTACAGAGGGTGTAACGTCCGTGTAAGAAATGGTAGACTCGGTGGTCCCTTCGGGTTTGGTCGGTATTCAAATGTATATAGGGGAGGGAGACTTTCCACAGAGGGTGGGGTCGGGGGTAGGGTGGGAAGGTCCAATAGAGTCTCGTGACCCGGCTCGTAGGACACGATTTTCTTCGAAGGATGTCGACAGGTAGACGTGTACCATCATATAGATTACGACGAGAGAGGTACACGGGGTGGGAGAGGAAGGGGACGACACAGGTGTTCAGACACGAAATGTAGACATAGAGGTAAGGACAGGACGTTTATGTAAATAGTCATGGTAAAAAGACCTAAGGTATATATACACAATTATGTCATCCACTACTTATACGATTTTATAAATTCTAGGAACCGAAATCTTTGTTTGAAGACTCCGGACTTATGGACCCTCTAGAACCACTGATGAATGGATAGGTGTCGCTAGAAGTAAAAGGAGGACTCGTTTCGACCGGATACGTCGATCAGGGACTACCCAGGTTACCAGCTCTTAGACTGTCGTCACGTCCCCTGAGTACTCCGCCACAAACTAGGGACCCAACCCTTCTAGGGGATCTCCTCCTTTACCGTTGGGTGAGGTCATAAAAAGGGACCTTTTACGATATCTGTCTCCCTGAACCACCGATGTCACGTGTCTCAACGTTTCTCAGTCCATACTGACTCGTGTGTGTGTAATAATATTTCGATCGTATTACTACCATCACAATAGAATGTTCCAACACCACTCAAAATTTACTTTATTAGGTACATTTTATACACCTTATTACGGACCTTATCTAATTAGTAAATAATACTTCTAATTAAATAATACTTCTATTATGAACAAACAGTGAATAATACTATTAAAATAATGTATAAATAGTAAATAATATTATTTATCTAATTAGTAAATGATATAATACTCCTATTATATTAGTAATAGAAGTAAATTTATCTACTTTAACATGTCTACTGAGAGTCTCTTCGAGTTGTAAAAGGGTTCTAATATGTAGTTAAACACGATCTACCGCCAACTTTGTGTCAGTTAGAGTGAGTCGATAAAATTCAAGATAAAATTTTAAAGTATCCTAACAACAGTCTAAATTCTCTACGTCACACACGAGATTCACGAGGTAGCTCACATTAAAGTAATAAACGGATCTACTTAGGTCTATCTGAGAGAGGAGATCGTAATTTATTAAAAAGTAAAGTTTTGAAGTGAATAAAAGTGCAAACAGAAGTAACGTAACCGTCATCGTACCATTTATATTAAAAAGGACACCAAAATCGTCCATATGGTTTCTAGTTATTTTGTTTTCATGGTTCAAAAGGACGTATCGTCTCCTAACACGACCTTGAAGATAATACATGAACGAATCTACTCGGTTCTGATCTAGATGGTCGTAATCCGTGAACATATAAAGACTACACATACGGTTTCAATTTCTTGTTAAATAAGTAATCGACCGATGGTTTTCCTAAAACGTAAGGTCAGGGGATATTACGTTTCCTGTAGAAAAAACCCACAATCAAGATTTTCCAGAACATCCAGAAGTATCTTGACAAGTTGAAGTCGAAGAAGTCGTAATGACCAGTCCCGTATCTGAACCTAATGACAATATAACTTACCAAACGGGACCTTTGCTTGTCTCTAGTAAGACAGCGAAAACTCTAACGTAGGTTCATGACGTAAAACCTGAGAAAACAACTGATACTCCCGATGAGGTAAAGAAGATTCCCTAAGGACGGGCGTCATCATCTATATTACCAGTAGACTCCATTTAAGTGGGTAAGGTCAGGTAAAATCAAGCGACTAAGGATCTTACAGTTACAAGTGAGAACGGTGGAGGACAAACTGGTGAAGGTTAAACGGAACTAAGTACCTGGACTGTAAGGTCCAAGGATACGTTATAACGAGAAATGTCGTAGTTTGGGACGAAGGTAGTGGTCAGGGTTAGTGTTGACCCACAACAAAACGAAACCGAGGTAGGGAAGTAAGAAAGACCTCAATAAAGAGGTGACTAGAGGTCATCGTATAACCCGTGGATGACTGGACCCCTTAAGGGGAAAGTCAAAGGACAGAAAAACGGAAAAGTACGACAATTACCCCAAGAGTTCCGTTCTTATGACTTCACCAAACGGTAAGGAAGGAGGTCACCTGGTGTAAGACAGTCTGGAGAGGTGGTACTGGGCGAGTAGAACCCAACGGGGTGTGCCGTACTGAATCAAAGTAACTCAATCTGTTCCGACCCCAGGTACACTAGTCTAACCGATCAACAGACACTAACATCAAAGTCAGACAGACGGGAGATTAGAGGAGAGAGTCACGGATGGTAGAATAGACCCAAAGAGAATGGAACCTACACCCCAGAGAAGTGTCGACGAGGCCGTTTCGCGTCGGCGACGAGGTGGAGCCTACGTCCCATCGAGGAGAACCCGCTATGGGGACGGGAGATATATCAGTCGTTGTTTTTCTGATCCTCGACTGACACCGAGTCTAGTCCTTGAGGAATAATGGTTTATGTCTGACTTTAACTTCTTTCACCTGTTTTGGTGATCTGGTAAGTCCATACTGGATTTAGTTTAGGGAATAATGATATGTCACCTTCACTCTTTAGCTAAATTCCCTAATCTAGACTATCTGTCTCACGGACTACTTGATACCTGCCTCCAAGCACTGTAACATGTCCTCTGTCCTTAGTTCTGGTAGGGGTTCTTTTTCTTTACGTTTTTTCGTTTTACCGACAGACTCCTCCGGAATGTTTTTTGACACTTTTCTTCCCTTCACCTTTCGTTTCTTCTTTTCCTTTTTATATGGGTAAACTTACGTCTCAAGGTTTCTTATCGTTCTTCTGTATTCTTTCGGAAGAAGTCGCTAGTTACGTTTCTTTATCTCCTTTTGTTGTCTTACTCTTTCTGATCTCTAGAGAAGTTCTTTTAATCTCTATAGTTCCTTTGCAAAGTACGTTTCTACCCGAGGTATTTCCTGTCTTTACCATACCTGGATTGTCTTCGTCTTCCATAATTCTTCTCCACCGTTCTTATGTGTCTTCTTGACATGTTTAATCTAGAAGTACTGGGTCTATTAGTGCTACCATACTAGTGAGTGGATCTCGGTCTGTAGGACCTTACACTTCTGTTCACCCAGAATCCTCGTAGTGATACTTGTCTCGATCACTTCCACTACCTTAAGTTCCACTCGATAAAGTTTAGGACTTTCTACTGTGACACTTTCACGATGTGAGTTATACGGTCGTTTAAACCTTTTGAGTCGTCACCGGTGTCCTGATCTTTTCCAGTCAAAAGTAAGGTTAGGGTTTCTTTCCGTTACTGTTTCTTACGAGTTTGATTGCGTGTTACCGTGAGTAGAGTGAGCGATCATTCCATTACGAATTTTAAGAGGTTCAGTCCGAAGTAGTTATGCACTTGACACTTGAAGGTCTACAAGTTCGACCAAAATCTTTTCCGTCTCCCTTTTTTTTCTTTTTCTTTTCCGTCTCCTTGGTCTCTAGTTTAACGGTTGTAGGTGACCTAGTAGCTTTTTCGTTCTCTCAAGGTCTTTTTGTAGATAAAGACGAAATAACTGATACGGTTTCGGAAACTGACACACCTAGTGTTATTTGACACCTTTTAAGACTTTCTCTACCCTTATGGTCTGGTGGACTGGACGGAGAACTCTTTGGACATAAGTCCAGTCCTTCGTTGTCAATCTTGACCTGTACCTTGTTGTCTGACCGAGGTTCATCCTTTTCCTCATGCAGTTCCGACATATAACAGTGGGACGAATAAATTGAAGATACGTCTCATGTAGTACTCTTTGAGACCCGACCTTCTTCGTGTTCGACCTTAGTTCTAACGGTCCTCTTTATGGTTATTGGAGTCTATACGTCTACTGTGGTGGGAATCCTGTCTTTCACTTCTCCTCGATTTTTGGGAGAACTACTTTCATTTTCTCCTCTCACTTTTTAAACCGAATTTCGAGTCGTAAATCTTTTGTTTCTAGTACTGTAGACCAGGGCAGCGAAGTACCGTTTATCTACCCCTTTGTCACCTTTGTCATCGATTGAAATAAAACCCCCCGACGTTTTAGTGACGTCTACCACTAACGTCGGTACTTTAATTTTCTACGAACGAGGAACCTTCCTTTCAATACTGGTTGGATCTGTTGTATAATTTTTGGTCTCTGTAATGAAACAGTTGCTTCCAGGTAGATCAGTTCCGATACCAAAAAGGTCATCAATGCATACCTACACTCTCAACCTAATATTTCTTCCGACTCGCGACTTCTTAACTACGAAAACTTGACACCACAACCTCTTCTGAGAACTCTCAGGGAACCTGACGTTCCTCCAGGTTGGTCAGGTAGGATTTCCTACCTGACCCACAAGTCAGGACCCATAAGTAAACATCCTGACTACAACTTCGACTTTGAGGTCATAAAACCGGTGGACTACACTTCTCGAATCAGTAAACTTTTCTGGAACTACGGTCCTTTCCAACCCCCGTCCTCCTCTTCCCCTGTTGTCTCCTAATCTACCAACCTACCGTAGTGGCTGAGCTACCTGTACCCAAATCCACCTGAGACCCTCAACCACTACCTGTCCCTCCGCACCGTACGACGTCAATTACACCAGCCTTTCTCAGCCTGTACTGACTCACTGACTTGACTTGACTTGACTTGACATTTCATAAAACCCTGGTGTCTTTATAAAGTAGGTGATCTTATTATCATTAATCAGGTGTCTTACTTAAACATCCCTGTTACTCTCTCTTACTTCGACAAAAGATAGTTTTAAGAAGACTCCAGTCGAATATACTTTTTAGTCATTGAGTTGAATATCAAACTAAAAATAAGTATCAGACGTGATTTTATATTCGAAAGACTCCCGGTTTTGTACGATAGAAAAGAATGACAAGGAGTCTCAAGTATGATCTCAAACATGAATTAGTAGTAACAATTGTTCGATATCTCTACATTACTTAATAAGTCTCGACAGATCTATTATTACTCAAGTAATTTAATCTGATAAAACCAGTACTGACCTTTTTTCATTCTGAAACCATATCCAATATTTGATGGTACATGTAAAGACGAAGTCGTCGAGAAACCTGCTTGTGAGTATTCGTCGAGGGTGGTTGTTACGTTTACACACGTGTTTTGACCAACACCTGTCAGAACGGAAGTTATAGTAGCTAGGTTATAATGTGTAAGGTACGTAAAGTAGGAGTCTATAAGTTCGATGGAGAATTAAGTATTCGGACCTTTTTTTAGATCAACTACCTATGAATTAATATGGTATCAACGGAAAGTTTACCCACCTTTACTTTACCGTAACCATTGAGTATAGTGTATTACCCAGTTTGACACTTGAGAGTGTTTTCGTGTAGGTATCGTCGTACACTAAGTTGTTATCACGTCACATATACCACTCCTTTAATTATATTATCAACACGTAATTTTAATCACAAATATTTTCACTTTGTATAATGTATTTTTAACTCTTTAAGTCGAAGACACCTTTGTACCAATCTATACCTTCATGACCTGGTCGTAGAAGGTATCTGTGGTAAAAGAAATCGGGCCCTTGACGACTCAGCAAATCGGACCCCGTCAAACGACGTGAGTGCTAAGAAGTATATTAAAAACGTATTCGTGAATGTGTATCGACCAAAGTGGGTACAGGTAAAGGACCGGTGGTTGAAACTTAGGAAGTCGGATGTCGTAACTAGAACTCCTGTCCTCGACTATACACCTTTGTATAGTAAACAAAGAAGACTAGAGTGTCTCATATTTACTCTCATCTTACCTCGACTTTGTAATTTATATGAAGAGTATTTATACAAGTGATGTTGGAACGATTATGGAATACCGTCAATAAGAACCACCCACGTTCATACAAAAGTTTTAGGAAGAATTAGAATCATTAGGTCCTTCAAATTGATTTTACGAGTCTCAACCCTATACGTTGCACACTCAACAGATAATTATGGTGTTCGAAACACTGAATTCTTTGTATATAATTAATGAAGTGTCAAAAGACATTCAGGTTTCGGACTCATGTTAAATCGACCTAGAAGACGAAATCCTAGAGTATTTCGAAGCTAGTTCTACAACCGACCCGTACTCAATAGTAGTCTCCGAACTTCCTTCTTATTCCTAAACAAAGGTACGAGTTCACCAATAACCGTCGTCAGGTAAGGAAGACCTAAAAACTTGACTCCAGGAGTTAAAGAACGATTGTAAAAAAAAAAAGGACTCCGACGATAGTCAAGAAACGGTATACCTGTAATGGTTGTATCATCGCATAAAGGAATTTCAGTCGTTCTCCTTCCCTGAAAGGAATGTTGTATTCACAATGTTAGAATACATTACATTAGTAGATATGTATTAGTATATATAAGACAGTGAAAACGATATCAGACAACCAACCTCCGTTTAGTGTCCCAGATGGTACGAATTTCCCTTATTTACTTATGGTCCTTTGTCCCTAGTATCTTTAGTGGAATCTTAGACAGGTAGTGTACTTAACTTTGATGAATGGTCGGGATTCTAAGTAATCACTATCAACATTTCTCCGTCGAAAAACTGAACCCTATTTCGTTTGTAACAATCGTTAATTTCGGTGTAAACTTGATTTGTACTTGTGTCCTTGTTGAGTTTATCTTCGAACTTTGTTCCTCTATGTTCGTAAATTACCGTATATCAATACGACTCTATAACCGTTTAACCTCAAGAGAAGTACAGATTTTAAGAACACGATTAATACTCGTAATAATTTCAGTCTGTGTGACACAAATCGTACCCGGTTCTTCTCTTGCGAAGTATCCGTAAACTACAGGATCGAACTTAAAGTAAAAAAGTACTACAACTGATACTGGTAATTGATTTATATACGTAAACTACTTTATAGGTATTAATGTTCTAAGATTTTTAACAGTTTACCTTTTATCATGATTCATAAATCATGATAAATCATTATCATAGGTTTTCCATAAAGAACCTATAGATGACATACCGACTCAGTCCAGAATATCACTCTTTACCACCCTATCGCTTTCTTCGTAAAAAAAACGGAAGTGTCTTAAATGATAGTATCGATCTCTTTGTCCCGAGTGTTTATCGTAATTTTATCTCACTGTATATTCTCTTTTAAGTTATTTTACAGTGTAACGTCATATAAATGCGACCGGACAGGGTCAAAAAGGAAAGACTGACCTTTTTAGTTTCTTATATTTAGCTACTTATAAAAGGTGATGACGATTGTGGATTTCATCCCTCAGTGATTTGATCGACCTTCTCTACGGAAATTTCAACTCGACGTCCTTCCCTCGTAAGGCAGTTCCGAATCAACCTCTATGGTCCTTCTGTTTGTGAAATCAGTCAAATAGAACCAATATTGTGTATGTTGACAACTTTAAGATTTCAAATTTTTTTATACTTTCTTTTATATCTTCTTTCTTCTTTTCTTTCCATAATCTGAAAAGGTTGTGTTTTGTAAAAGTAGGAATGTGTAAAACTAAGGTCAATTTTTAAGTCCGAAGGGATTAACAAGTCACCTATTTCTTAGGTGCACGTAACGTCCTCTGTATCTTCTGAGTCCAAGTTAAGGACCCAGTCCTTCTAGGGTACCTCTTCTTTTACCGTTAGGTGAGGTCATAAGGACGACCCTATTAGGGTACCTGTATCCTCGGACCATCCGATGTCAGGTACCCCAACGTTTCTCAGTCTGTGTTGACTCGTTGATTGTGAGTGAGTGAGTTTTTAAAACCCTGAAGGGGCCACCAGGTCACCAATTCTGAAACGGAAGGTTACGTCCCCCACACTCAAGTTAGGGGTCAGTCCCTCGATTCTAAGATACGGAGACCCGGTTTTTGTTTTTGGTCTTGTATTTTGTCTTCGTGATAACATTATTTAAGACATTACTGAAAACTTTTATTAGGTGTAGTTCTTTTTTTTAGAATTTTTTAAGTTGATGGGTATTGATCTAAACCGTAGGTTTTAATTGTCGTCTTTATTTATATATTTTATTATCAGTCACTTCTACACTCATCTTACATTCGTAGTCCTGTCGTCCCCTGAAGTCGACGAAAAACAAAAGAACTACATAGAGTTCTTTGAGACTCACCCCGAACCGTGTATCAATGACGAGTGATTTATACACAACTAAGTTCTTTTTCGACCATAAGAGACTGAAATAGTCGACATCCGTGTGATTTTGGATACGTCCTTTCTTTTAAATCACTTTACCTCTTAGATCCCAGTAAAAAGACATTTTCCTGATTGAATTGATCAAATCTTCTGATACTAAAAAGGTCACCAGTACATACCTACACTCTCAACCTGACACTTCTTTCGACTCGCGGCTTCTTAACTAAGAAAACTTGACACCACAACCTCTTCTGAGAACTCTCAGGGAACCTGACGTTCCTCTAGGTTGATCAGGTAAGACTTCGTCTAGTCGGGACCCTAAAGAAACCTCCCTTATTACGACTTCGACTTTGAGGTTATGAAACCGGTGGAGTACGTTTCTCAACTGAGTGACCTTTTCTGAGACTACGACCCTCCCTAACCCCCGTCCTCCTCTTCCCCTGCTGTCTCCTACTCTACCGACCTACCGTAGTCACTGAGCTACCTATACTCAGACTCACTTGAGGTCCTCAACCACTGACTCTCCCTCCGGACTGCACGACGCTAAGTACCCCAACGTTTCTCAGCCTGTACTGACTCGCTGACTTGACTTGACTTGACTAAATCTTAGACATAAACATTACTTTCCACATCCTTTACACCCCACGAGGTAGTGTCTTACAAGACCTTGGAAACAAAGACTCGGATATTAATTTACGCGGTGAATAGAATTACCCGTGTACGGTGAGAAGAAAGACGTGACTCAGTGAATTCCTGACTTTATCGGGGAGTTAACGTTTCTCGTGAGACGTCTTAGGGTAGCGTAGAGACCTACGTTAATCAAAGAGACTGTTAATCAAAGAGACTGTTACATCTCAAAAGAAAATTCACACACAAATTGAAAGACTACGTCTCTCACCCACCGTCCACCGAGGTAAAGTGTGTGTGTGTCTGTGCGTGTGTGTGTGTGTGTGTGTGTGGTGTGTGTGTGTGTTTCCTAAAGTTAGGTCCTACAGTGAACCTCTCCAGTGTGACGCCCTTCGATTTCTTCTGGTCCAATTAAAATCCATAAGGGGACCTGAAGAGAAGTCTTGTCGGGGGTTGGATTCTTGATGGAAAAAGGTCTTAAGTGAATTCCGGATAATCTCCTATTTAACACAAGGAAGGTTTTATGTGAGTTGAGGTTTGAGAAGTATAGACACTTACACTAGAATTAACCTTTATCCTAGAAACGTCCATATTAGTTCAATTTTACTCCAGTACGTTTTAACACACCCGGGATTTAGGTTACCGACTACAGGAACATTCCTGTCTCTATAAACTTCTGTGTCTCCCTTCATCCGACAAAACTTAGTCCGTCTTTGGTCTTACTACATCGATGTCCTTCTCATGGTTCCCAACGACTGGTCGTAGTTTACTGTCCTTCTCCGCTCCTCCTCAGAGGGGATCCCAGAAGTCTCCGTCGTACCAGGACGGTCGTGGAACTAAAACCTCGCTACAGGAGGTCTGGACACTCTGTTATGCACCATGAACAAAAATCGGTGGATCGACTACCATTAAAAAACATTGGGACTTTCTGTCTATGTCACGGAGTCACCCTGTCACTCGACATATGAGTGTCCGAGAAAGAGAGGATTATATAGAGGAGAGTTACTAGGTTCAGGTGAAAGAAAATCACTTTGATCTGAGACTGAAACCCCACCCCATAAGATCCGGACGACGTCCCGGTCATCAAAAGAAGGTGAAATTTGATTAAATCCTGTTTTACTGAGGTAGAACTCTGTGTCACAAGACACTACTTACAGTCGGTCTGGACTCATGTACCATATTTCGACCCTTCTCTTAAGTAACCTCGTTGAAAGTAAAAAAAAAAAAAAAACTCATGTATGTTGTATCATAGTACACGATTATAAGAATTCACAAATTTTAAGAAAGTTAAAAATCCTTTATAGTGATTTCTTTAATAGTTGTTACTTGTTTTGAATCGATTGTGTAAACGAACCGTGGTGCAATACACATTATCCTTGTTCTTTTCACATTTACCAACTTTACGGATCCTTTCGGTCTAATAATTTTATTTACGACCGAAAGTGGATGTTATGAAATCGTCTGTCGATAAGTTTTTACTCCGACAGGTTATTGGTAAAAATTTGACACGAAACTCCTCCTACGTTCGTGGACCCCTTTTTAGGGACCACGACCTTTTCAAGGACTACGACCCTTTCTGACTCTCGGCTTCCTCTTCTCCCGTAGTGTCCTACTCTGCGTACCTACCGAAGTGACTACGCTACCTATACTTGAACCCGTTTGAAACTCTCTACCACTCCCTGTCCCTCCGGACAGTACGACGTAAGGTACCCCAGTGTTTACCAACCCGTAGTGACCCACTGACTTACTACTTGTTTACGGACCCCCACAAAGTCACCGACAAACGCGTCCATTCCATCTAAGTCCCAGTCGATACGAAACGGGAGTGGGAGTGGACTGGTCTAGACGAGTTAAAATGGACATAATATCCAACCCAAAGACTTAGTCTGCGGAAACCTTTTTTTTTTTAGTGATACTGTTATGGCTAACGGAAGTCCCAGTATCGATGGTTTTCTTTCAGGACCATATTTAAATTTTTTTTTTAAAGAGTCAGTTATCTGAGAAGAAGTAGGACTTTAAAAGTTTATAAAAAAATTAGATGTTTAGGTACTACAAATGTCCATAATCTACTGTATCTACCCAACAAAATAATTTGAAAATCAGTCGGAAGAAGTAGTACAAAATCGCATTGAGTTTCCTACCCAAATAAGAAGACATACATCCAAAATTGAGTAAGGTCTTATAAAATTTACCTAAATCATCCTGTTTTGGCATCACATTCAGTGGACTCTGAATGGGATCCATCATTTATCAGTGTGAATGATAAGAAGATTCTGTCGTTTAATAGTTTCATGTAATAAATTTTAAAAGTATGTTTTAGAACGATTATGATGTCTAAGGGTCAAGTTGTTTGTAGTCCGAGAGATTAAACTCGTTCTGAACTTTTGTACACAAAACTTCGATGGTTCACTAAGACACATCCACTAGAATACGAATTGAAACATTAAGTCCGGACCTTCCCTTCACGAAATCTGAATTACACATTTAGATTACTTCGTCTGTAGTAAAAAGAGAGAGTGTGGAAGTGTGAAGTGACGGTGTATTAAGTGATGGGTTTATAAAATGTTTCTAACATATAGAAGAGACGGGGAAACCTTAGAAAGATAATTAAAAGAACAAAAATTGAACGAAGGCGGGAAGGAAAGTTCAGAGAATTCGAGTACGTCGATAACCTTATGTGTCCCACTAACTTTTTCGAGAGGAAATACAGACATAATCAGAGAACCCGACGACATTGTTTTATAGTATCTGACACCGATTTGGTTGTAAAGAGAGGTAAGACCTCCGATATTCAGGATCGAGTTCAGGGCTCCTCCCGGTCGAAGACCATGTCCGAGCGAAGAACTGAACATCCACCACTGACGGAAGGACCAGATAGGAGTGCGTCAGGAAAGAATCGTACACACTCACCTCTCTCGTTCGAGGACCAAAGAGATTAATATACTGTGTTTAGGATAGACCAGACCTGGGGTGGAAATACTGGAGTAAATCGGAATTGATGGGGGTAACTCTGAGACGGAGGTTTATGTCGGTGTGTCTTCCAATTTCAAAGCTGTGGATGTAAAATCCCCAAGTACTCGTACGTCAGGTATTGGTACGACAAGTAGTAAAGCAGAGAATATAGGATCGTCTCAAGAGGAACGTAAGTACCTTCGGTGTCATTTCTGTCCTTCGTTCGTACAGTATACGGTTTGTCGGAGAGCCGTGAATGGAAATCTTTGTCCCTAGGGGTCGGAGGCCCTAGATTACGGACTACTAGACTCCACCTCGACTACATTATTATTATCGTTAATTCACGTGTTATTTACATTACTCGAACTTAGTAGGGTTATTGTAAGGGGGTGGAAAACCAGGTACTTTTTTAACAGAAGTTATTTTGACCAGTGCTCACGGTTTTTGTAACCTCTGGTGACACATTCTTGTATAGAAGGACCGGAACGTTGGCAAAGTCTGTAAGTTACCTATAAGCATTACGTACCTAGGAGAGTTTTTAAAAAGTGTAGAGGGTGACAGGATTGTTAATGAAACTAAGGAAGCCCTATGAAATTTTGATAAAATTAAACCTCTTTGTATAAACTGGAGATTATAAAGATAGTGCAAAATCACCAGAAGTCTGGGAACCGTCTAGGGGTCCTTGACATACAAAAGATGGTCCACACTTAAGATTATTCTCTCAAATATTAATTGATTTATAATTTAACCGATTTATATATGGAGTCGACGAAATGACTTACACTATAAGTAAACGTAGATTCATATACACAATCAGCGAGTCAACACAGGTTGAGAAACGTTGGGGTACCTCACATCAGATGGTCCGAAGAGACAGGTACCCTAAGAGGTCCGTTCTTATGACCTCACCCAACGGTACGGGAAGAGGGCGTATATATATACCTATAAATATTTGTGGTTATAAATAAAGTAAAAAGTGTTCACAACAGTACGGTTAGGGGGCTTTTCATGTACGGTTGTATTAATTACAGTGTGTTTCCACTACATCAATAAGGGTAGATAGATATTCTCTATCCGATGTATGTTTCTCTATCTATCTTTCAGTATAAAATCGACAAACATATATTCTTATCCTCACTCAAAGGACCGTCAGGTCACTAATTCTGAATCACGAGAGTGATGACACCCGTACCCAAGTCAGAGCCCAGTCCTCATCTATTCTAGGGTGTTCCATACGTCATACAGTTTTTTATCCTCTTGTAATTCCCAGATCATTTTAATAAAAGTTCTTGAAAAGACTACGGTTTTTCTAAGGTCTCTACATCAACGAAAGGAAAGAGAACCAACGGACGGAATATGGTATTCCCTTTATTTCTCTCTTTTAATTAGAAAGGTCTTTACAAGTACGTGTTATCTTTGTTATATGTATTGGACGATCTTATTGAACTTCGACATAAAACCCCCCTCTACTCTATATTATACAAAAGATGAACCTTTCTTCTATGACAAAGTTTCCCTGTGAAGTATTTACCCTATTTTGACCCTAAAATAACGACACTCAGTAGACTTGTCCGAAAAGACTGGGTGTCAGGGTCACCATCCGTACGTAACGTACCATCTCCCTTGAGATTAGACTCCTCATATCATCGTCTTTGACCTCTCCGATTCTGTGACAATTCTTGCATAGACACCGAGGTCTACCTCGGAAACTCAGACAGACCAGTAATGTGTTGTACCACCACTGAAACGATCCATTTCCCCTTGAAATGAAGAACAAAGATAAAAGATTACTTCATAGTCATTTTAAACAAGGACACTTCAGCACTTTTAACCGGTCCACGAACGTAACGTAGTAAAATCCTCACAATGGTTTTCTTGACGATAACTTTAATGAAAAGTACCCGGTTCAAATCCGAAACTAATAAGAACGGAACTTTTAAATGTTGAAAAGTTTGCCCACACTGAACACTGAGACCAGAGATGAGACTGTCTACATCGAAAGACTTCGTTCCAACACTAGTCAAAGTTCTGACGTCTCTTTAGAGTAACAGATAAACTCTTTCGTCCTTTAGGTTTGACCGGTTTGTAAAAACTGCGAATAAAACATGTGCGAAACCCAATTGGATAAACACTTTGATAATTAACGAGACTATATAAGCCGGACCCGGATTGGGTTCGACGATCGACATCGTTTTGTGTCACTCACATAAGTAACATTAAATATAAAACGTCAAAAAGATGGAAGGGATTGTAAAGGGGAAAGACTTTAAAAAATTTATTAAGATAATAGAAGAGTTATGGTCGAAGTATGGAAAAATAAACGTTTGGAATTATATTCACGTCGGATACACATAAAATTAGTTATAGAAACCAAGTGGGTCCTTATTTATTTAGTCTGGAAGACTAATTAAAATAAAAATTTAATATTCAATCATTGTAAAAAAACCGTTGTTTTCCTCTCCATGGGCCACTTTCTTTTTATCTTGTAGGAGGTAATTAGAAGGGTGTCATAAACATAACACAAAACAAATACCTATCGTATGTATGTCTTTTCTGTATTTAGTACTCAGATTTTAAGTTACTTAAAAGTGTTTTACTTGTGGGTCCTTAGTCTAGGGTCTAGTTCTTTACCACATAATCGTCATTTGTCTATCGTGGAACAAAGATGATTCCAGTGAAGAGGGGTTCTCATTAGTGACGGGACTAAAGATACTAGAATCTGATCAAACAGGAGAAGACTCGAAAAACCTTAGTAATTAACAGAATTCATACCGAACTAAAAAAAGTCGTAATACGAATACTCTAAGTAGTCACTAGAACGTATACGTCCGTATATGTAACGAAACCTTAGATTTGGTTCTTTATCTTTACGAGTTATGTGTTTACCATGTAAAATCATCTATGACGGTGAGTTATCACCAACTTATTGAATATAAGTGTTGTACTCAAAAATCATAGGACAACGACTTCTGATCAATATACATAAGCAGTAGGATTCCTAGTCACCCGGTGGATCTTGTAAAATAGGAATACCGTTACCTTCTTTACCTTCTCTTTATCCACCTTTGTATGCAGGAAGAAGGTGGGAACCAACTTTTGATCGTATTACAGTGAAGACAGGTATAAAATAACCGCTTTAGTTCAGTATGTCGGTTCGGGTTATAGTTATACACGGGGTAGAAATGACCTTATACGACGTTTTAGTGAATTTACAGACCTACGTCCCTTATCACTTTGTAGCCCTTACTGTTACGTCAGAAAGTGTGAAACGAAAGAATTACGGCAAATAAATATAGGGAGATTATGTGTTTTAAATAGATTATGTGTCTTAAAGGGTTCTGTGAGGGTTTCAGAATTGACTAGCACCATCCTCCGGTCTCAAAATACGAAATACAGTCCAGTCATAAAAGGAGGAGGACAAACGTCAGAAAATCTCCCCCTTTTTTTTCTGTTCAGTTAGGATGTACGGATTGAGTCCCTGGTTTATTTAATTATTTGTGAGTAAATCTTCTCTCTACTTATGTCTCGTATATCGTTAGTGACAAGGAATCTTTAAGACTTTAGAGTTAGCTGTTTAAAACGAAGTAAACCGAAAAGAACCCTGGACCTTAGAAAGAATTGACTCTAGAACTAGACAAAGTAACCGTACCAGGGTTCAGGTATCCTGAGGTACTGAGAGCCTATGTAAAAGAAAAAAAAAGGTCAAAAAAACAACAACAACCACCACCACTAAAAATTCCTCTGTCATATACAACGACAAGTCAACGGGTCAACACAGGTTGAGAAGTGTTGGGGTACCTGACGTCGTGCGGTCCGGAGGTACAGGGCGTGGTAGAGAGTCTCAAACGGGTTCAAGTACAAATAACGTAGTCACTACGACAGGTCGGTAGAGAAGGAGACTAAGGGAGAAGATTAAGATGGGAATCAGAAAGGGTCGTAGTCCCTGAAAAAGTTACTCAGCAGACAAGTGGTCTACTGGTTTTATGACCTCGAAGTCGAAGTCGTAGTCAGGAAGGTCACTTATAGGTCCCCACTAGAGGGAATTCTAATTGACTAAACTAGAAGAACGACAGGTTTCCTGAAAGTCCTCAGAAGAGGTCTTGATACCAGATTCCGTAGTTAAGAAACCGTAAGACGGAAGAAATGCCAGGTCGAGAGTGTTGACATCCACTGGTCATCCTTCTGGTACCGGAACTGATATGATATATAACCGTCTCATTATAGAGACGAAAAGTTGTGTGATAGATCGAAACAGTAGTGAAAGGACGGTTCTTCATCAACAAAAGACTAAAGTACCGACGTCAGTGGTAGGTGTCATTAAAACACAGATGCCCCGTCCGAAACGTGGGTACCCCAACGTTTCTCGGTCTATTCTGACTTCGCCAAATCGTACGTACGTCTTTGGAATTATATACAAGAACCCGAAGGGATCACCGAATCCGTCATTTCTCTGTAATATCTTATTAATATTAAGAATTCTCTAATTCTACTAAAGAATCCGACAAAGGATCGATATTTTTAAAAATCAGGTCTCCATAATAAACTTAAACCTACAAAAATTAGAAAAACTGGGCTAGATCCCCCCGAAAAGGTTTTGAAAAATTTAGAAACACCCAAAATGTTAATTCAGTTGAGACATACTTTTTTTGATGTATATGTTTTGAATTGTTTTATACGGAGAGAAATTTTTAAGTACATAACACACAAAGAAGAGTAAAAACGTCCCGGAGACAGTAGAGAGAACTCTTTAATTGACAGTCAGAATAAAAACAAGGAAACTACCATTAAAAAAAAACTTCGAAACTTCTAAATAAGAATTTAAAAATCGTCTGGACAATACTATTTGTATACCAAATGAAAAACAAAATTAAACCCCAAAACAAACAATAAAAACATAAGTGAATAAGACCCCAAAAGGTTCGAAGTACTTAAATATGTGACTACATATATTATTAAAAACTTTTTAATAACCGGTAATAGAGATGTCTGTGATAAAGACTGGATAAGAAAAGACAGGAGGTTCCTGAGGTTAATGTACATATAATTCTACATAAGAGGTCTAAGGTACCCAGAGATTAAAAAAAAAAAAAGTAAAATATAGGACAAACCTAATATATTAGATTTGGACAGAAAGTTCAGTTAATAAGACCTTGATTAATTAGTGTAAAGTATAATTTTATAGATTACTTAAGTTTTAAAAGATATCATACGTAGTGACGATCTAAAAGATAAACTAAGAATTCCTACTGTAGAGAGACCACCTTAAGTAGTAAAGGAGATAAACGACAGAAAGGGAGTTAAAGAATTTGTACTAAAATTTCAGGAACAGTTAATTGAAGTTAATGAATCAGTGAATACCCAGATGTAAACATCGAAAAACAAAAGGCGACACCGAAGTCAAGACTTAAAGAGAGACAAACACCCGGATCACTAAAAAAAAATTCAACATACGGTCTGTCATCAAATTTTTGACGGGTACCAACGTCTAATAGAAGAGAGAGAGTTCTCACTCAAGTGGGTAAGGGTGTGACCCGTATATGCCACCACTAACGAATACAGTTAGTTTAGAACTCACCCCGACTCAGTTCCGATCCAACTTCAGGAGAATTCTGACTCAGTTGAAGCCGAAACGGGGACAGAAAGATCCTAAAAACGGATTGAACTAAAACGATTTTTGGAAAGAGACGATGTAAAAAGACGAATCCAATATACCGGAAGGAGGTATTGTTTTGATCTTGAATCGTTATATGAATCTCCTACTGACAGGTCCACGAAGGTCAATGAGCGGTAGTCGGTCTTGACATAATAAAGAGAGACAGTGAGTCGTTTCCACAGGACGTAAGACTGAGGACGTAAGAAACAGAGGGCGATTGTCGGTCTTGGTAATTTAAGGGGTTCTATTGTTATGAACGTCTTCCGGCCAAATACAAAGACTTCAAGAAGGAGATGACTTAGATCCAGGTAGAAAAAAAGACAACGACGGAGAGGTAGTGTAGGTTTGTCTACTAGAGACAGAAAACAAGTTGAAAGGAAACCAGACATCCACACACGTGAACAGACTATGGTTAATGGTATGCGTTCATCTTCAGAAAGGAAGACACTTCACTTCACCTCACTTCTAACGAGTCAGCACAGGCTGAGTAACGCTGGGGGTACCTGACATCGGATGGTCCGAGGAGACAGGTACCCTAAAAGGTCCGTTATCATGACCTCACCTAACGGTAAAGGAAGACATCGTAAATAGTTTTTTCTATAAATTAGTATAACACACCGTCAGATAGATATAAAGGAACTTCTTTTATTGTAACCACCCGAGATCAGGGACCCCAGTGTGTCTCAGTCTCTACTGATTAGTTGATTGTGCAAGTGAAAAGTGCTAAAATTTAATTTATGTTAACTGATCATTGTGACACCACGATCTCTTCTGAGAACTCTCAGGGAACCTTTCGTTCCTCTAGTTTAGTCAGTTAGAATTTCTTTTAGTTGGGACTTATGAGAAACCTTCTTGACTGGGACTTCGACTTCGAGATTATGAAACCGGTGGACTACGCTTGTCGACTAAGTAACCTTTTCTGGGACTACGACCTTTTCTAACTTCCGTCTTTCTCTTCTCCCGTTATCTCCTACTTTACCAACCTACCGTAGTGACTAAGTATCTATACTTGAACCCGTTTGAGGCCCCCTACCACTCCCCGTCTCTTCGGTGACACGATGTCAGGTACGCCAACGCTTCTCAATCTGTGCTAAACCACTGATTTGTTGATCATTGCATTACTCGCAAACACCCAAAACCAACGGGCTATAAGTCAAAAGGTGCGACTTCAGTAGATTGGTACAAATGAATGAAATACCAGTAGATTGGTACGAACAAATGAAATATCGTTTGGTTCCACAGGGTACGATAGTACTGTTTTCAGTTGTCGATAGGACCTTCAGGGCAGATGATATAGTCAAGAAAGAGGTTAGTCGTGAAACTTTTCTAACCTGGAATTGGAGTCAAAGTAGTTGACCTACGACAGAAGGTCCTGAGACTACTGACTGGAGTTGTTCCGTTTTTATCTCAATTACCAACCTCAAATGAGTAAGACCATAACGACTCTATCTCTCTATCTTAACAAGGACAATGATTCTGACAGATCTCAAAAGGTGACCTTAAACAAAGTACCAAAGAGCAGATATTACCTTTCAGGAACATAGAAAAGTTACCTAAGAGAAACAAAGACCACTTAATTTCTCGGTTGGTTGTACGAACCTATGTGTGTTCTTGTGTAATAGTCAGTAATTCGAAGCAGATTGGTATTAGTACTAAGGAATACTAGATAAAGTAAAGGTCTCGTTCGTCTTTCTTAGTACATTGTGTACATTACACACACACACACACACACACGAGTCAGCACAGGTTGAGATGTTGGGGTGTCTGGTATCGGACGGCCCGAGGACACAGGTACTTTAACAGGTACGTTCTTTTGACCTCGCCCAACGGAAAAGGATGAGGTCCCCTTCAACGATTGGGTCCCTAGCTTGGGTTCAGAGAACCTAGAAGACGTGACCGCCCGTCCAAGAAATGATGACGTGGTGGACCCTTCAGGGTTGTTCCCATTATCCTGTCCTTGATTGACCTTCTCCCTTTATTTGTCACTCTTCTCCTATCAGTGTGTCACATGGTGTACCCCCGTCGTCTACAATGACGTTTGACTTATCTAATGGTGTAAGACATTTGTACCAGAGGGGAGTATCTCAATTAAGGGTCCGACTGTCTAAGTCATCGTAGTAAATTTAGTATAGATAGAAATAGTAGAGGTAGGAAAAATAGACTTATCCGTATTAATAAAATTTATCAAATAACATGGTACCCCGAAGGGACCACTCAGTCAACCATTTCTTAGACGGACGATACACCCTCCGGACCCGAACTAGGGACCGAACCCTTCTAGGGGACCTCCTCCCGTACCGTTGGGTGTGGTCATAAGAACGGACCTCTTAGGGTACCTGTCTCCTCGGACCGCCCGATGTCAGGTACCCCAACGTTGCTCAGCCTGTGCTGACTCACTGATTCGTGTCGTGTCATGCAACATGTGATTCGTAGAACAAAGATCGAACACTCCTATCTTTAGTCGTAAATATTATATCACTATAATTCTGTTCTAGGTCGTCAACGCATTTCTAGTTATCAAGGACTCTGGAACTCGAAAGAAAGAAAAGTTCGAAATCTGAAAAACGAAAACTTTTCTCTTATGGGTGTATCGTCTTAATACTTATTGATTTACTCTACAATATGTACTGTACGAACAGTAGCTCGGGTAAACCACTTTTACTTTCACAATCAGCGAGTCAGCACAGACTGAGAAGTACTGGGGTACCTGACATCGGGTGGTCCGACGAGACAGGTACCCTAAGAGGTCCGTTCTTATGACCTTACCCAACGGTACGGGAGGAGGTGTCTGAGAAGGGTTTGGTCCCTAGTTTGGGTCCAGATGACGTGACAGTTTGATACACTATTCTTAAGTTTATACGAACCGTGATAATAAAAAAGTAGGAGACGTAAACCTTCAATTTATTTGGTTCAGAAAGTCTAAGAGTGTACTCCATACATTTTCTCATTCCGATAAAGAAAACTAAGACTCAAGTCTTAAGGTGGTGAAAAGAGGAGATTACACGTAGAGTTAATTAGCAGAAAAAAATCACGAACTCCTCTTCGTCATTTTAACATAATTTTCTACCTTATAAAAGAACACTCTGACTATAATAATAAGGGTACACCTTTTATTAGAGTCTCTTTACTCAGAAATACTCTCTGCGACCAGAAATGCAAAAATGAGATTTATAAGAGGTTCCGTTTCTGTAATAACTCAAAAGGACTTATCTAGACCTTTAGGGATGCTTAATTTAGTTTCGGAAGATCTTATTGACATATAAAAACCTTTGTATTCTGTTCGGTCTTGTCAGGGGTCAAACTTACCTACTAAAAACTTTTACGAACTCTCTGGTGTTTTGTATTTTCCTAAAGATTCATACTCCTTCCTTTACACAGATCACGTATTTTTGGTATGTAAGTTAAATGATCTCTCTTCTTGTAAAAGTTCTGCGATTGGAACACTAAACTTAACTGAAATAAATAAGTAAAGTTTCTTCGATAAGTTTTTCATTATCCGGGAACATTACTTTTATCTTTTTGTCGTCCTTATCCACTCAACCTCTGACACCCACTGTTTTTTTCCCTTTCCTAACCGAGACTCAAACACAATTTGTTTAATGTAAAAGTATTTTAAAATCTACATCTTAAAATCTCTATAGTCAGGTAATAAAAGGAAATTCTCTACTCCTGTATCTGTTAGTCTCTTCAAGTTCTACAAAAGTTCAGACATGTTGGTCACTCCCTGTTTTGGTTCGGGTCTGGCAGAATAAAGACATGTTAACAAAAGGTAAAAAGTTGTCGTGAAAGAGAAAGGTTGACGAATAGACAATTGAAACTTATGGTCGATATTTTTAGGTTAACGAAAAATTATCGAAGAAATACCTAAAAATTTTCGAATTACTTATAAACAAGTCTAGACCAGAGTTTGCACTATCCTGTACATAGTAGACCGGTCTACAACCTACAAAAGTAGTTTACTTTTATCAACATTATCCTCTAAGATCGGATAAACTTTTACGTGTGTCATACATCTAATACCCACACCAGATCATTTCATATTTTGTGTAAAAGAACCTCTTATAAATTTCTATATTTTCTGGTTACAAAGAATATTTCTAAGTAAAAAGAGTGTAATAAAGGGTGCACCTTTATCATCGTAGTAAGAGTACTCTTTTATAGAGTAGTAAATTGTATTAAAACGACGAAGAGGAGGCATATGATTTCTCTCGACTAATTAACCAAACGTACAGTAACGTAGGAAACTAATTGTAGACAGGTCTAAAAGGACAAATAAGTACAGTGTCGAGTTTACAGAGAAGGTGGTAGACATTGGGGGTGGTGGATGTGGTCTGTAAGAGATAGGGTATTGGATAAAAGATATAGTGAATAATGAGAGACTCTAATAGAATACATGAAGGTTTAACGTACATAAAATGGAAAGGGGAAGTTCCTTCGTTTCACGAAGTACTTCCTTCTTCTACAAATACTAAAAAAGTAATGATATAAAGTTTCTGTATAAAAGTTATACAGAAAAACGTATTATGCTCCGATTTGTCATAAGGAACGTTCTTGTTTAATTAGTTTTGTACAAGTTCCAAGGACGTTGACAAAGTAGGAAGGTCAAAGAAGAACTCTATAAATTAGCTATTAAGAAACGGAACAATCTTGTAACTGACTAAATGAATTTCTTAGACCTTCTCAAACGAATTGTTAACACATTCCTCTCAAATGAGGGGTGTCTGATATATAAAGCTCTCCTTTAACTCTTTCGTTACACCAAATTGACAGGGGACATTAGAGGGACTAATGTATTAATGGTTGAGACCCAAAAAGTAAAACAATTTACATAAGGGAAACATTGTAGAGACCACTTACTTGATTTCCTCTAAAAAAAAAGGAGAAGGAAAAAATGAAAAATTTAATACGTTCATGTGATTGTGTCAATGTCCTCTGAACCTTTTATGTCTTGTTTCCCTGTATACTTCATTTTCACTTCAACGAGTCAGCACAGACTGAGAAACACTGGGATACCTGACATCGGGTGGTCCGAGGCGGCAGGGACCCTAAGAGGTCCGTTCTTGTGACCTCACCCAACGGTAAAAGAAGAGGTCCCCTATAAGGTTTGGGTCCCTAGTTTGAGTCCAGAGGGTGTAACGTCCGTCTGAGAAATGGGAGACTCGAAGGTCCCTTAGGGTTGTATATAATGTTAATAAAAATTCATCTATTTGACTCTAAAAATCTACCTTAAAGTCATAGTTTAAGAGTTTTAATTATCTTACTTATATGTCTTTCCATATTCCTATCTCGTACGGATTTTTATGGTGCTCGGTTAAGTTGTATTAAGTCTAGGTATGTTAAAAGTGTGGTTACTATATTTAAGATAAGTTTCAAGGGTATCTGATATTTGATCTTCTGTGAGTTTGTATAGGTCCCTGTATTTTTTTCAAAGTTTTTAAAGTACCAAATTTCCATAACTTCGGGATGACTTAGACAAGAGAATGGGGATACCTTAAGACAATCTTTAGTTATAGTTTTCTATAAACTTTATTCGGTGTATAAAAGTTCACGTTACACGGTAAATGGTTCCCTCTAGAAACTGAATAAAAACTGAATAAAAAACTGAATAACAAGAAGTAACTTTTTAGAGTTATTTCAATCTTCTGACTTTTTTTTTGTGTCGTCCACTAACGTCTCTTCTTTCGTACTTTTACTCTTTAATTATAGTTTTACTCTTTAATTATATTTTTATGAAATTTTAAAAGTACATAAACCTTTGATTTACATTTCCTGCGAAAATTAATTCTTTCGTAATACCCCTTTATGTATTATCATGCATTGTCCGTCTAGACCGGAGTCTCATGTTTTACTTCGTCCCGTTTCCGCTTTTCTCAAAACGGTTCTCTTACGTGACCAGTATCGTTTGTAGGAGAAGACTGTTGTGTTCTCTTCTGAGATGTATACCTGTCGTGGTCTACCAGTTATGGCTTTAGTCTAACTAATGTAAGAAACGTCGGTTACTACCTCTTCGAGATATGTCAGTCGTTTTTGTTCTGGTCCTCGACTGACACCGAGTCTAATACTTAAGGAACGGTTTAAGTCTGAATTTAACTTCTTTCATTCCTTTTGGTAATCCGGTAGGTCATACTGGATTTAGTTTAGGGAATGGTAATATGTCACCTTCACTGTTTATCTAGGTTCCCTAATCTAGACCATCTGTTTCACGGACTTCGTGACACTTGTCTCCATCGGGACAGGTTCTCCTCCATTGGTTTTGGTAGGGTTTCCTTTTTTACGTTCTTCCGGTTTACCAACAGACTCCTCCGGAATGTTTATCGACTCTTTTCTTTTTTTTCGCTTTCCGTTTCCTCTTTCCCTTTCTATATGGGATGACTTAAGTCTCAAGGTATCTTGTCGTTCCTCTCTATTCTTTCGGAAGAATTCACTTACTACGACCGTGTCTCCTTTTGTTATCTTACCCTTTCTGATCTTTGGAGAACTTCTTTTAACCTCTATGGTTCCCCTTGGAAAGTGCGTTTCTACCCATCTTATTTCCTGTCTTTATCGTTCCTGGATTGTCTTCGTCCTCCCTTCCAATCCTCGGGGAGTCTGAGAACTAAGACGGGTGTATTGACGATGAGGAAGTCAAAGGGGTAGAGTCATTACCTCCCAGGAAACAAAAACAACGGATTTATTAAAAAAAAAGAATGAACGAGGAGAGAAAGAGAGTACAGTACGTTTGTCAAACGGGTGTTTAAGAATGAGAAAACTTTTTAAAATAAAGAAAGAAATAAAAACCGGGATGACCCGGAAAATGGACACACCCGAAAAGACATCAACACTGTTCATCCCCGACGAGAGAGTGACACCACCGAGGAGAACAGAGTCTCCTGTCCGAGACCCTGTACGTCCGAAGTCATCAACGTGTCCGAGTTATCAGCACCACGTTCTCCGAATCAACGAAGTGTCGTCCACTCTAGAAGGGTTTAGTCCTTAGTTTGGGCGTAGAGGACGTAACCGTCCGTCTAAGAAATGGTGGTTCGATAGTTCCTTCGGACCTAAGAATCTGAGAGTAGAAATTTGTGTAGGACCAAAATTCGTGAAGTGTAGTTGGTCGAAGAGATTGAGACCTTGTAAGATGGTGTTAGAGAATTGGATCTAATAAAGTCTATAGAGGATTGACCACAAAGACGAAGGTGGAAATGGGGTGTGGGAGTTACTATCAAATAAAAGATATGTCATCCCCATTTGAATCCAGTATAGTACGTTGAAAAGATAAGTTTTGGTCATCGGAGGGTGACATGACTTTCATTAAAGGTTGAGTCCCGAATATTCCGGGATGAAATAAACTGGAGTTTATAGTTAAATAGGATTTAAAATAACGAAGAGGGAGAGAGTGACACGAGGTCCAAGTTATCGGGGAAACAAGAAGGATACTTTCTCGATCGAGTTTGTATACTTTATGTATGTAAGAATCTCAGAAACGAAGAACACCGATTTTACGAGAATAGTACGAGTTTAATCACACCGAGTGTATATGAAGATCTTTACGTAGGAAGGTGAGACGCGAGTCGTGGCACGATAGTCCCTGAAGGGTACTGCTGGAGAAACTTTTGTCCTACAGAGTAAAGACAGATGATTTAATACGAAATAAAAAGAAGTACTGTCAATAGTGGTGGTCTATATGGTTAAAACGAACAAACAAACAAAGAAACAAACAAAAGGAAGGAGAGGTACTCAGATTCCTGATACAGACAAAACACAAGACAAACTAGGGATCAAGTATCTTGTCATGACCTCGAATAATCCAAATGTTAGTGAAAACGGGTTACTTACTTATTTTATATTATTCGGAAATACTTTCGGTAACGAACTCCAACTTCCCTCCGTCTTTCTCTCTTTCGATCTCCCAGTCCTCTTGAACTTGAACTCAGACTTAGGAAGACACCAAGACGGGTGGAATGGAATCCGTTGAAAAATTAGAAAATACAGTACAATTCAGTGAAGTAAACATAGACTTACAAACACTGGGATGTCTGACATCGGGTGGTCCGAGGAGACAGGTACCCTAAGAGATCCGTTCTTATGACGTCACCCAACGGTACAGGAGGAGGTCCCCTAGAAGGGTTGGGACCCTAGCTTGGGTACAGAGAATTAAGAGCACGAAACCGTCCGTCCAAGAAATGGCGATTATGGTGGATCCTTCGGGGTTTGAAAATACTCAGAATAAATAAAGTTACCTTTTGACTATGTGTGTGTGTGTGTGTGTGTGTGCGTGTCTATTTTAAAGTGACTCCGAATACCCAACTCAAGGAGTCCCAGACCACAAGTGAGTATTAAAAGTAGTTCTTAGAAGTGACATTTAAATGCATACCCTAAAGAAACTTCATCACCCCTTTAATATTACGAAATATGTTTTTATTAGAGAACGGAACTATTAACTTATATAGACCCCTTTAATATATATAGTTATACACGTATATATACGTCATATATACGTAAAACTTGTGTATATGTTTGTGTGTGTCTACATACTGTCTCTCCCTCTTTCTCAATTTTTATTATTGTAGACATTTGACGAGCTGTCACGTATCAGCGACTGTGAGTCATGGCGATTGAAGGTCCAGACGAGAAAGACCGGGATGAGAGACGTGGGGTGAGTGGAACGGATCCACTAGAGAACGTCTTCTTGGAAGAACAATAAACTTTCTCGGGTCAACTCTGGGTACTCCGAGGGTGGTGGTTCCATTGAATCTACAGACACGGACTCGAACAAACATTCGAACCGAACGATGTTAGACAAAAAGTCGTCTACAAACTGTAGTAAACGGAGGGTCGTGTCTGCCATAGGTGGAACTAAACACCGTTCTACACCTAAACCCGACCCCTGACGGTAGGTTTAACCACGACGTCCTCCGTCAAATGGGAGTCGGAGTGCGACGACGAGGACTTTCTACTGAGTTTAGGAACGTGACACGCACCCACCCTTGTACTGTTAAATTAAATTTATGGAGACGACTACACGAGCCAAGACTTTCTGTACAAGAGACGAGACGCGAGTACAAGGGTACGACAGTGAGACGGACCCTCAGAGTCGACCTCGGACTGTCTCTCCCTTCTCGACCGGACACAAGATTTTAGTTGTACGGCACAGTGGTCTCTCTCCAATGGTTGAACCGAGACCTTCGTCAGTCAGACTCGGACTTGTGACTGAGGTGGCACAAAGACGGTGTACCGGTACCTGTCGACTGGATTGGAGACTCTTGGAGTCAAAGGAGTAGACCTTTCAACCCTATTGGGGCTTATGAGGGGTACACGAACTCAGTAAGACTCCTAATTTGCGAGACAAAGTTAATTTTGTGAATTTTGGGAAGAATCTTATATCAGTCCACACACACACACACACACACACACACATAAAAATTAACCTCCTATTAACGAACTATAACAACTCACCCAAAGAAGGGACGTTGTTACACTCAGTCGGCACCGAAGGGTCCACCACCCTCACTACTTCTTGGGTGGACGGTTATGTCCTCTACCCTCTCTGAGTCGAAACTAGGGACACAACCCTTCTAGGGGACCTTCTTCCGTACGTCAGGTGAGGTCATAAGAACAGACCTCTTGGGACACCTGTCTCCTCGGACCACCCGATGTCAGGTACCCCAGCGTTTCTCATCCTACACTGACTTCACTGACTCGACAATCGTGTGTGTGTCGCACTCAAAATTATTATTAACAGTAGTCTTAATCTAAATTCTCCTTGTCATAAAATTTCTCAGTAGTGTTTTCTGGTAAAGTCCTTCGACCCTACGGGATGACTTTTGGTTACTCTATTGAGATTACGTCCCGTTATACCTTAGTCTTTGGCTTCCATGTATTCGTCCGTCGTTCGTCGCAGACGTCTCCTTCTTTACTAAGTGACCTTCAACTCCTACCTTCAATCCTTATAAAGTATCTTCTCCTCGACTCAGTATAAATTATCCTCCCTCGTTGTCAACTGTAAGATACGTTTCTACCTACGTGACAATTTTGAGGAAAAGAATATACCCTTTGGGACTCAAATCTCAAGGAAAAGAATGAGTTTCCCCGAAACCCGGAATGTTAACTCATTTAACATCAGTGTATGTCAGTGTCAGTACTACTCGTTACCCGTCTCTCACTTTGATTTCAAATAACTCGTACATACGTGTACCTTATGAACCGGTTCGTTAAACAAAAAGTCGGATAGTCTTCAAAGGCCTTTCCCACCAATGACAGAGGGGAAGTGTCTGTTCTTTGACTGAATCCTCCCAGTTTATTTCGTTTGAAGGGTATCGACCATCTGTTAGACCTACAGTTGGATTGAAGTGAACAATCTCTAAAAAAGAAGAAAGGTGAACCAGTATGGTGGGGAATAATATACGACTCTAAGTAGGAAATACTTATCTTCATATAAGGTCTAAGGGAGAATGATTAATAGAGATGTACAGTGTAGAACAAAGTAGAGTACCCGGGGGGAGGTTTTATTCCCACGAAAACCAGTCCGTGCGACTCTTTTGGTCTACTCCGACGGGGACCGAGGGAAGTCGAGACGGACCCGACTCCTTTACGCATAGATACTTGTGGAGCCTGGAACCATGTGAACACTGTCAAGACTTTATTTCTGTAATTTAGTTTCGGAAAGTGACGAAGACCAGGACAGTGAAGGAAACCCGAAGTGAGGTGGCGTCCTCCTGTCTCCTGCGTTCTAGTTACCGTGTTTGTCTGGGTGGTCCTCAGGACGAATCCTTTCGCCGGACCTTAAGAGGAAACGGTGTACTCACTGTCGAGAGACGTCTCACGCAAGGTCTTTTGCTCGTAAGAGACGTTGTAGGAAAACGTAAAACTGACACGGTACTTTGTGGTATACATAAATATAGTGTGGTCACCATTACAAATTTTCTTTTTAGAAAATTCAGTCAAAAGTGTAATAAGGTTTACTACCTTTTTCTAGTAAAACAAAGAGAGGATCCCGACCCTTCCGTCCGAACAATAAGGAGTGGTCAGTAGTTTTCCTACACCACAAAGATGTGAACACTGTTCATAGGAAAACCTCCGCGCTTTCACAGACCCTGTGTAGACCAATCTAGTCCTTAGGAAGACATTGACCTGAGTCGTACCCCACGGAAAGAGGAAGAGCCGATTTCTTCGAATCGTAGGGAGGGTGCAAATGAAACTCATATAAATATTAGGGCACACACGAAGGGTCGTAACAAAGAACCAAACGAGGGACTTAGACAAATAAAGTAGTCTAGATAAAACATCTCGGTCGGAAAAGGAGACTTAGGTTAATAATCAGAAACTATGAATAGACATAAAGTTGATTTGGAACATAAGACCCGGAAGAAAGTAGGGCTTGAACCTTAGAACAAGACTAGGTACTGGAAGTCTGTAAGTCTCTATGAATGGTTGAATGTGTACAGGTACGGATCGTTCCGTGGAACTTTAGGTCGGACCTGCTTCGAGGACCAGGGGACGAATGGACCCACTCGCCGTACGTTTATTGTACGTACTAATTGAGAGAGAGACAGAGGGAAGGAGAGAGAGAGAGAGAGTGTGTGTGTGTAACACAAATATGATTAGTCAAAATGACAACTCTTTTTACTCGGAATCTCTTTAATCGTTTGAACGGTTTCCATTCGTGTCTTTCCTGTTCTTCGTAAAGTCATAACCGTCGACCCATCTTTAACACCCTCCAATTCACCCGACGAAGAGATATATAATGTCGAAGACTGAGTTTTTCTTTTCTACTAAATTGAAAATATGTTGTACAATCTTAAACGTGTCATGAAGAATGTAGGGTGATGGAGAGAGGAAAACTTGGGTTTCTTCACCCAAAGTGTAAGTGTAGAACCCTTGAGTTCTGTTCGTGAAAGAGGTGACAGGATTAAGAGACTTAACCTTCATGGGTGGTGACCGATGACAGAAAATTCTCCGGTTTTAAGATCTTCGTGAAACATGACGGAGTACATAATTGTGTCCGAAGGTCCTTCCCGCCCCATCCCACCAATAACAGATTCTCTTAAGTCTGTTAATAACTCCAACAACATACCGTTTTAGTTCAATGTCTTCAAATCTCTTATAAGATCACTATCAGTTCCCTACTTTTCCCTGACTCACAGGTGTCTCTAATACTTTTTCCCACTTTCTCGTCGTCGACCTGTGTTTACCTCTTTCATCTCCGTTAGGAAGCCACAAGAACACTTCTTTTAACTGTCACCCAATTTACATTATATACATAATTATAATTATTCCCAGTCTATTTCCCTAGTGTACAGACACTAATTTCAGAGGTTATATAATTTCACACCTTAATTTTTATAATAAAACTATAAATCGTACCCCATTACTGTCTAAGAGCGTGTCTCCTTTACTCATCACTTGTACGAACTTCCGGTAAAAGAGTGTGGGAAAGACTCACTCTCCTTCTTATTTTTCACCGAATGTCCTTCTATTCGGTAACGAAAGACATAAGGTACGTAGGACCCTCCGAGACACCTCATAGTCTCCGTCCGCATCCCCATCCTCCTTCTAAGTAGTAATAGTCGATAAACCCTGATCTTCCGATTTTTTGACAATCGAAAATCAGAACAACCCTCTTTCAGAGAGGAAAGTGTATTAAAGAGTAATGAACCCTTTATGTCATTATCAGAAATCTCTTGTATAAGAGACCAAAAGGTAAGAGTCACTTACGTGCGTGTTTACTTTGTGTGTGTGTTGTGTGTGTGTTTTGTGTGTGGGAAAGGAACGAGTGTCTCTATAGACACCTAAGGGAGGATAAAAGTCTCCCTCTTAAAGGTCAGGAATCTGGAGGGGGGTGGCGGTGGGAGAGTCATTAGACCTAACATCCAACCCCCACACCCGTCACCCCTCTTTTTGAACGTATGAGGGGTTTGGAATCCAAATAATCTTGACACTTGTCACGTATTTTTCCAAGAGATACCTTAATACTGGAATTGGGTAAATTCGTAACGGTTATATAGTAGGGGAGATGCGGTCAAATGTATAGTCCTCCTTTCTCTTTAAGACCCGAGAGTCTTATTGATCTTTCTTCAGGGTCAGAAAGAAACAGAGAGCATAAAATTTAGAAGTACTTGAAACGTGTAAGAGGTAATGAACTACTGAAGGTTAAAGGGTTTGGAAAGGTTGCACGGAAGAACTTAAGTATCAGACAGTAGCCGTCCTAAGGAACACAGGAGTCTAACAAGACACCTACAAGGACATAGAAGAACGAGACTTCCTTTGGACCTACGTGAGACTCTTGTAAGTAGGGGATTGTGGGTGATTTTACACCGGTAGAAGAGAGGACAGTGAGAGTTTGGTGATCAGTCCTACGACCCCGTAAATAGAAGGACGGGGTGAATCCAAAGGTCCAGAAAGGGATTTTCGGTGTCTGACTATAGAGTACAGTAGTGTAATATAGTAGATGAGTGATAGGGAGTGGTCACAAGGATGATTGGTTAGAAAGTCGATGAAGAGAACCATTCCTTTACTAAAATCTAGGGCAAACTTACAACGAAAAAGTTGTACAACGACGACGATTCAGTGAAGTCAACACAGGCTGAGACACGCTGGGGTATCTACCGTCGGGTGATCCGAGGGGGCAGGGACCCTAAGAGGTCCGTTCTTGTGACCTCACCCAACGGTAAAGGAAGAGGTTACGTACTTTCACTTTTCACTTTCACTTCAGTGAGTCAGTACAGGCTGAGAATCACTGGAGTACCTGACGTCGGGTGGTCCGAGGAGGTAGGTACCCTAAAAGGTCCGTTCTCATGACCTCACCCCACGGTAACGGAAGAAGTAAAAGTTGTATTGAGTAGAATTAAGAATCTCGAAATGTAACTATATTTATCACGAATCAGCAAGGAGTCAACACGGGCTGAGAAACGTTGGGGTACCCTGACATCGGGTGGTCCGAGGAGACAGGTACCCCTAAGAGGTCCGTTCTTATGACCCTACCCAACGGTAAAGGAAGAGGCCCCCTAGAAGAGTTGGACCCTTAACTTGGGTCCAGAGGGTGTAACGTCCTCTTAAGAAACAGTAGCCTCGGTGGTCCCATATAGTGGAATCGGAATTCATTGTGAACGGGTGTCGGTAGTGAGGGATGAAAACCTGTGTAAGAGTGATAAATCGAAAATCCTGTGACAAAGGAAGTGAAAATAGAAGAGAGAAAGTTGTCAGGAAGAGACGGAAGAGACCAACTAGGAAGCAGAAAAGCACCTGGAGAATGTCGACAGGAACCAGGATAACAAAAGAGGTAGATATGAGTGGGAGAACTACCAGACGAGAGGGACGAACATGGTGGTAGATAGTCTAAATGTGGAGTTCTGGTCTGGTTTTAGGACTTGAGGTAAGACTAACCATGTTCACAAATACGTTGTGACGGTTAACCTACATGTTGACTGTAGAATTACACAAGTCTTGACTTGAAGATTAGGTTTAAGAAAAAAAAAAAAAAAAAAANCATAACCCCATATCGACTTATTGTCCGAAGGTGTCTCGGAGTCGTCATTTCTTAGACGGACATCACAGACTCTGTGTCGTCTGAGTCCAAATGAGAGTCTCAGTTCTTCTAGGGGACCTCCTCCCGTACCCTTGGATATACCGTTGGAGGTCATAAGAACGGACCTCTTAGGGTACCTGTCTCCTCGGAGTACCCGATGTCAGGTATCTCAGTGTTTCTTCGTTGACTCGTGCGTATCGTTTAATTGTTACAACACAATCAAAATCAATCTGCCGTTTCCCTGAGTTGGCATGTTTTTGTACATAGGTAAGAGGGAGTTTGAGGGGATATGGGAAACTCGGTACTCCCTTAGGAGAAGGTAGACGTTCGAAATAGTTACACAATACTTTCAAGATCGGAAGTTAGAAAACTCTGGTGTTTAGAACCTGCTAGGACCCAAAGTGAGAGTGTGTAGTCTAGAGTCGTTTTTGGGAAGTGATATGGGTCCGAAAATGGTGAACAACAGTGGGACCTACTCGTAAGAGTGTGTAGAGAGATACAAGTAAAGCGAGGGTTATATAAGTCAAGAGTTATATCGTCGGTCTCACTAAGAAAAAGTTTCAATCTATTTCAGAAAAACATCGGGGTCTGAAAAGTTATCGAGGGTAGAATACGTATCACTTTCGGGTCGCGGAAGACAATCGGATACAATGAAGAGGTTCGAGTCGAGACAGACAAGTGGGTCGACGGGTAAGAGGAGGTCTGGATGGACGAGGTTTGTATGTTCGGTGGGAGGACGGAGTAACAGAAGCGTACTCACCGGGGGGAAGAAGGTTCGTGAGAAGGAGGCTAAAGATGGACAACTTGAGGGAACAGAGGAAGGTTGTACACAAATTTACAATGGAAATGTCAAACAGTGTTGGACTAGTGAGTCAAACTTTGACACAGGTCGAAGGTGGGTGATGTATATGGGGAGGACATAGGGGACGAGGAAAGTAGGGACTATCGGACATAGTGAAAGATTATCCGATATATAAAATAAAAGCTTCAATGTACCTACACCTAATAAGTGAGAAATAGAAGGAGAGATATTTCATCCGTGGTATTCTCGTCTGAAAAAAACAGTCACAATATAGGGTTAAGGATCTCATTACAAACCGTTTGTAATTCATAAGTTATTTATAGATATTTCATTTACGTACTAATTTAATTTACCAACTACTCGTCCGTTAAACATGGAAATAACATTCGGCAGACTATACATCTCTCATATATCGGAAACGGTCGATTTTCCTGATTTAAACTTGGGAGATTCTTATGTCCTCACCTAACGGTAAAGGAAGAGGTCCCCTAGAAGGGCTGGGTCCCTAACTTGAGTCCAGAGGGTGTAACGTCCGTCTACGAAATTGGAGACGTGGTGGTCCCTTCGGGGGAAAGTGAAAGTGACGATGAAAATTGTCACACTCGAACCTAGTCAATAGAGTGAAATAGTTGTTGTGATCGGAGTGTCACATATTAAGAATCCGAACAAGATCCTCCTTTTTTCTTTATTTCGTTTGTAGATAGTGTTATGGACCATGTATTATTCACAAGTCATTCAAAGTCGATAATGACGTACGAAACACTTGTCATCGACGAAACAAAGGAAGTAGAGAGAGAACGAAGTCTCTCTTTATCTATCCTTCACACAAGGACATATTGTATTCGGTCGTAAAGACTCCGTAGAACCCGATTCTTACCGAAGACTAGTCTAACACAACTCTCACACTGACTTAAATTACTCACTCATATAATAAACACGTCCTTTTTTTTTTTTCGGTAACAGAGATGCACTTTAAACACAGACTAATCGTTGTTGTTAACAAAGAGGTAAAAGTTCGAGACGAAGTGTAGTCTCATTACAAGGATGTCACACATAACTCACTTTTACTCTAACCCAAAGGAAAGAGACTGTCCGACTCATGTTCGGAAAATTTCGGCTCTCGTTTTATGAGGATGTGTCCTGTACTCAAGAGAATTCATCTATCAGTGTTATGTTTCTTGTATTTCGTCGAGGACATTTATCTTTCATAAACAGAAAACTCCACCCTACCCTACCTGTCTTCATAATTATTTACGAGGTCTAACTACCCCGTTGTAAAAACTTTACCTTCTACTCGGTTTATCTCCCTGGGGACTACCCTAAAGTTTGTGTCTTTATCGTAACTAAGAGTCCCGAGAGAGAGAGAGAGAGAAAAAAAAATTTATTAAATTTTTAGAAATTAAGAATGTACGCAAGGGTTTGTACTTGGGGGGAGGGTGGAGGGAGGGGTATTGTAGAAAGACCCAGTAGGGGTACGTGGTCGGGGTTCGTACGACATAGGACGCAGTCTGTATCTGACCACTAAGTTAAGAATGTACTATCATAGTACAATCTTACGGTAAGAGGGTTTAGTAGGGTGGGAGAGGGAGAGGGAGACTCAGGTTTTCAGGTAATATGTGTCGACACAGAAAAAAGGACAGAACGTATGTCCCAGCAGTAACGGTAGAAAGATTTAAGGTATATATACACAATCATATGACATAACCACAAAAAGAAAGACCGAATGAAGTGAGACATATTAGCCGAGGTCAAAGTAGGTAGAGTAGTCTTGACTAAGTTTACTTAAGAAAAATTACCGACTCATTATGAGGTAACACATATACATGGTGTCGAAAGAATAGGTAAGTAGACGACTACCTGTAGATCCAACAAAGGTACAGGACCGATAATATTTGTCACGACGCTACTTGTAACCCCATGTACACAGAGAAAGTTAAGACCAAAGGAGCCACACATACGGGTCGTCACCCTAACGACCCAGTATGCCATCAAGATAAACGTCAAAAAATTCCTTAGACGTGTGACAAGAGGTATCACCGACATGATCAAACGTAAGGGTGGTTGTCACATCCTCCCAAGGGAAAAGAGGTGTGGGAGAGGTCGTAAATAACGAACGTCTAAAAACCTAGCGTCGGTAAGACTGACCACACTTCACCATGGAGTAACACCAAAACTAAACGTAAAGAGATTATTACTCACTACAACTCGTAGAAAAGTACACAAACAATCGGTAGGCATACAGAAGAAACCTCTTTACAGATAAATCAAGAAACCGGGTAAAAAACTAACCCAGTAAATAAAAAGACCTTAACTCGACGTATTCTTTCCGTTTTGTGAGAGTCTGTATTTAGTGTCGTCCTAGGAGATACTAGGTGGAGGGTCTTAAGACCTTTATTTTCGTTTTTATTTGTTTACCCTAGATTAATTTTAATTTTCGAAGACGTGTTGTTTCCTTTTATATTCGTTCCACTTTTCTGTCGGAAGACTTACCCTCTTTTATTATCGTTTACTTCGTTGACTGTTTGTTGATTAGAGTTTTTATATGTTCGTTGAATACGTCGAGTCCCGAGAGAAAATTTTTTATTTTTTTTAGATTAAGTCTCTAGTCAACTTTTTATGTATTGTAACTACCATTCTTAAAAAAGTCTTTTAACATACTTACTTTTTACAGTTCAGGATATAAAACAAATATGGGTACACACTTGTGTTTAACGTTTACTTTACTCTTGAACTATCTCTAAATATATACAAATGAAGAGACTCAGACTGTTTCTGTAAAACCACTTTTTACTAACAGATGTATCTTGTTTTAATTAATTCTTCACACAGGGATCTTGTTTTTACATCTTTTTAAACAATTTTTTTTTTCCTTAATTTTTTCCTTCTTTATACAAGAAAGTATCTTTGCATTATATACTCTTACCCCAGAATAAAAATGAGTGGTAACAATCCACTCCTTTAACTTATAGTCGTCAAAATTGATAGAACGGGTTACAGTGTAACTCTCTGTCCCAACCGCGGTCGGAGGGACCTGTAGATCAGGTCGTACGACACAAAGTCAGTACGAAAGAAAGGACCACGTAGCATTTTCTCCACCCCTACGTTTGTGACTGAAGACTTTGTCCTTTTTTCTTTTTTTTTACTGATTTTTCCATTACACGAGAATTCAAACCTACTTGAGGAATTCATAACCAGTCCTTTGTAGGTACAATTCCCAATGTTCCTCTTCCTTTAATAAGAGTACTCCTGTGCCCCATGTCGATCTGATCTTGGGGCCAGAAATCTTTACAATCACATGTACAGTTAGGGTATGAGGGATTGATGGGGAAGGGACTAGGAAAAGGGGACCATCAGGGTCCAAATGGGACAACATAAATTTTACCTATTAGTTGTTCCTGGAGGACATAACGAGTTACAATATACCGTCGAACCTACCCTCCCCTCAAGTCCCTTCTGTGTTACACGGATCCACAAACCCATATAATTCTTAAACAAGACAAAACAGCGACTTATCATAAGGCACCATACCTATATGGTCACAAACAAATTGGTGGACGATTTCCCGTAGAGAAAGATCAAAAACTGTGAATACCTATTTGACGACGTTTGTGTGTATATATTCAAACACACACTTATATTAAATACCACACAGACCCTATTAAGTCTTTATACTAACGAACTAGTATTCCATTAATGTACAAATCAAAATTTTGACATTTCGACACAAGGTTTCACCGACGTGGTACAGTGTAAGGGTAGTTGTTATATGTTACAAATAAAAATCGGAGTCCCGAAGGGACCACCGAGTCTGTCATTTCTTAGGTAAATGTTACGTCCTCTAGGTCCAAGCTAGGAACACAACCCTTCTAGGGAACCTCTTCCCGGACCGATGGGTCCTCTTAAGGTACTTGTCTCCTCGGACCGTCCGATGTCAGGTACCTGAGCAATCTCAGACTGTACTGCCTCGTTGATTGTGAAAGTGAAGGAAAAGTGGGTATCGAAACGGTTGTAAAACACAACAGTGACGAAAATATTTTATGATCGGCAAGGATATCTACCCGTAGTTATAGAGTGACACTAAAATTGTACGTAAGGAGATTACCGATTACTACAACTTTAGTAAAGCACACGAATAAACTGTAGAAGGAAAAGTTCGTGTCAGAGAAACGTATGTAAAAGGATAAAACATTAATGTGACAAAAAGTTTTTACCATAGACGTATATAAACGTGTAGTTTAGGGGATCATTAGACTTCAATAAACTAAAGTATCTGTCGTTGGGTTTTACACTCTAACGGATGGACCCTCATGAGTAAAATGAGAATGAACGATCTTATGAACTGAACCGTTAAACTTCTCAATTTTGTACTTAGTTCGAGATAAAGCACGGTTCCCTCATGATCCTATAGAACGTCTTTTCCTCCACAAGGGTCTTTACTTCGTGGACCCTTTAATATTGAGGACAAATTAAATCATGAAATCACTCTCAGAATGTGTACCTTATACTTAAAGTTTTACAGGGATGACTTTTTTTTTCTTACAAGGAACGATAACAAATTCAGACAAAACTTACAACGAATGAGAAAGAACTAACCCTTTCTACCTTTCTTGGATGACTTAGAAAGTTTATAAGTTAAAACTAAGTTTAAACTAATTTTAATTTTTTTATATATAAAATAGAACGTAATTCCTTTCTGTACTTCATTTTGTAGGTCATTTTGTACAAGAATTAGTACAGTACGGTAACTGAGCACGGACACTAAGAAATCCTTTCCTCGGTAAACTTACGAATTAATATACTTTCGAACAAAAACCTCTACTGTGTCTCTTCCATCCCGTAAATTTTTCTCCAGTACCCGTGAAGGGACCACCAGGTCACCTATACTTAGCCGGACGGTACCCAAGCTATGGACGAGACCCTTCTATGGTGTACGAGACTCCGTCGATTCAGACACTCGGTATTCTCGCCTTCGGACACACGAGACCTCGGACACAGACGTTGTTCCTTTCGGTGTCGTTACTCTCCGGGCGTGTGGTGTGGATCTCTCATCGGGGACGACCAGTGTTGATCTCTTTCGGGTGTTCGTCGCTATTTCTGGGTCGTGTCGGTTTGTATTTCTTTATGTATGAAAAAACTTTTTCTCCAGTACCAAGTATATATATGTCTAGTGTGGTTCTCCTTCAATCCCACTAAAGACAATGGAATGTCATTCCTTTTGATTGTGGTTTTCTCTAGAACACTGAATGGACAGGTTAGGTAGGAATTCGTCCACTAAGTCAATAAGATTTAGCATTTTTATTCCTTTTTTTACTCCTGTAAAGGGGTGAGTTTCTGAAGTCACTAATATTCAAAGGGTGTCCCACTTTATTACAAGGGATAATCCATCCCGTAAGTTTCTGAGGTCAAACTCGGGTACACGGAGAAGCACAGACAAGCTTGGAGTAGACACGACGACGACAGACTCGGGAGAATGTTGAAGAGTAGATGTGGAGACGCGAAAACCAGAGATGGAGGACCTATGCGTCATCGCAGGTGTTCCTGAGTCCCAAGGTACCGGTGTTCCTGTCTAGGACGTTCAATTTTTTTTACAAATTTAAGATAAAAATTCTACGTAAAACTTACGTTTAATAGAACATAGAGATCGGTATGGAACGTTTACGGATTTAAAATTTCCTTCCTCTTAATCTTAGGTCCGTTCTTCCATTGATGTTTCCAACGGAAAAATAAAAAGTGATTTTAAGACGGCCACACTTCTTAGTTCCTCTTATAAGGAAGATGGATCCCTAGAAATAAGTTTCCTTTCAACCGACTCTAATATTTCACTCTTAGATTTTATAAAAAGGAAGAAACAGTCGATTAAGAGAGGAACTTTTTCAACGATGTAGACTTAAGAAGAGAACTCAAAAATAGATCGCTATTTGTGACATTACCTTTCTACTTCTTTAGACCGTCCTTACGAAACACTGACTCCGACTAAATATCCGTTTCAGGCAAAGGAGGATTATTCGACATAAAACTTAAAACAATTTTTTACCTTACACAATATCGTACAACACGACATTAATTTCTGTACAATTTTTAGAACGTATAAGTATACTTTTGAACTATATATAAATATATATAAATTTATTCTATATGAGTCCACCCTTTAAACAGAAATCTTATTTAAGGAGACAGTGATCGAACTCCGAAATCGTACCTTCTTATTCTTCTACTTAAGAAAAAAAACTTAGTCAAGACTACTCTACCTACTTTGACCTCGACTAATATGTCTCACTTCATTCGGTCTTTCTTTTTGTGGTTATGTCATATGATTGTGTATATATACCTTAAATCTTTCTACCGTTACTGCTGGGACATACGTTCTGTCCTTTTTTCTGTGTCTACACATATTGCCTGAAAACCTGAGTCTCCCTCTCCCTCTCCCACCCTACTAAACCCTCTTACCGTGACTTTGTACATATGACAGTACATTCTTAACTTATCGGTCAGATACAGACTGCGTCCTATGTCGTACGAACCCCGACCACGTACCCCTACTGGGTCTCTCTACAATACCCCTCCCTCCACCCTCCCCCCAAGTACAAACCCTTACGTACATTCTTAATTTCTAAAATTTTAATTTTTTATTTTTTGATTTTTTTTTTTTCTTAAATACTAACATTGTGGTAGGATAACATCACCCCTGAACCTCAATTACGATGACGTTTATACCCCTCTTTCTCGCCAAATAACAACGGATTTCGAAGTCTTTATTTAACTCTTACTAGAGTTTCCTTCTGGGAAGTTTTTTTTTTTTTTTTCTTCTACTAGTCGAAAACCCATCCTACTTAAGTTCAAGTTTAAGGAAGAATAGATCTCTTTCATAAAATTAGTAGAAGGAGATAAGAACATTTACTATCTAAGACACGAACCTTACGATCGAAACTCCCTTCAGTCTGAGAGAAATTTCATTGACCAAAGAGGATCTGACGGTCCAACATTCCTTTGAGTTCGATCAGTATCAATCTTCGGTCCACCTCTCTCTACAAACTGGTATTAGGTTGTCAAGAACGGTAAGTTAGGTCCACGGTCTACACTTACTTCTCCGGGAGTCTATTAGCGTAGTCAACAGTGGTTGACGTCGATGTGATTTTTGGAGTTTGTTTCGATGGTCGACTCGAGTCGGTGGAGGACTTGACTCTTTTTATTATAAAAAATGTTTTAACAAAATTTCCTGATTCCTCTAGTCAGGACCCACAAGCAACCTTCCTTACTACGATTTCGACTTTGAGGTCATGAAACCGGTGGAGTACGCTTCTCAACTGAGTAACCTTTTCTGAGACCACGACCCTCCCTAACTCCCGTCCTCCTCTTCCCCTGCTGTCTCCTACTCTACCGACCTACCGTAGTGACTGAGCTACCTGCACTCAAACTCACTTGAGGCCCTCAACCACTACCTGTCCCTCCGAACCGCACGACACTAAGTACCCCAGTGTTTCTCAGCCTGTGCTGACTCGCTGACTTTACTTGACTTGACTTGACTTTCTATTCCTATATTCTTTAGACTTTATATTATCGAGTTGTTAACCGTTGACGAGTTCACGTGTTTTATTTGTATTTTACGTTTTAAGGGAAACCGACCATGTATTCGTTCTTACATCTTTCTCTTATTTTTAGAAAAGGTTTTGTTAAGAGATTATAATCTAGAATCCTTTCACTATTTTAGAAAAAAAGTTAGGGTCTGAGTCAAGGACCTAAGTATTAGTGTCCAATTGATGAGACCAAAAAAAAAAACAAACAAAAAAAAAAACGTAAGAATTCAACCTCTGTTTTTATCATGAATGGAGTTTCTTAATACACTTATACACTTATAATTTATACAATTACATCTTTTACACCATTCATATATCTCATTTACGATGTATTCATAAAGTATAGTCATAATCATGATGACTCTTAGAGAAATCCGTTAAGTGTCAGTAAAGGGTCCGGTCTGTGAAGTCGATTTGTTGTGACAAAATCAAATTCTTAGGTTTTACAACGTACCTCAAATGGACAGACTTTAAATTTAAATTGACCCTCAAGACACAACCATGAACTATTAAGACCTTTAGGATCTAAATTGGTCTGAGTCGAAGGAGTAGACATTTAGCCCTTTTGTGTGACTGAAGTGTCCCAACAAACATATTTCTTTTGGCACACACGTAAGATTCGTCGAAGTCAGGACAGACTGAGACACGCTGGGACACCTGACATCGGGCGGTCCGAGGTGACAGGTACCCTAAGACGTCCGTTCTTATACCCTCACCCAACGGTACGGGCGAGGAGGTCCCCTAGAAGGACTGGGTCCCTTGGTTGGGTATAGTGAATACAAAGGACGTAACCATCCACCCAGAAACGGTGATCGCGGTGGACCCTTCGGGTTTCTCTTGTCATGTTTTGTCGATAAGTGGGAATCCAGAAACGAAATCTACAATAGAAAAAGAACTCCAACGGGAACCGATTGAAAGATTTTAAAATCGGCAGGAGACTACTGACATATAGAAGGAAAAGATGTAACAACAAAGAGTAATCAGGAAAGTGTACAATATATAAAATGTAGAAATAGACATATAATAGACAGATGAGGTGATCTTGTATCGAGGTACTCACACAGACGAAAAAGGTGACAACGTAGGAGTCACGGGTCTTTCACGGATCGTATATCACTCGTAAGTCATTTATTAGCAACGAATTTACTTGCTTACTTGGTCCGTCACTTAGTTACAAGTGAAACACCGATATTGGAAAGATATGGTGTGTCGTCTCTTGTATTCATAAACGAATAACTTACATAGTAAAGACACCCGGAGACTTCCAGAGTTATCTAGAGATCTAACAAAACTATCAGGTCCGTGTCATCGAAGGATGTGCATATTACACCCTTTGTCTCTTGACTTTTCGATCGATGTCAAAATCTGTAAACAACAAGTCAATGAGTCAGCACAGGTTGAGAAACGCTGGGGTACCTGACGTCGTACGGTCGGAAGGGACAGGAAGTGATAGAGGGTCTCAAACAAGTTTGACTATAGGTAACTCAGTCACTACGGTAGGTCGGTAGGGTAGGAGACACCGAGGGCAGAGGGGACGGGAGTTAGAAAGGGTCGTAGTCCCAGAAAGGGTCACTGAGCCAGGGAGTTAATATACTGAAGGGTCCATCGTGATCACCATTTCTTGGATGGACGGTTAAGTCCTCTGTATTTCTCTACGCCCCAACTAGGGACTCAGGTCTTCTAGGGGACCTCCTCCCGTACCGTTGGGTGAGGTCATAAGAGCGGACCTCTTAGGGGTACCTGACTCCTCGGACCGCCCGATGTCAGGTACCCCATCGTTTCTCAGTCTGTGCTGACTTCACTGAATGGTAAGTGTATACGTCAGAAAAGAGGTATCACTACACGAGCGATTTCCGTATTGATTTTATAATTTAGGTTGAAATTCAATTTTTGACTCCTATAATTCCGACTTCATTCTATAAACTGGTTCAGGTCTTGGATTTACCCGAGGTTTAGGTGGGATGAAAGATGATGTCGAGGCGACGACTTCGGGGTGTTCCTCTTGGTTTTGTTTAAAAGGGGATCGGAACCCGTCTGAGTGTTCGGATGTAAAATATCTCAGGAATAGGTATTTTACCCTATTACGGTTTTAGACGGAGGATCCCCGATAATCTCTCTAAATAGCCAGTTCAAACGATTCGTCCCACGACGAAGCACGGTGCGGTATTAAAACGTATCGGATTGTGGACTTTAAGAGTCCAAGACGAGTAAATAAAATACGAATAAACTGGTTACTCGTCACTCGAGGTAGGAACGAGGCACAGAGGACCGTTTTCGTGCAGACTCTTTGAGTCTTAATAAATACGGACTTTGAAACGAAAAGACACAGGGAGTCACGGTACTTAGTAATAACACATATACACTAATATATATAAATAAATAGGTTATATGTCATTAAAGCAACCCGAGAGTTAGACTAAATATTAGACGTCTGTCAAAATATTTACAGAAACAGTGAAAAGACCCTATCTATCGGAGGAACCCTGGGAAGGAACAGCGGCTCTAAAGGGTGACTGAGTCCGGAGGGAACAAACATGTATCCGGGTTGGTAGAATTACAAGTTATAAATTAGTCTTTTTGTAAGGAAAATATACATCCCGATGAACCTTTACACGAGAAGTATTAACTTACTTCTCCGTCTTTCTCTTGTCCCCGGTCCGTTACCTTTTGTTCCGGTGTAGAAACAGGAATACTTATCATAACAATTTATTCTGTCTTAAAAGTAAAGTCCAGGTAAACGGTCCTAATAAAAGGGAAAAAGAAAAAAAAAAAAGAAAATTAAAAAAAGAAAAAAGGTTATGTGACTTTAAGTCGGAGGAGAAACCTCACCCTTTTTTTACAAGACAGACGGAGAGTCATACCCATGAGAATAAGTCTCCTTTATTTACAGTCCCTTGAATTGGGAAATGTGTAGGATTAGACGACTCATTTAGGTGACGATTCCTCAACATGTATGTGACATAACATTCCTTACCTTACGTAAATGGTACTTACCTAAAATACCCGTAGTCTACTCGTTCGGACCATCTGTATTGTAATCATACGGACCGTAAATACGTTATAGTCCGAAGGAACAACCGAGTCACCATCTCTTGGGCGGAAGGTTACGTCCTTCGTACCCAAGTTAGGGACCCAACCCTTTTATGGGACCTCTTCCTTTGCCGTTAGGTGAGGTCATAAGAACGGGCCTTTTAGGGTACCTGCCTCCTCGGACCACCCGATGTCAGGTACTCCAGAGTCTTCTCAGTCTACGTTGAATCGCTGATTTGTTGTTGTATATTACGGTGTGTGTGTGTTGATATATAGTCTCTTACAAATTCATGAAAGTAAGTCATTTAGTGAATTAGGAGACCTGTTGGGATAATCCATCTCTGAATAGTAATAAAGACTAAATGTCTACTTTCTTTGTCCCCATGGTTCATCACTTCTTTGAACAGGTTCCCATACGTAGATCATTCTCTGTCTCGACCCTAAACTTGAGTCCGCTAGACAGAGGGTCAGTGACACGACATGATGAATACTGTGTGCTTCTATGACCGTCTATTTGAGGATGGACGACAGGTTTCCAGTCGGGTCATCTATCGTCCTACGGAAATTCCTCTGGAATCCGGGGTCCCCAAAAGTGATCCATTTCGGACCTCACAGCCCGTCGTTGGGTAACCGTACTAGGGAGGATCTAAAGAGTCCCTTTACTTGATGATTACTTTAAATTCAGTCAGATGAGTCTATACGTCTACTGGGGTGGGAATACCGTCTTTCACTTCTCCTTGAGTTTTCGGAGAACTACTTTCACTTTCACCTCTCACTTTTTCAACCGAAATTGGAGTTGTAAGTCTTTTACTTCTAGTACCGTAGACCAGGGTAGTGAAGTACCCTTTATCTACCCCTTTGTCACCTTTGTCACAGTCTGAAATAAAACCCCCCGAGGTTTTAGTGATGTCTACCACTGACGTCGGTACTTTAATTTTCTGCGAATGAGGAACCTTCTTTTCAATACTGGTTGGATCTATCGTATAAGTTTTCATCTCTGAAATGAAACGGTTGTTTCCAGGCAGATCAGTTCCGATACCAAAAAGGTCACCAGTACATACCTACACTCTCAACCTGACACTTCTTCCGACTCGTGACTTCTTAACTACGAAAACTTGACACCACAACCTCTTCTGAGAACTCTCAGGGAACCTGACGTTCCTCTAGGTTGGTCAGGTAAGACTTCCTCTAGTCGGGAACCTAAAGAAACCTTCCTTACTACGATTTCGACTTTGAGGTCATGAAACCGGTGGAGTACGCTTCTCAACTGAGTAACCTTTTCTGCGACTACGACCTTCCCTAACTCCCGTCCTCCTCTTCCCCTGCTGACTCCTACTCTACCGACCTACCGTAGTGACTGAGTTACCTGCACTTAGACTCACTTGAGGTCCTCTACCACTACCTGTCCCTCCGGACCGCACGACGCTAAGTACCCCAGCGTTTCTCAGCCTGTGCTGACTTGCTGGTTTGACTTGACTTGACTTGAACCAAGCTCAAACAAACAAATACTATTTCGTCACCTTTATGAAAACGATTCAGTGATGGGATCCAGTCTGTGAGACGAACTCTTGAAGTACTCTCACAACTCAACTTACCAGTACACACCCATCAGCGAGTCAGGACAGACTGAGAAACACACTGGGAGACCTGACATCGAGTGGTCCGAGGGGACGGGTACTAAAGGGTCCGTCCTTATGACGTCACGAAAAAGTAAAGGAAGAGATCTCCTATAAGGACTGGGTCCCTAGTTTGTGCGCAGAGGACACAGGGGACGTAACGTCCACCTCAGAATAAAAACAAAAAAACAAAAAAAAAAAACCAGTATTTTCTAAAGTTTCATTATATGTAGTTCAAATTGAAAGGGTTTCAGTGTGTGGTTTATTTGATGTCTTTACTCTGAGTTTTGGTACATAAAAATTGGCGTTCCAACATAATGAATGTTATACACTACGATATTTATCTTTTGATGTGTCTCGATGTATACACACGTACTCCTACAATTATAATACTTACGATTTTGTGTCCCGTTGTACATTTTGTTACATTATGACTTCGAATACGTTGAGACTACACCCGACAGAGACCTAGACAAAGACGAAATAACTGATACGGTTTCGGAAACTAATACATCTAGTTTTATTTGACACCTTCTAAGACTTTCTCTACCCTTATATTCTGGCGGATTGGACGGAGAAGTCTTTAGACATAAGTCCAGTCCTTCGTTGTCAATCTTGACCTGTACCTTTTTGTCTGACCAAGGTTTATCCTTTTCCTCATGCAGTTCCGACATATAACAGTGGGACGAATAAATTGAAGATACATCTCATGTAGTACTCTTTACGAACCGACCTTCTTCGTGTTCGACCTTAGTTCTAACGACCCTCTTTGTAGTTATTGGAGTCTATACGTCTACTGTGGTGGGAATACCGTCTTTCACTTCTCCTTGAGTTTTCGGAGAACTACTTCCACTTTCTCCTCTCACTTTTTCAACCGAATTTCGAGTTGTAAGTCTTTTGCTTCTAGTACCGTAGACCAGGGTAGTGAAGTACCCCTTATCTACCCCTTTGTCACAGTCTGAAATAAAACCCCCCGAGGTTTTAGTGACGTCTACCATTACCTTTAATTTTCTACGAATGAGAAACCTTCCTTTCAATACTGGTTGGATCTGTCGTATAATTTTCCGTCTCTGTAATGAAACGGTTGTTTCCAGGCAGATGAGTTCCGATACTAAAAAGGTCACCAGTACATACCTACACTCTCAACCTGACACTTCTTTCGACTCACGGTTTCTTAACTACGAAAACCTGACACCACAACCTCTTCTGAGAACGCTCAGGAAACCTGACGATCCTCTAGGTTGGTCAGGTAGGATTTCCTATAGTTAGGACCCACAAGTAACCTTCTTTACTACGATTTCGACTTTAAGGTTATGAAACCGGTGAAGTACGTTTCTCGACTGAGTAACCTTTTCTGAGACTACGACCCTCCCTAACCCCCGTCCTCCTCTTCCCCTGCTGACTCCTACTCTACCGACCTACCGTAGTGACTGAGCTACCTCCACTCAAACTCACTTGAGGCCCTCAACCACTACTTACCAACCACACGACGTTAAGAACCTCAACGTTTCTCAGTCTGTACTGACTCGCTGACTTGACTTGACTTATGGTATTCTCGTGTTGTTTATAAAAAGAAGAAAGTCATAAGGAAAAGTATTGACGAAGTCGAAATTCCGTTACCCGAAGGGACCACCGAGTCTGTCATTTCTCAGACGGACCTCACGACCCTCTGGGTCCAAGTTAGGGACCAAACCCTTCTAGGGGACCTCTTCCTTTACCGTTGGGTGAGGTCACAAGAACGGACCTTTTAGGGTGTCTACCTCCTTGCACCATCCGATGTCAAGTACCCCAACGTCTCAGTTTGTACTAACTCACTGAAGTGAAAGTCGAAATTTTGATGTCCCGTCAACGTTGTACTTCCCACCGGTAACACACACGGAAGAACAGGGTACATAAGGTATATGTTTTTATAAATACACAAGACTAATTAATCCTGAAGACGTAAGGACACCGAATATGAGGGTCTTAGGACTGTCATTACTCCTTCACTCGATAGGACACTGATAACGACCCAATATAATACAGTACTTAGGGCAAATACGACACCAATGAAAGTTTCTCTTACTTTACCTCTCAGTGTTTTATTTTGTTGAGGTTATAGGGACGACCCCGTTAGAGAATAGACAGGTCTACCCTCGTAGAGAGTCCTGCCTGTACATGTGTGACGATATAAATTGTACCTATTGGTTGCTCCAGGACAACTTATCGGGTCCCTTGAGACGAGTGGCAATGTACATCGGACCTACCTTCCCCTCAAACTCCCTCTGACCTATGTATACATACATACCTACTCAGGGAAATGACAAGTGGACTTTGAGAGTGGTATGACAACTAACTAATTGAGATTATATTTTAAATTTTATATACTTTTAGTGTAATCACCTAAAATATAAAAGAGATAATTCAAAAGAATTTAAGTACTGAAGAGTTGGTACTTTTAATTACTAACCATATACAGACGAGCTTCAATGGAGCACTAATAACCAAACGTAAAAATAGATTGTGGAGGAAAATTTTACCGACGTCGTGAAAAAATGATTTATGAATTGTCGTGTATTCTTATAAAAGTACGTAATATATCACTAAAAAGGTAGAGGACTCCCACAGAAAGAAATTTATAGGTACGACAAAACAAAAAAGTGAGGTAGACCGTATATTATACACCGTCCTAATCCGATCTCTAGAAACCCAAGTCGTAGAAGTCTTTGAAGTAATAGTAATCAGGTCAAAAGAGTCTTTTTTTTAAATATAGTATTTAAATAAAAGAGTCTTTTTTTTTAATATATTATATGATTTTCCTGTTACCTAAAAGTGCTTACGTGAAACGATACAGTTTCCTTTCACACAAACTTTTACTTTAGGACTTTTGGTCATAACTATAGACTCTGAAGTCTCTGAAGAATTTGTACATCATTACCGTTGTAAAAATAGAGCACACGGAGGAAGCTAGATAGCTATTATCGGATAACTTTGTGTTATAACTCTCATTAAGATACCAGTTCAAACCCGAGTCACCCACAAGCTTCCAGTCAATCACTTCAGACAGTACTACTCCCTTGACCCTTTGTCACCGTCGATCCGGTCGATCAATGGGCCAAGTCCGGATGTCGAAAGATGTATCACTGAAAGACAGTTACACAAGGATTCCTACTGGACCTATTAGAATATGACAATATTGGAAATGGGTACAAGTTGTCCTCGAAATAATAAACTCTCAAGAATGATTACGAGTTGGACGTATCTCAACCATATTAAAGTTCGATAAAGGAGAACAAGTCGGGAGAAGTCTTCATCTAAACGGTATGTTATTGAGAAGGATATTCACTTCCACCAATAAGTTCTTACCGGGACCCTTAACAGGTCTCTTCCTACCTTCGACGTTTAACCCTGCTGGTGTTAACCCTACACGTAACACAGACAGAGATCCGACTCTTCGGTCCGACAAAAGTCCCTTTTGTCTGTAAGGACAAAGTAGTGTCGTCCTCACTCTCCTCGAAAGACTTGTCTTGTCTCTTCATGTTATCGCGGCTGAACGTGTTACGTCTGAGTATTACCTTTTGTTTGGACTGGGTAAAATGTTGTTTCTTGGTGAGGGGAGTCTCGGAGACACCAGGGTAATCGACCGAAACCCGAGTGTCTATAATTGACGTGGTATGACGGACTAATAAGGATTGGAAGAAAAAGTCGTTCCGGACAAACCTCTCCACTCTCAACTGTGTTTCGACTAGTAGTGAACCCGGGTCTCATACATCTGCTTATCTCTCTATACTCTTTCTTGTAAGTTCCTAAAACGGTCTTCTATTAACTATACAATAAAATCGGGTTACTTCATTTTATATTATCTTCCTCACCTCTTCTCGAACTTAAAATAGGTCCACTGATCAGAAATTTAGTATACGTTCGATTCCCCACCCCACAGACCCCTTTTTACCGGAAACTTAGACATACTATCTACAAAATCGAAGTTTCGCTTCTTTTGAATCTAAATAATCGACGACCAGAGTACGATCCGTGATAACGTATAAAAGAGATGTAAGAATAACCCCGATTCCTTTGGACTTTTTGATATGGGCGAGAAAAGTGAATGCAAGTCTTCGTCAACTCTCCGTTTGTTTCCCATAACCGTCTACCTCCACTTTTCTAGTCGAAATACTGAAAACTTCGACAACCTATTACACTAAGTCTACGTTGGTGCATATGGACGTTTATATGGTGTTGAATGAGGTTTGGCGGCCGGGAAGGTGCCTCCTTACCTTATCCTGACACTTATAAGTCTTCTCTCTCTCTCTCCTTTCTGAGAAGTTCGTGTCGACTTAAAATATAGTCTTCTTGCTAAGAGTCCACCCCTTTTATTCTTTTCTTAGTCACCCTTTTCTTAGTCACCACCACGGGATAACCTTCCGAAAGGGGTACCTTTGCACTTCACTCCTTTTTAGTAAGGGACGATTCTAAAAGGAGATAAAGTGACAAATGTTAGTAACACTTTACAGACAACTTCCGCTTTTACATATAAAAGGTTCTAGATGTAAAGGTGTGTACCTTCTCTAAAAAGATGGGGTACGAGACCCTCTCTTTTAATAATCTTATAAATACCGAAAAGAATGAGGGAGGTCGAGGGGTCCAGAAGGGGTTTCCTTCTGTCCACTGGATAGATTAACCGTATAAATTCTCGCGCTTGCCTTGTTCGAACCAAATTGGAGGAGATCGAAAAAGGACACCTAGCCGCCCGGAAGCCTCCACAAGGAGAACTTTTGCTTGAACTCATCCGGACTCCGAAGGAAGAGACGAGTCTTGAACCATCCAACCCGAGTTGTTAGGTCCCTACTTGAAAGTTTTCGAAGAATACTGGTGCCTCGATTCGCGTAGAGGTAAGTCGAAACAGGTCTTAATTCGATCGTCGCAATCGTAAAAACATAGTGAGATTGACCTCACGAATCGAGAGTCAACTAAGATTGGGTCCTCCTCTTTTTCTCTCGCGACAAAGAACCAAGGGACTTGGATGGTTTTAGAACCTGAAATCGGACGTCAAAACTTTGCGACCGTAAAAACCTCGTTCAAATTCCGACGACTATATTGACTTTTACCGTTGAAGTCTGAACTGTAAATCCGTACTTCTGGGTGAAACTGTCCATTCTCGACGAGGAACACAGATTAAAAAGTCTACGTCTCTCTTATAAATTATCCTTTGGTCCGAAGAACCCGGAAGGAACCCGCAACCTCCGAGTCGACAACGTCCATTACGACCAACTGAACTCGTCTTTCTTTGTGTAAAATGGATTCGTTTCCTTTGAGCTACAACCCTACTTCTCGTTCCGAGAATAATGATCAGTTTTCAATAAAGTTTGATCATCTTGAAATCATGGATCGGAGGACCCAACCTCAGAACGATACCCCTAGAGTTTGTCATAAACTGACGAAAATAAACCACTAAGTCGACACAGACGTTACACCCTGCACTGTGAGGTTTCTGTCGACCGAAGGTGTTTTGATTCACGCACCACGGACGGTTCGGATCATCTGTTTTGATCTGGGTTGCAGGTTCGAGACAAGGAAAGACACAATAAAACTCGTCGCAAATCTCGGTTGTCCTTCTTGATCTGACCCCGTTCCGAGAAATGGAGTACCCGAAACAGTGCCGATTTCCAAATTTAGGAATGGTTTACCAGGTTCAACCGAGGTCTATCAAATTAATGTATCAGAAACTTATGATAACTTTTATAACTTCAAGTACTGACACGAAAATAAATGACCTTCCCCTTTTTAAAATACTTTTCCTTATCACGGGAATAATATGTGTCCGATATCTAAAAAAAATTATTGGATCTTTTCGTTGAAGGATATAAAAATAAAGTTGGGGTTACCAATTATTCAGTTATTTCTTCCAGTCTTTTCGGACATCAACCTTGTGAGAGAGTTTCTTGGTCAAAACGAGTCCTCCTTGACATAATGAATATTTTGTTTAAAAAAAAAAAATGAGATTCATGTTCTTAGTCTCGTTACTCCATTATTTTCTTTTTATTTCTGTGTACTGTACTAATTCCACTTTCTCTCTTTAAAGTAACTCTTTCTAACTGTTCATCTATATATGTCCTTTAATCTAAGAGCTTCAGTCCGATCTATGTAAGTTTTCCCTTTTCTCAACATGGGTCCAACTTGACGAAAATTGTCTCCCTGAACCTTTTCCCGTCTATAAAATTAACAATAATCCACCCTTCCTATAGATCCCAAATTTAATCAGATCGTGTTTTTTTCTAATAGAGTTACTCTCTACCTTTACAGTAGGGGGGTTCTCAGGATCTCTTTGGTAAGTCTCCAGGGAGAAGTTCAACATCTATCTCCACTTTTTTGTAGACCTTTGTAAGGAACACCTACTAAAATTCGAGACCCTCTACTGGTGGTGTAACTGTATCGATGGTTTCTTTTTCTATTTCTACGAGAGACACGGGACTCCCTTATTCAATTTCATTAAATACCTCAATCCTGAGGTACCTTTCCTTCTTCTCATTTTATATCAGGAGACTCTACTGGATTTACACTTTCTTTAGGGTTTTCCTCTTGTATCTACACATATGTATGTTGACTAGGTGAAACGATACGTCGACTTTGATTGTGTAACATTTCGTCGATATAAGGTTATTTTTAATTGAAGTTTTTATTTTGCATGTAGTCCCCTCGGTCCGGTCTGTTCTTATTTCGTTCGACTCCAAACCCAAGAAGTTGTCCCGTTTCATTCAAGGACAGACTCAAAGAGGTGGTGTCTTTCCACTCACACCTACTATAAACGAATTTGTACTTAGGAAAATCTTCTGGGGTCTACTAGCAATAGGGTAGAGAAGTATTCTCTCCTACTTTGTCATGTTTTATATCACTTTATTCGAGGGGTTTTATTTTTATTGAAATTTTGTCCCCGGTCTTCCGTTATATTTTGAGCCTCTCTTGTCTTCAGGAGTATAGGTCGTTAAAGAGGTCGAGGTTGGTCCTTTCTTCCTTTCCCTGTCCTATTATACACTCTTAGAGTTGTCTTCAAAGGGTTTCACTGTCTCCTCACTGCCTTTTCGCGCAATCTTTGCACAGATATAAGCTGATGGTACTTGCCTTAACAGCTTTTATAAAATCGTCGGTAACTTCATTGTATTCAATAAGTTCAGACATTTAAAATCTTCAGTCCCTTCCCACTCCACAGTTATTTCTTTGGTACCGTTTCTATAACTAAGACCACTATGGTGATACTCAAATTATAGTCTTCGTAATTGTCTTAGACAACTCCCACTAGGAAACCGTTTTAGATTTAATTCTTACTTCACCTTCGGAAAGGACACTACCTCTAAAATATTAGAACCCACTACGACACCGTCCTTTATCGACGTCATCAATGAAATCGTAGTCTGATTTCAGTGGACGAATTTTTACTATTCGGCACTAGGAGGATAAGTACATAGTCTTTGAATTCCGATCGTCCACTTTCCCTATAAATTCCCAAAACTCGCAGGATCTATATTTTCTGACCTCTTCCGTTACCGTGGGGTGAGGTCATGAGAACGGACCTTTTAAGGGACCTGCCTCCTCGGATGTCAGGTACCCCAACGTTTCTCAGTCTGTGCTGACTTACTGAAGGGACAGTGAAAAGTGAAAGTGCGTAACCTCTTCCTTTACCGTTGGGTGAGGTCACTAGAACGGACCTCTTAGGGTCCCTTCCCCCTCGGACTACCCGACGGCAGATACCCCAGCGTGTCTCAACCTGTGCTGACTTCGCTGAATCGTCGTCGTCGTCGTCTATTTTTTCTGTCCGTTGAGATTCTTCTAGTTCAACACTTACGGTGGTAATACAGAAATTTTACACATTCCTCTGTTACCTGGTTCCTATTTTCATCTTACGTCAAAACACACACCAAAAAGGGAATATCTGGTGCACAATAACGACAATAAGCCAGTGGGTCCGCACAGGTTGAGAAACTCTGGGGTATCTGACGTCGTGTGGTCCGGAGAGACAGGGAGTAGTAGAGGGCTTCAAACGATTCAATTACAGGTAACGTAACCACTACGGTAGATCGGTAGAGTAGGAGACTGTGGGAGAAGAGGAATACGAGAGTCAGAAAGGGTTATAGTCTTTGAAAAGGTTTCTCAGTCGACAAACGTAGTCTACTGGTTTTATGACCTCAAAGTCGAAGTCGTAGTCAGGAACTTGCTCATAAGTCCCAATTGAAGGGAATTCTAACTGACAAAACTAGAGGAACGACATGTTCCCTGAGAGTCCTCAGAAGAGGTCGTGGTGTCAAGTTTTCGCTAGTTAAGAAATCGTAAGACGGAAGACATGTCAGGTCGAGAGTGTTAGCATACACTTCGACCTTTCTGGTAGTAGAACTGATACTGGATCTGGAACTGAACTGGATCTGGTGTACATCTTGGTGGTACTAGAGAACTTATCTTCAGAGACGTTTAGTTCAAATTTGAGTGTTTACCCTACCTACTGTGTCGAACTAATAGTAGGATCTCTCTTTAGTTTCAAATGAAGTAGACGGGTTGAACGGAGTCTAACTTTCCTTAGAAACGAACCAGAGCTCGTTTTCTACCCAGACTTAATATGTTTATTATATAGTAAAACAAACTTCTCGACATGGTCCCCTGTCCATGGTCCAATACAAAATTTTATACTATTCCTATCTGACACGACACTATTTGCTCACAAACGAAAATAGTAAAACATGAAGATTCACTCCGTGGGACTATACTCCGTGGATCTGTGTATACTGGAGCGAAAACGTCCTAAAGACGGTTTTTACATATTAGATTTAGATTAGTACCCCTTTACAGTCTGTTTGAGTTTAACTCCCTCTCAGACGTTTTAGTGACCGAACATTAGAAGTTTTGATGGTTCCAATACTTTCTGTCCTTTTTTTGCAGTTTTCCTTTTTTTTTTTGTGTAATTTCAGTTTTGTTGTACTTCCTGTTTCTCTTTGAGATAGTCCGACTTCCTCTGCTTTCTGTGTCCTGTCCCTTTCGTTCACGGACTACGACCTACGGTAGGCCCTTTTTCCTATAAATTGACCACTTTAGACTTATTCCAGGGTCTAATCTATTGTGAAACTTAGTGGTATTTATAGGACTAACCTTTTTAATATGGTACCAATACATTCTCCTATAAGATAAATATGTTCATATCTCTGTAGTATAATATAAAAGTTGAAAAAAAAGGGAACTCTTTCTCCCTTAGTCTTTTCTTCACACTATTTTACAATTGTAAACCTCTTAGACTCACTTCCCATATGTCCATTGTAACGGTCTAAAACGTTTGTCTTGTGGACCAATCTAAACTTAAAGTCTATTGATTCCCCATAAAAACAATGTCTAAATAGGTTGATCGCGTACCCTGTCTAAATATAAATTTTAACGACAAGAATTTTAAGATTGTATAGACTTATAGAAAATAACAGTTATAAACCTTGTATAAATATAATTTTATTAATAAATGTACTTTACGTTTAAATTAACCTGCCGGTCACACAAAAGACTGTTGGAATGATATCGTAAAGAAACACGGCAAAAACGTCGGAAGAACATTTAGGTGTTAAGAAAGTTTTCTTTTTCAAAAATTTTTCATTCCATTACTATTGGGACATACGCTCTGTCGTTTTCTCTGTGTCTACATATCTTGTCTGAAAACCTGAGAAACCCACTCCCTCTCCCACCCTACTAAACCTTCTTACCGTAACTTTGTACGTGCGCTAGTACATTCTTTGTTTAGCGGTCAGATCCAAACTATGTCCTACGAACCCCGACCACGTGACCCTACTGGGTCTCTCTACTATGTCCCTCCCACCACCCTCCCCCCAAGTCCTAACCCTTGAGTACATGTGGACACCGCCTAAGTACAGTTACATACCGTTTTGGTTACGTCATAACATTTCATTTTTTTTTTTGTTTTGTAAAAAAATTATTTTAAATTTTTCATTCCATGTGTTTTCCTTAGTTTTAAACTGTCAAAATTTCCTGAACGTAGATAGTGTTAATTTTTTTTTTCACCTCCTGTAGGAAGGTAGATCTTTAAACTCAGTCGTAGGATAGACTGACTCGTTTTACCTTTAAACCTTCCTGTCTCCTCGGACCATCAAATATCAGGTACCCCAACGTTCTCAGTATGTGTTGAATCGTTGATTGGGTGGTGGTATTTTGGGTGGGTGCACTCTAAATTAAATAAACCTAGAATGGCATATGAACACTAAAACAAAACAAAACAAAATTAGAGGTGATCTTTATACTATCCCAAAGGGACCACCAAGTCTGTCATTTCTTAGGTGGACTTAACACCCTCTGGACCCAAACTAGGGACCCAACCCTTCTAAGAGACCTCTTCCCTTACCGTTCGGTGAGGTCATAAGAACGGACCTCTTAAGGGTACCTGTCTCCTCGGACCACCCGATGTCATCTACCCCAGCGTTTCTCAGCTTGTGCTGACTTGCTGAATCGTGTCTTTCGACTATTCCCTCCCTCCAATACAATTTAACCCCTTTAAAAACAAAACGTCCGTAACACAATGACCTCAAATATGACAGTGAATTTTAGTAATAGATTGTAGACCGTGTTATATAATCTATGGAATGGACACGTATAAGACTTTACTCTTCACCATAGAGTTCATAATTAAAAGTCGGATCAGATGTCGTCATGGAACCTCTATTACACGACAAGACTTTGTAAAGACTCGAAAAGTAACCGTTCGTCCCTGTTTGACACCGGGTGACCACTATAGTCCTTCTGAGTGATCTCCATGTCATCAAAAATAATCCTCTTTAAATTTTACCAAACTGTAGTGTTCCTCCATTCAGACAGAGTAACCTCCACTTGCCCACTTAATAACGAAGAATAATTTTACTGTAGGAGGTGAGTCGAACTAGTCATAATTTCGTTGTACAAACAGAAGTGGAAGTTTTCAAATATAAGAAAGTAAAGAATTTTGTCCAAATAATCTCATATTACATATACGTTTTCTGATGTATACAATTTATACGTGTTACACTACTCAAACCTGTATACGGGCACTATGAAGAGTCATATCAGTCCGATTATTTATATGGGTAATGGAGATTTCAAAAGTACACGAGGGATCAAAAAAAACGACACTATTGATGTGAATTGTATTCTAGATAGGAAGATCGTTTTAAGATTCACACGTATGACACAACAACTGATGTTACAACATGTCACCTCGAGATCTTGAATAGAACGTATTGACTTTGAAATATAAGTGACTCTTAGTAGAGGGATATAGGGGTATATCCAGGAACTGTAGTGGTAAGATCAGAACTGAAGATACTCTGACTTGGAAAGTCTACGGAGGATATACGTTAGGGGACCTCTTCCCTTTCCTATGGGTGAGTTCATAAGACCGGATCTCTTAAGGTACCCGATGTCAGATACCCCAGTGTTTCTCAGTCTGTGTTGACTCACTGAAAGTATTCGCGTTAGTATGTCATAAACAGAAAAACTCTGACCGATTAAAATGAATCATAATACAAGAGGTTTATATCAGTTAGAAAATTAGATTTAACACCTACTCCTTCTTTTCTGATAATAAAGAAAAGGAAGGGAGTGCGTTTAAGAATTGGTCAGGGACATCTACTCTCATTCTCAGTCTCATCAAATAGAAAGAGGTCCAATGTAAATTTCTTTCACAGGTTGGTCTAAATTTAACACCAAATGAAAAATGAGGTCCCAAGTCAAAACAAAAAATTAGAACTACTGGTGGTAATTCTTACATTACTACAATAGATTATAAATATATTATTAGTATCGTAAGTGTAGGTCGTATTTATTGGTAAGAGATTTGATATACCGGAGATCAGTCATACGTAACTAGATTTATACACTTATTATAAATCACCTTTTAGTTATTAACTTACTCTGTGATTTACGAATTATAAAGCATCTGACGACGGTAGAATAAGAGAACCATGTCACCTTCGATGATTAGTAAAATTTATTATTATTAAATAGAATTGAGATGTTTACTTGTTGTATTTTTTTGGAAGTCAAATGAATAAGTCAAGGACTAACTAAATGAAGAAGAAACAGTTCAATAAGATTCCACAAAAGGGAGTTCAAAGTATGGTCTCTCGTCCGAAAGAAAATGAATGGTTTGCTGACATGATAGACGCCATCTATTATCTCCTAGTAAGTCGTGTTTGAGTGGACGTCGGACTTCGTTTCCGTAGAGTTCGTTACTCCGTTACGTCAGAAAAACTCCCTCTCTTAATTCACGAGCAACACTCGGTGAGTCCAAAATACCACTAAACAATACGTTGCAATAACGCACCGACTGAGAATCTTTAATGAGGGTTAGATCAAACTTTTCGGTGATCCCTTTACGGAAGACATCCCTCGGACGTAGTTAGGGAAGAGAGACAACGACAAAGGTTGACGGAACACAACGTCTTTCTCGCTCACTCGGTACCAGACAATGCACCACCTCGTTCCTCCACCTATGTGCGAGCCGTGAAGGGTCGACAGAAGATACTCTTCACGTACTACCTACCACAAATATCCTTACAGCGTAAAGGGACTCCCAGAGACCTTTACGAACTGTTCGACCGACATTGAGAGGGTCAGGAAAAAAAAGATTAAGTTCTGTCGTAGAACAGTATCTCCATTTTCACTCTCACTACAAAAAATGTCTCTATGATAACTTAGACGGAATTCTACGTAGGTTTTAATAACAAGACTTGTAGTTGTAAAGTTATAAGTAAACGGATTGTCGATTATACTGTCTGGATACACAGTTCCCCGAAGGGTCCACCGTGGTCCCCATTTCTCGTGGGAACGGCTACGTCCTCTGTATTCCCTACACCCAAGTTAGGGACCTAGACCTTCTAAGGGACCTTCTCCCGTACCGCTGGGTGAGATCATAAGAATGGACCTCTTAGGGGGACCTGTCTCCTCGGAACACCCGACCCGGTGTCAGGTATCCCAGCCTATCTCAGTCTGGTTGACTTAGCTGAACTCGTACGTGTGTACACGGTTATATTGTCTCTTGATAGGATTTCCTTATTCATCTTTGTAACAGGGAGAGAGTAAAATACGTTTGGATAATAAAGATGGAGTTCTCAACTTTAGCACATAATATAGAGTTGACATGGCTCGTATATATCATATGTAAGTCATTAAGGTTAGTGAAAAAAAATCACCAGAAGATTTGTGTCTTCGTACTATTGAAGACAGAAAGACGTAAAATCACTTTTCGTGACTAAAAACTGGGGACCTTGATAGAAAACATACAAGAGTATTGAACAACCTAAAAACATTTCCTTGTGTACACTTTGAGGGTGATTGACGACAGTCTAGGGGAAAGGACGACCTGTCACTTGAAGAACATTGTAGAGTATGGTTATAATGTTACAGCGTTTGTGAAGGTCTATAATTTTGTCTGAGTAAAGTTGATAGTGTTGACTGTCAGACCAGGTAAATTTTGAAAAGGATACAATGACTTCGAGGGTATAAGGAGGTCCGTATCTAATCTAACTACCAAGAACAGGTCCTGAATCACCCCTTGCCGATATATGTAGGGTAAACAAGAAAGACGGTAGGTACTCGAGTGGAAGTAATGAGGCACATGAAGAGACTGTAGTTTTATTTGTTCTCCCTCTCCTTTTCTGCCGGAATGCAACACCGTCCAATCAACAGAGGAAAGAGTCAACATTAACGCTTAGTGGAGACACGGACAAACGAGAAACTTCAGACAACGTTTACCGATGGAATGAAACGAAAACACGGTTTATTCCGAGTTGAAGACCAAGGAAGAACCTATGTATAAACAACTAAGAAAGCTTATCAAGAACACCAGGGGAGGATGACTCAGAGAACCGTACTTTATGAACTGACCCTGAGTCGAAGAAGTAGCGATTAAGAGTCGGAACTAAGGTCAAACATAAAGGAGTTGACAAAATAACAATATCGAAAGACCAGGTCTTCTACGGGGACTCACACCCGTCACGTCCCGTTCAGGATTGATCGACGTCGATCACCAATGAACAGGGGGATTACCACCTTTACGTCCAACGAAGATTTCGTCAGAAAAACTGAAACAGTACAGGGTAAGTACACAAAGACAGACGAGGTCAACATACACCTTCCAGGTGTTACCAAACTACCCGTAACACAGTCACTTACTTTAGGGTCCAAAAGGAAGGAAATTCCATGGGTATGAATTGAGTAGACAGAGAATTATAGGAGGAGAGGAGTTGAAGTCTCTCCCTTTTGTTCGACATACAGAATCCTAATGCGAAAGGAAGTACTCAGTTAAAAGAACTGAGGACTATCGTGAAAAACTGACAGGAATCTTGTATGTCTGTTTACTTACCTGGATCTCTAACAGTATGACTCACTTCAGTCAGCCTGTCTTACTGTCTATAGTATACTATAGTGAATATCCAGCTTAGATATTTCTTACCATGTGTACTTGGATATATGTTTTGTCTTTTTCCCGGTGCGTGCATCTTTTGTTTAAATCCCCCTCCCGATTTAAACCTCTAACCTCAACCGTATACTTGTACTTATATGTTTCATCTATCGGCTATTCTTGGATGACATATCGTGTTCCCTCAGAGGAGTTATGGGACATTACGGAACATACCCTTCCCTTAGATTTTTTCGCACCGATATATATGTTGACTGAGTAAAACGACATGTAACCCTTGTTGTGTTGGAACATTTATTCGACACACACACAAGTCAGTGAGTCAACAACGGTTGAGAAACACTGGGACACCTGACAGTCGGGTGGTCCGAGCAGACAGGTACCTTAAAAGGTCCATACAAATAACCTCACCCACCGGTAAAGGAAGAGGTCGTCTAGAAGGACTGGGTCCTTACTTTGGAAGTAGAGGACGTAACCGTCCACCGAAGAAGTGGTGACCGTGGTGACACCTACGGATTCTGATACGTCTGTTTGGATAAACAACAGAAACGTCGACTCCGTTTGTTATAACGAACTTAATCCACGAGTTCTCTCGTGGCAGAGTTGGTACCCTGTACTGTACTAACAAGTCGTTTATGAGAAGGAAGGGTAGAGGTACCTTCCACGAAAGAGTAGGAGTGGTGTGGTCGGACTTCGAACCAGTACAGTAAAAAACACACACACGGTTATCCTACACTTATCTCAACCGACTCGTCTCCGAAACTACGTGAACACACCGACTGGACATGAGAACGGTCGTTGATACGGGGCCCATCGACGACGACAAAGTCCGAACCAAAGTCTTGTTTTCTGTGTCTCTCGGTTGAACTTGGGTTCGAGTCCTGTGGAAACGCCTGAGTAACTGACTCCTCACTCCTTACTGATAACAAAATTCCCGTAACTCTAAACTCCCAACAAACGACCAGGGCACTTTAGACTAATTATGCAGTTCAGTCTAGAGACATGAGAATGTCGGAGACCGTCACGGGGTGTGATTTAACGGGACGTAAGTCCCGGTTGAAAGACTTACACACTAGATACGTCAGTGTTTACCGAAGAACCAAATTACGAGATTTTGGTGGTCAAACTTTAATAATTATTTTAGACCTGTCGGTCGAGGTATAAAAAGAAAAAGTGACCTAGGGTAGTCTAACATATCAACCAGGTCCTAGACTAAATTCATAAAATTACCCTTCAACCGTCTCCCGTTCGTCGTCCGAATAGATCTTCGTATTGAGACCGAAGACGAAATAGTATACTATGAGGTCCGTAATAGAAGTAAAGGAGGTGGTATCAAACCGGAGTCCAATTTATTGTCCCTTCCTTGTCGTGGGGGGGGGGGTTGGGGTAGTTGTCTTTAACTTAATTTCTAAATGACTCGTACCTTTCTATTCTTTAGGAAGGAGTCACTAGTCACGTTTCTTTATCTCCTTTTGTTATTTTTACCTTTCGAATATCTAGAGAAGTTCTTTTAATCTCTATGGTTCCCTTGTAAAGTCCGTTTCTACCCGTGTTATTTCTTGTCCTTATCATACCTGGCTTGTCTTCGTCTTCTATATTTCTTCTCCACCGTTCTTATGTGTCTTCTTGATATACTCTTTCTAGAAGTACTGGGTCTATTAGTTCTACCACACTAGTGAGTGGATCTCAGTCTGTAGGACTTTACACTTCAGTTCACCCGGAATCCTTCGTAGTGATTCTCGTTTCAATCACCTCCACTACCTTAAGGTCAACTCGATAACGTTTAGGACTTTCTACTGTGAGACTTTCACGACGTGAGTTATACCGTCGTTTAAACCTTCTGAGTCGTCACCGGTGTCCTGACCTTTTCCAGTCGAAAGTAGGGTTAGGGTTTCTTTCCGTTACGGTTTCTTACAAGTTTGATGACGTGTTCACGTGAGTAGAGTGTACGATTATTTCAGTACGAGTTTTAAGAGGTTCGGTCCGAAGTCACCATACACTTGGTACTTGAAGGTCCACAAGTTCGACTTAAATCTTTTCCGTCTCTTTGGTCTCTAGTTTAACGGTTGTAGGTTCCCTAGTATCTTTTTCGTTCTCTCAAGGTCTTTTTTGTAGATGAAAACGAAATAACTGATGTGATTTCGGAAACTGACGCCCCTAGTGTTGTTTGACCTCTTAAGAAGTTCTCTACCCTCATGGTCTTGTGGACTGGACGACGGACTCCTTAGACACACGTCCAGTCCTTCGTTGTCAATCTTGACCTGTACCTTGCTGTCTGACCAAGCTTTAGACTTCTCCTCATGCAGTTCCGACATATAACAGTGGGACGAATAAATTGAATATACGTTTCATGTAGTACTCTTTACGACCCGACCTCCTTCGTTTTCGTCCTTAGTTCAAACGGCCCTCTTCATAGTTATTGGAGTCTATAAGTCTACTACGGTCAGAATACCGTCTTTCACTTCTCCTTGATTTTTCGGAGAATTACTTTCACTTTCTCCTCTCACTTTTTCAACCGAATTTCGAGTTGTAAGTCTTTTGATTCTAGTACCGTAGACCAGGGTAGGGAAGTACCGTCTATCTACCCCTTTGTCACCTTTGTCACTGTCTGAAATAAAACCCCCCGAGGTTTTAGTGACGTCTACCACTAACGTCAGTACTTTAATTTTCTGTGAACGAGGAACCTTCTTTTCAATACTCGTTGTATCTGTCGTATAATTTTTCGTCTCTGTAATAAAACGGTTGTTTCCAGATAGATCAGTTTCGGTAGAAAAAAGGTCACCAGTACATACCTACACTCTCAACCTGATAGTTCTTTCGACTCGTGACTTCTTAACTACGAAAACTTAACACCACAACCTCTTCTGAGAGCTCTCAGGGAACCTGTTGTTCCTCTAGGTTGGTCAGGTAGGATTTCCTCTAGTCAGGACTTATAAGTAACCTTCCTGACTACGACTTCGACTTAGAGGTCATGAAACCGGTGGACTACACTTCTTGACTGAGTGAACTTTTCTGGGACTACGACCCTTTCTAACTTCCGTCGTCCTCTTCTCCTGCTGTCTCCCACTCTACGAACCTACCGTAGTATCTGAGTTACCTGTACTCAAACTCATTTGAGACCTTCAACCACTACCTGTCCGTCCGGACCACACGACACCAAGCACCCCAGTCTTTATCAGCCTGTGCTGACTCGACGACTTGACTTGAGTGTCCGTCCGAATGTCTGTGTGCATGTATATGTCGTAACCGAGAGGACTGTATTACTAAGAGTTGATTCGACATCCTAGAAATTTTTCAACGAATTCACGACGAATTCATATAAACAAACGTTTTACCGTACCTATCGTTATGGATATTATTACCCCAGAAGTCACCGTTGGTCGACGTTATAAGAGCGGACCTCTTAGGGTCCCTGTCTCCTCGGACCACCCGACGGCAGACACCCCAGCGTGTCTGAGTCTGTGCTGACTGCACTGAATCGTCGTCGTCGTTCACGTTGTTTTGAGAATTCCTAGTGACTGTCTACTTGTTCAGGAAGAGACAGTTAAAGAGACTGGTGATACTGGTTTGTCTGGGTTCCAAAATATTTCTCCTATTTCAGTTTCGACACTATAAATGGCAAACGTAAAAGAGTGACAACGTAGTGCCAGTCGTTTTACCTGATTTTATGAATTAGCCAAAAGTTTTATTTATAAGGGCGTCATCATTACTAAGGACGTTATTACTAAATGTACTATTAGCCATATTCTCGTATCCTACCTTTCAGTGGAACTAAACTAAAAAAACAAATTTCTCGTACAAATAAAGTTAAAAAAAAAAAATGTTGGTTATTTTAGTCCGACCTTAGAGGTTTACATTGATCATAAACCCTCTTCACACACGTGTATTTACGGAAACGAACAGAGTTATAAGTCAACTCTGTAAAATAAAAATCTCGACGAACCTGTTAACACTTATTCTTTCGGTAAAGTACAGTAAAGATAACGTTGGTAATTTTTAACGACCCTTCAACGTCTGAACACTTTTTGAAATCTCGAGGTAGGTAGAATGTTAACGACGGAGGTGCTATACACATGGAAAACCCCTTTCATTGACCTCATGTTCGGATTTCCTCACTCGTGACCCGACTCTTTGGTTCTTTCCAACTACCTCTGTCTCAAGTTGATGTATATGGTGTAAATCTCCTTAAAATTAAGATGGAACACCCAAGTAAGTTAGATATCTATAAAAGAATTACCGTCCGTGACACGACTCGTGATTCCGACAAGTCTCTCGTTGTGTCAGGGAAAAAAAACAAAATAAAAGAAAAATTTAAAAAAAAATTACACCTGGAAAAAAAAATTTCAGAAATAACTTCAACAATGTTACAAGTACCTGTTAGAATCGAGGGACTGGTCTCTAGTTTGGGTGTAGGGGACGCAACCTTCCGTTTCAGAATTGGTGAGCTGGTGGTCCCTTCAGAGTTCCTAAGAACAAAAAGTTTGGAATTAACTCATCAATTAAATCTTCCTTTTTCCTCCTGTCACGAATCGAACCTTACATTCTTCGTGTGTAGAAATAGTCGAGAGTCGATTACTTTTTTGTGAGGACTTGAGGATGTTATCACTATTTGACAAGTACTGTAATATCCAATACAAAATACAAATAAGTAAATACAGACTAGAACCATAAGACACTTGGAGTGAGTTCGTGGGACTCTCTATTCTTTTAACTCCACTACATACGTTATTTATTTCTCTTCTTAGGCGGATGTTACGTCGTCTGGGGTCAAGCTAAGGACCCAGTCCTTCTAGGTGACCTTTTCCCTATCCGATGGGTAGGGTCATAAGAACCCGAAGGGAACACCGTGTCGACTATTTCTTAGACGGACGTTACACCCTCTGGACCCAAACTAGGGACCCAACCCTTCTAGGGGACCTCTTCCCTTTCCGATGGGTAAGATCATAAGACCGGAACTCTTAAGACACTTGATATATCAGGTACCCCAACGTTTCTCAGTCTGTACTGACTCGCTGAAAGTAAATCCTAACTGACCAAACTAGAGAAACAACAGGTTCTCTGAGAGTTCTCAGAAGAAGTCGTGGTGTAAACCTTTCGCAGTTTAGAAACCGTGAGCCGGAAGAAATACTTGGTTGAGAGTGTAGGTGTATACTGATGACCTATTTTGTACCGAAACTAATATACCTGGATTGTGTATACCCTTTAGATTTTTTTTTTTTTACGATATCTGATGTAATGTTTCGTCTTTATCTCCGTGTCTACATCTCTTGTTTACAAATCTATGGTTTCCCCTTTCCCTCCGTCACTCTACTTAACCCTTTAATCATAACTATATATACGTCCAGTCCTTCGTTGTCAATCTTGACCTGTATCCTTTTCCTCATGTAGTTCCGACATATAACAGTGGGACGAATAAATTCAATATACGTTTCATGTAGTACTCTTTACGACCCGACCTTCTTCGTGTTCGACCTTAGTTCTAACGACCCTCTTTATAGTTATTGGAGTCTATACGTCTACTGTGGTGGGAATACCGTCTTTCACTTCTCCTTGACTTCTCGGAGAACTACTTTCACTTTCTCCTCTCGCTTTTTCAACCGAATTTCGAGTTGTAAGTCTTTTGATTCTAGTATCGTAGACCAGGGTAGTGAAGTATGTTTTATCTACCCGTTTGTCACCTTTGTCACAGTCCCCCGGAGGTTTTAGTGACGTCTACCACTGACGTCGGTACTTTAATTTTCTGCGAATGAGGAACCTTCTTTTCAATACTGGTTGGGTCTCTCGTATANGTAGTACTCTTTACGACCCGACCTTCTTCGTGTTCGACCTTAGTTCTAACGACCCTCTTTATAGTTATTGGAGTCTATACGTCTACTGTGGTGGGAATACCGTCTTTCACTTCTCCTTGACTTCTCGGAGAACTACTTTCACTTTCTCCTCTCGCTTTTTCAACCGAATTTCGAGTTGTAAGTCTTTTGATTCTAGTATCGTAGACCAGGGTAGTGAAGTATGTTTTATCTACCCGTTTGTCACCTTTGTCACAGTTTGAAATAAAACCCCCGGAGGTTTTAGTGACGTCTACCACTGACGTCGGTACTTTAATTTTCTGCGAATGAGGAACCTTCCTTTCAATACTGGTTGGGTCTCTCGTATAACTTTTCGTCTCTATAATGAAACGGTTGTTTCCAGGTAGATCAGTTCCGGTACCAAAAAGGTCACCAGGACATACCTACACTCTCAACCTGATATTTCTTTCGACTCACGTCTTCTTAAATACGAAAACTTGACACCACAACCTCTTCTGAGAACTCTCAGGGAACTTGACGTTCCTCTAGGTTGGTCAGGTAGGATTTCCTCTAGTCAGGACCCACAAGTAACCTTCCTGACTACGACACCGACTTTCAGGTTATGAAACCGGTAGAGGACACTTCTCAACTGAGTAACCTTTTTCTGGGGACTACGACCCTCCCTGACCCCTGTCCTCCTCTTCCTCTGTTTTCTCCTACTCTACCGACCTACCGTAGTGGTTGAGCTACCTGTACTCAAACCCACTTGAGGTCCTCAACCACTACCTGTCCCTCCGGACCGTACGACGTTAAGTACTCCAGCGTTTCTCAGCCTTTGTTGACTCACTAACTTGACTTGACTTGACTACAAATGATAACTAAGATACATATTTTATAGATCTCGAAGGGTTCACTGTGTTACAATGTCTTAGTCAGACGGTTTGTCCTCTCGACCCAAACTAGGGACCCAGTCCTTCTCGACGACCTCCTCCTTTAACTTTGGGTGAGGTTATAAGAACGGACCTTTTAGGGTACCTGTTTCTTCGGACCGTCCAATGTCAGGTACCCCAACGTTTCTCAGACTGCACTGAATCGTTGATTTGTTGTTATTTATCCATTGATTACTCCTGAAAGTTTTTGAGAGATCAGTCACGAGACACCACTGGATTTACCCTTCCTTTAGGTTTTTTCTCCCTAATATACACAAGTAAAGTCAGCGAGTCAACAAAGCTGAGAAACGCTGGGGTACCTGAAGTCGTACGGTCCGGAGGGACTTCTAGTCGTTAAGGGTCTCAAATGAGTTTGAGTACAGGTAACTCTGATACTATAGTAGGTTCGTAGAGTAGGAGACAGCAGGGGAAGAGGATGACGGAAGTTAGAAAGGGTCGTAGTCCCAGAAAAGTTTACTCAGTCAAGAAGTGTAGTCCACCAGTTTCATGACCGCAAAGTCGGAGTCGTAGTCAGGAAGGTTACTTGTAAGTCCTGACTAAAGGAAATCCTACCTGACCAACCTAGAGGAACGTCAGGTTCCCTGAAAGTCCTCAGAAGAGGTTGTGGTATCAAATTTTCGTAGTGAAGAAGTAACGAGTCAAAAGAACTATCAGGTTGAGAGTGTAGGTGGGTACTGATAACCGTTTTGGTATCGAAACTGATCTATCTTGATACAACTGTTTCATTATAGAGACAAAAAATTATACGACAGACCCAACCAGTATTGAAGAAGGTTCTTCGTTCACAGAAAATTAAAGTAACGGTGTTAGTGGTAGACATCACTAAAATCTCGGAGGATTTTATTTCAGACGGTGACAAAGGGGTAGATAAACGGTACTTCCCTACCCTGGTCTACGGTACTAGAATCAAAAGACTTACAACTCAAAATTCGGTTGAAAAAGTGAAAGTAGTTCTCCGAGAAATCAAGAAGAAGTGAAAGACGGTGTTCCGACCACAGTAGACGTGTAGACTCCAATAACTATAAAGAGGACCGTTAGAACTAAGGTCGAACACGACGTAGGTCAGGTCGCAAAGAGTACTACATGAGACGCGTATTCAATTTATTCGTCCCACTGTTATATGTCGGAACTGCATGAGGAAAGGACTAAGCCTTGGTCAGACAACAAGGTACAGGTTAAGATTGACAACGAAGAACTGGACGTATGTCTAAAGAGTCCTCCGTCCAGTCCACCAGACCATAAGGGTAGAGAAATTCTTAAAAGGTCTCAAACTACATCATGTACATCAGTTTCCGAAACCGTATCAGTTATTTCGTCTTCATCTATAAAAAGACCTTGAGAGAACGACAGAGCTACTAAGTTCCCTACAACCGTTAAACTAGAGACCAAGGAGTTGGAAAAATTTTGGTCGAACTTGTAGACCTTTAAGTACCAAGTGTATTACAACTTCGGACCGAACCTCTTAAAGCTCGTAATGAAGTGATCGTACACTCTACTCACATTAACATGCCATCAAACTCGTAACAAACCGTAACGGAAAGAAACCCTAACCTTACTTTTGACTGGAAAAGATCAGGACACCGGTGACGACTCAAAAGGTTTAAACGACCGTATGACTCACGTCGTGAAAATGTCGTAGTAGAAATTCCGAAACGTTATCGAGTTGACCTTAAGGTAGTGGAGGTGATCGAAACAAGTATCACTACGAAGGATTCAGGGTGAACTGAAACATAAGGTCCTACAGACCTAGATCCCCACACTAGTGTGGTAGCACCAATAGACCAAGTACTTCTAAAAAAAACATGTCAAGAAGACACATAAGAACGGTGGAGAAGAATTATAGAAGACGAAGACAATCTAGGTATGGTAAAGAGAGGAAATAAACACGGGTAGAAACGGACTTTACAAGGGAACCATAGAGATTAAAAGAACTTCTTTAGAGAACAGAAAGGGTAAGACAACAAAAGGAGATAAAGAAACGTAACTAGCGACTCCTTCCGAATGCAAATCGATTAAATGAAACGATATGTCATCTTTCATCCTGTTGTAACATTTCGTGATTTAATGTCATTTACAAAAAATTTTCGTTACGGACCGGGGTGGACATGGTGTACTGCATGTCAGACGTCGTCACCACGGACCCGGAGACATAAAAGTAGTTTATACCTCCGGAAGGGGTATACTTGGTTTCAACCCCTGTTTAAATGAGGAGGTCCACAAGAGTGGACACTAATTCGCCACCTAAAGATTACAAAATTTGAAAAAAAAGAAAAACATCATTCTTATGGATTGGACTCTAAGATGGGAGAAGTGTTTCAAATTCAGATATTATCTCCTGACAATGGGTATCTGTGCCACAACATGACGTTTAGAGGACTTAATTAAGAAACTGACTGTTTGTACTATTCTTCAATTATAGGAAAACATTCATTTATTATTATCTTATCCGTAAACGGTACTGTGACGAACAGAAATGATGTATACTACTTTCGATTAGAAAAGACAAACGTAAAACATTTACGTTTAACAGAGTTATTTAATTACAGTGAGTGGTCATTACCTGGTACTGAGTGTAAAACTTTATCTGTGGAAATCTCCATGCCGGGCCTCTTTCGTTACCGTGGGGTGAGGACATGAGAACGGACCTTTTAGGGTACCTGCCTCCTCGGACCATCCGACGTCAGGTACCCCAGTGACTCCCAGCCTGTGCTGCCTCGCTGAAGTGAAAGTGAAAAGTGAAAGTACGTAATCATTTCCTTTACCGTTGGGAGAGGTCACAAGAACGGACCTCTTAGGGTCCCTGTCCCCTCGGACCACCCGACGACAGATACCCCAGTGTGTCAGCCTGTGCTGACTTCGCTGAACCGTTGTCGTCGTCTCTATGCCGGAGTCGCGAACATCCACCAGACGGTGTCTGGGGGTAAATTTGTCTCGTCGAACGATTCATCGAGAGGAAGACGGAGAGAGAGAGACACCTAAAAATTTTTTATAAAATAAGACAAGATGTATGCTAAAATATATTTCACAAGGAATCTAAATTTTGTGCTTTTATTTATTTATTGAGGAAATCGGTAATGTTCGAAGGGATATCTAAACCAAAGTTTCCTCTATTCTTACTACTCATTGTGTGATAGAGACGGGAGTTCAACGAAAAGTATAGTAACTACTCGGTACTGATTAGGTACACTTCTTTTATCATCTATTAATTCACGATCCCATTATACCATCTTATGGTTTTTATATAGTCCGAACCCTCAATTCCGTAAACTAATTTCTCCCAATAACTTGAAAATGGCCCAGGGTCCGGAACAAGATCCGGAACCCTTATAGTACTACTTACTCTGTGTCACAGGTGGAAGTTCCTCGACTTTTAACTCTCCCTTTTTCTCAGTTTCTCCGAAAACGTAGGTCAACACTAATAATAATACTTTCTTTATGTACCCTCGTGTTTCCTTCTTGGACAGATTAGGACCCACTCTTTCTTCCCTGAATACTGGAACGTCTACTTCTGAACCCGAATTACCCCTCCTCCATGGGTCCGTCTACCTCTTTTCAGGGTCCACTTCCCCGAGTCCTCGTACACCAGACTGGGGCCCCCTTGGTGTCCATCAAATCTTTTGGGTCTCCCACTCTCCTTTCCCTCTCACGACCACTCCTATGCATCAATACATCGTCTATACATTACGGGTATACATTTCAATCGTCTATACATTTCAATCGTCCATACACGACGTGTTCCGGAACTTTCAGTACACTTTACTAAGGCTAATACATGACTCACGAAACCCCACCAGTGAGACGGTGGTCGGCTTCAGTTCTAGTCTACACGTGAATTCCGTCACAAATACCTGAGAACCCATCTCGGACCTCTTTCCCAAGTTACCGAACGGCCTTCAATTCTATACTGACCCGACGTTCGAAACTTTCACTTCAGTGAGTCAGCACAGGCTGACAAACACTGGGGTACCTGACATCGGATAGTCCGAGGAGGCAGATACCCTAAAAGGTCCGTTCTCACGACCTCACCTAACGGTAAAGGAAGAGGTCCCCTAGAAGGGCTGGGTCCTTAACTTGGCCCCAGAGGGCGTAACGTCCGTCTGCGAAATGGCAGACTCGGTGGTCCTTTCGACGTTCTAAATCCTTTCTCCTTTATTCTCTTTTTGACCCGGTACTCGGTACACTTGTCTCGTCTTCTCACTTTTTTACCTTGATTTTAATGACACCCTGGGTTACGGACAACATTAAAGTTTAAGACTAAACCGACCAATGATTTTCATCACAAAACACCTTCAACAAATTGAAGTCCAAAAGGGTACAAGTTTTACTCTTATAATCTTCGATACAAGAGACACAATAAAGAGTCGAAGTTGAAAGATTCCAATATTCTAAAAGATTGTTTATAAAATACGACCAATACCCCTTTCACCCATTATTACTGGATCTACTCCTACCAGTTAACAAACCAGGACTTTTTACAACCGACTATAAAATCTAAAAATAATTCACCCATACTCTGGACTCTTTTATAGTCTGAATTTTATACAATGTGAATAATTTATTTAAAATAGTGAAATGTATGTTAATGTCCATCCTTCCCCGAAGAGTCACCACGATCACCATTTCTTGGGTGGACGGTCACGTCCCCTGAATTCTCTGTACCTAAACTAGGGACCCAGTCCTTCTAGGGGACCTCTTCCCGAACCGAAGGGTGAGGTCGTAAGAACGAACTAATCAGGGTACTTGTCTCCTCGGACCGTCCGATGTCAGGTACTCGAGAGTATCTCAGCTTGTGTTGACTTCATTCACTGAATCGTACGTCCGTGTGTGTCCACCCTTCTTGTGTGCAGAGGGGTAAATGTCGAGGAAAGGGTCTCGATTCAAGTAAGAAAAGGACTAAAGGAGAGACCTTCGACTAACGTAGCACTCGGAACATGATGATTTCAGACTAAAAGACATGAGACTATAAAAGGAGATTTTTGTACACAACACCAACAACCTATTAAACATCGAGCAACATCTATAATTGTAACGAACACAGACCATCGACTGATTACACGAATAAAACCTATCGAGTAAGGAAACTACCATTTCTAATACATGACTCTCTATAACTCACGGTTAAAACACCTCTCTATAACGAATACGATTAAGTATACGGACCCGTAAATTAAACCACGTAAATGTCAAGTCGTCTTAATGAACCAAAAAGATAACACCACGTTTCCCTTTATCTAAAGGTATCTCAAAACTGATAATAATTCCAAATATCCTCGATTATTCTTATCACCATTACAGTGATGGTAAGTAATTCACGAATGACACACGGTCATCAATAAGGGTCAAAAAAAATTTTATTAACGTAACGTATGCAAAAGAGTACATTAAAAAAGTCGGTCAGACTCTCCATCTATGTAAGGTTAGGGGTAAAATTTCTTCTCCTTTCAGTTTGGGTACTCGAGTCGAAGGTCAGATCCAACGAAATAAAGTACTACAGGCTCCTGACAAAGACGAAAGACGAAAGGAAGGAGGAGGCGGAGAATAAGGACGAGGTGAAGTAGAGGGTAACGGAGTAAGAGGGAGAGGAGAGAAGAAGAGAGAAGTTTCTCAAAGAAGAAAGAGAGGAGGAGGAGTTAATTCTACTTGTCATTGTTGTCCGTTACCGTATCTGATAAATACCATTTTATTAATTTACCTTTCAATATCACTTTATAAATTTTCCGTGTCAATTGTTGCTTTCTCTTAGTTATCGGGTGAATGCACGGAAACTGAAAGTGGTATATCTCCCGAAGGGACCCCCGAGTTCCTATTTCTTAGGTGGACGGTTACGTTCTCTGTGTTTCTAAACTCAAGCTAGGGACTCAGTCTTACTAGAGGACCCCTTCCTTTACCGTTGGGGTGAGGTCATAAGAACGGACCTTTTAAGGTACCTGTCTCCTCGGACCGCCCGATGTCAGGTACCCCAGTATTTCTCGACCTGTGTTGGCTGGTTTTCGTTTCACGGCTACTTGGGGGGTCCTCCCAAAAGCAATCAAATAAGGGGAAAGAGAGGAGGAAAGACAGAGACTAGGAGAGGGGAAGGGGAGACGTTGATGATTATGATGATGCCGAAGAGGAACAAGAAGAAAAGTAAGAGAGACAGGGTAGGAGTGGCAACGACCAAACTAGAGAGCCTCATTGGTGTGACGAAATACCTAGTGAGTTGTCCAGAAAGATCTTACAAATAGTGTGTCTCGTAATCTATTTCATTGATATTACGACGTCAGATTCCCCATAACTGACTTCTACTAACCTCGATAAAACCTATGTCTTGTATTTACGTCCCAGGTTAGACCGCCTCACAGCACTTGTTGGAACTGAAAAGGAAAAGTTGGACACTATAGGTCCAGTTTAAAATAGAAGAATGTTCATTGACTATCGTCTATCTACCAAAGAGTGGAAAACCAGGGTTAGGATGTAGGAGATCGTTTCTAAAAGAAGAGGCAGGATCCTGTCCCTTTTATTCCGAGACTAGACTTGTACATCAAAGTAGTCCTGGTCTGAATGTTACTAGTCTTTCTCTTTTCGTTCGTAGTATATAATTCCGTATATACACCTTAGATCTTTTTACCATGTCTACTTGGATAAACGTCTCGTCTTTACCTGTGTCCCGTACCCTCATATACCCCTCCAACCCTAATTGTTTATGTACGCAGTCACTCTATCGATCACCCTTCGACGACATATCGTGTCGAACCACTAGACACTACTGGATCTCTCCACTCTTCCCCTTCACCCCTCCCTCCAGGTTCTCTCTCCCTATATACATTTGTATGCCGACTGAACGAAGTAACATGACGTCTTTGATTGTGTTGTAATATTCCGTTAATATGGGAGGTAAATTTTTTTTTTATTTCAGTTGTAACTAATCTTATAACCGGGGGGTACGGTAGGGGTTGATTTTAAGATGGTAGTCTATTCAAACAAACGGGAACCGACATATCTCTAACCAGAAAGTAGTTTATGTTTATACGGTTTCTACTTACTGTAGTTTTTGACTCTTAATTATGTAGTTCGGGTCCGTTCAACCGAGTCACGATTGACTCTCAGTAAAGGTTCTGTTCCTTCATCCCCCTCTTGTCCTCTTACCACACTACGGTCGAGGTCCCAACTACTGCGTCGTAACGACTCTACTTCTACTTCGAGAGGTCCCTCAGTCGTTTACAGGGTACACTAGTGTTTTCCGAGACACACGTCCCAATGAACTCGACCCAAAAATAAACGAAAAATTGTAAGGGGGGGGGGGGGGGGGGGGCGGGTTTCTTAGTGTAGTCTGGATCTTTTCTCCCTTAATTAAGTAAACATCCAGATTCTAACTTCGGGACTTTCAAGTAAGTCAAGTCAAGTCAGCGAGTCAATACAGACTGAGAAACGCTGGGGCACCTGACGTGGTGCGGTCCGGAGAGACAGGTAGTGGTCGATCGTCTCAAATGGGTTTGAGACCAGATAGCGTAGTCACTACGGTAGGTTGGTAGAGTAGGAGAAAACAGGGGAAGAGAAGGGCGGAAGTTAGAAAGGGTCGTAGTCCCAGAAAAGGTCACTCAGTCAAGACGTATAGTCCACCGGTCTCATAACTTCAAAGTCGAAGTTGTAGTCAGGAAGGTTACCTATAAGTCCTGACTAAAGGAAATCCTACCTGACCAACCTAGAGGAACAACAGGTTCCCTCAGAATTCTCAGAAGAGGTTGTGGTGTCAAGTTTTCGTAGTTAAGAAACCGAGAGTCGAAAGAAATATCAGATTGACAGTGTAGATGGGTATTGATGACCTTTTTGGTATCGAAGTTGATCTGTCTGGACACAACCGTTTCATTACAGAGACGAAAAATTATACGACAGATCCAACCAGTATCGAAAAGAAGGTTACACGTTCACAGAAAATTAAAGTACCGACATCAGTGGTAGACGTCACTAAACCCTTGGGGGATTTTGTTTCAGACAGTGACAAAGGTGACAAAGGGGTAGATAAACGATACTTCACTACCCTGGTCTACTAGAATCAAAAGACTTACAACTCAAAATTCGGTTGAAAAAGTGAGAGGAGAAAGCGAAGTAGTTCTCCGAGAAATTAAGAATAAGTGAAAGACGGTATTCCCACCACAGTAGAAGTATAGACTCCAATAACTATAAAGAGGACCTTTAGAACTAAGGTCGAACACGGAGTAGGTCGGGTCGTTAAGAGTACTACATGAGACGTATCTTCAATTTATTCGTCCCACTGTCATATGTCGGAACTGCATGAGGAAAGGGATAAACCTTGGTCAGACAACAAGGCACTGGTCAAAGATTGACAACGAAGGACTGGACGTATGTCTAAAGAGTCCTCCGTCCAGTCCACCAGACCATAAGGGTAGAGAAAGTCTTAAAAGGTCTCAAACAACATCTAGTAAAAAGGACCATCACAACCCTACTAGGACACCAGTAGTAATCCATCTTTCTACAGAATCAGACAAACCCAACAGTACTGTTTTAAGGTGTCTGACCCAACGAATTGTTTTGGCCTTTGTATAAAGACTGTCAAGACCTCGGATCTGTAGACTCTACTCCCACGGTCGAACCAAGCCACTCTCGGAAGAGGGACCAAGGTTCGGTCGTGGAGGAGTGCACCATCTTCCCCGTTTCTTTGTGGGAGAGAAAATATTCCAGTGATTAACGTAAGCACTCTCAAGATGAGAGTTTCTGATCAGTGGTGGTTTCTGGGGTGGAGGACCATGGTATCATTCCGCAATCCTAAAGTTACGCAAAATGTCGATGGACTGAAACACGGGTCCTGGAATTAGAGAGGTTCGGAGTCAAAGACGTAGATATTTTACCTTAGTTATGGCCTGAGAGTTGACACATCTAAACTCGTTTAATGGTCACATTTCATCGTCCATATCACTGACTGAATAAAAAATACAACTTAAGAATAAGAAAAGTAAATTTGATCCTACAAGTCTTCCTTTCGTAAGTCCTCCAGACCGACTTCACTTTTATTTTGTGTCGGTGGGAAAACACATTTCACGGAATAAGAGTGATTCTACCCGGGAGAAGTTCGACCAATGGGGTCTTACAGAAGTGTCAGAAAACTTATCTAAAACCCTAGAAACAGAGTTACTTGAAAAATTTACGTTTACATCAAGATGTATGTCGTAGAAGACGGGAGAAGACCGAAGAGGTTCTTTAAGTTCATTGTCATATTTGCTCTCTTACGTAAAAATTTAAAATACAAATTACCTGTGTGTCTCAAATGGGAAAGAGAGTCAAGATCTACTCTTTCAGACATTTCAAAAATGTTTTGAAATTTCAAAACATTTTTCTACCCGCAATAGTCTTGGAAACTCTAAAAAAAGTTGTCGAACGAAAACTCTACCTCTAAAGGAAAACATTAAAATAAGTTCGGATAAGAAGATCACGGTCGAGATGTACAGTGTTGATGATTTATATATTAATTTACCACGGTGTTTACTAACGACTCTGATTTTAGACTCCAGTAATATTAAGGACTCTATTAATTAGTCTACAAATTTCATCTTGGGGGCCCTCCACTCTTGGAAACTAATATCTTTTTCGGACTCCGATCTTCAGAGTGAAGATAATCTCTGACATAACCTGAACTTGAGTAAAAGGGGGTATAAGTTTTTTATTTATTTTCGTATTAAAAATTTCCATCCCTTTACGGTAAAACTAAAAGTCTGCACCACACCCAACTTATGGTCAAACGACACGCAAACTTTCCGTCACAAACTTCAATAGCCATGTCAGAATGTGGGTCGGTCTTCACAGTACTGAACCGTTTTCTAAAGGACAATTTTACGTTGCACTTTTGTCTCCAAAAACAACCAGTTATGTTCCGTCGGTCTCCTGTCGAACGACACTACCCCTCCCAGTGTCAGTCGGCTCTAGTTGACCGACTTTCTAGGTCACGACTCCCGTCAGAGTGCGTAGAGTCCCGAAGGACGCCAACCTTTTCTAATCGATTTGTCTTACTTTTCTTGGACCCTCCCCTTCGGGTCAGCCGTGCTTCTCTTTTCTCCTTGTTTATTGACTTCTACTCTCGTCGGCTCGTAAACGCTAAAGTCGACGTCTAACACGTAAAAGTAGAATCCAACATATTAAGTCCCCAGGGGTCTCAACTTCCGTTACCGTGGGGTGAGACCATGAGAACGGACCTCTTAGGGTCCCTGCCTCCTCGGACCACCCGACGTCAGGTACCCCAGCGATTCTCAGCCTGTACTGTCTCGTTGAAGTGAAAGTGCAAAGTGAAGTACGTAACCTCTTCCTTTACCGTTGGGTGAGGTCACAAGAACGGACCTCTTAGGGTCCCTACCCCCTCGGACCACCCGACGGCAGATACCCCAGCGTGTCTCAGTCTGTGCTGACTTCGTTGAATCGTCGTCATCGTCGTCGTCTATAAGGGTTGGGTTTTGTTGATTTTCTAAAATGTCGTTCTTTGTAATGAATGAGTTTTGTGTAACGAAAAGTATTCTTATACGAGTCTACGAATCAACACACACTGAGAAACTCTGGGGTACCTGACATCGGGTGGTCCGAGGAGACAGGTACCGTAAAGGGTCCGTTCTTATGACCTTACCTAACGGTAAAGGAACAGGTCCCATCCTGTGTGAGGAGACGTACGTTATTTCGTTTTTATATTCCTTTTCTATTACAATATGATTTTGGGTTCTACAATGGTAAAAATCGTATATAATGGTGGAAATACGAATAAAGAAAACACAGGACTGACCCTGTTCTTTTGAGGGGGTGGACTGTACCTCCTCCTTGACTACTACCTTCGAACTATAGATGAGTTCTTTCTTTTTCTTTCACCCGAGGAGGAGGAGGGATGAAAAGGAAACTAATATTTTGACATCGATTGATTCAAGAAGTGGAGCGTAGAAGAACGGGTGGGTACACATTCGGAGTGTTCCCAGGATAAGATTATTTAGTGAAGAATAGATAGTAAATCGGAGACTGACTTAAGATGGACACGACTTTGTCTTCCTTGGCTTAGAGGAGTCTCGAGAGTTCTCCCGAAAGACGTTAAAACGATGGAAGCTCGGTGGTGGTCACCGTCGAGGACTTTCGTGGTACGGAGATCCAGTCTGATACGGTTCTTTACTTAAGGGACACCTCAGAGAAAGGAATACGGTAGAATAAGAGTTACCTTCGGACTTCGACGTTTTCACAATCGGTGAGTCAGTACAGACACTGGGGTACCTGACATCGGGCGGTCCGAGGACACAGGTACCTTAAGAGGTCCGTTCTTATGACCTCACCCATCGGTACGGGAAGAGGTCCCCTAGAAGGACTGGGTCCCTAGCTTGGGACCAGAGAGTGTAACGTCCTTCTAAGAAATGGTAGACTCTTCGGACTACGACATCCATGCACAACAACTACGTAGGACCTTGTGGATTCTGTACTGGATCCGACCTTTTAACTCAACTGAAGATGGAACCGAACCTCACCATCCTGAGCACTACACCCCTAACGGAGTTGATATCAATACTACAACTCTTCTACGACCTACCGTCATTTATACTGTATGCAAGGGTTCTACGAATGCAATATTTATGTGTTACATACGTTTCGAAATATACGTGATACTTTAGGGAAAAACGTTTCGTTTAATATATACGTACGTCTCTTTATTTCTGATTCCTTATTTTGAGTTCTATCATTATAACCTACACCCTCTGCGACCGTTTATCTTAAACTACACAAAAAAATTTATATGTATAATACAAGTATATGGACACGAAAGACTTAAGAGGTGTTATGTATACATATTAAATAGGTTTTTTTTGGATCTTCAACTATGGGTGTTTTAGTAAGATATCGGTCACATTAATGTTACAGACTAAATCTTAACTTTCCTTATCCTCTTACAAATTTCAAGAAGAAAGAAGTATACTCTTTTGACTTCTGTTCACTCCCACTTCTCCGAATTTGTTCCGGTATACGAACCTTCTATTCCTTCGGTCAGGTCTTTAGTCATAAATACTCTGAAATTCTACTCCCCGAAAAGGGAAAGGTGAACTCATAAACATAAAATACATACTGTTGAACAATTTTAATATTTCACACCAACTAAAAATGAAATACCGATCAAGTCAAGTCAGTGATGTACCTTTAAAGGTCAATAAAATCTGTATCGTACTCTCAGGAAAAATCCAGTTCTTCCCTTACGTCAGAGTCGATTGGGTCAGAGAGACAGAACAGTCAATCCCGTTGAAAACTCAGGGAGAAACTAAGTTAAAAGGGTCAACACCCTACATTTGAGTTTTGTGATTACGGGGAAACTTTTCGTAAAACTTTATTCAAATACTTTTCTTGATACTCGGACCTTAACGAAGTTTAGTCCTACCAATGATCGAACCTTTCTACTCGAATTAAATGAAACACTTAATGTTTCTTTCTTGTAGAGAAAACTCAACGTTTTACATAGTCTTAATGGTAAAGAACCTCTCTCTTTAGAAAAACATTTCCCGATTCAAACCCCCTCAATTCCCCTCTCCTTGTTCTTCCAGTAGGAGAAGAAACACAATTAATCGGAGGGTTACCAACCCCGGTCTCATTAAAACAAGAAGTGTCATGTTCCGGTTGTAAATTTGACATTGAACCTCGAGTCACTTTCGACTGAGTCACTTCCACATCTGTATCCAATAGTAAAAAAATTAAAAAATTTTTAATAAAAGTAACACTATTTTCAGCGTATTATATTTGTAAGATAAACGTCACCATGGGGTGAGGTCATGAGAACGGACCCTTTAGGGTACCTACCTCCTCGGACCATCCGACGTCAGGTACCCCAGCGATGCTCAGCCTGTGCTGACTCGCTGAAGTAAAAGTGAAAACACGTAACCTCTTCCTTTACCGTTGGGTGAGGTCACAAGAACGGACCTCTTAGGGTCCCTGCCCCCTCGGACCACCCGACGGCGGATGCCCCAGCGTGTCTCAGCCTGTGCTGACTTCGTTGAATCGTTATCGTCATCGTTACATATAACCTTACGTAAAAATTCCAATTCAGGATTCCATGTCTAACATGGAAGGAAAAAAAGGGGGACACGATCCGATAGAAATATAAAGTAGAAGTATTAATAATATTGGAGACTAGATTACGAACCACAAAAGGACCGAAACGTACTCCACAAAATGTGTGGAATAAAGACAGGACATATAGAAAACCTCTTTTTGAATCTTTAACTGATCTTCGTTACTAAGACAGACCTTTTCGGTAGGGGTCGACCTAGATATCAGAGGAGTCGTCAGTGAAATATTTTGTCCTCGGGTCCTCGGACAGAAGACCAGTGACTTTTAACTCGGTCACACCTGTAGAATGACTTTACCCTCGTAAAACTAAAAACCAGGGTACTGAAACAGTCACTTCAATTCTGACAATTATTCAGAGACAACCATTGATCTTCTCATTGTACGGTTGAGGTCTTAACACTCAGAGATCTTTTTCCCTTTACTTACACTTCGTTAAAGTCTTTTTCCGTTTGTCTAGTTTTCATTTTGAAACTACAAATAGGGGTCATAGACAAAAATAAATTTTGGGTCAAAGTTTGGGGACTTAAGATTCCGACAGGAGAAACGAATTCGATTGATCTTAACGAATAACCAAAAACTTTCTATCTTAAATCCTAGAACCGATAATATACCGTATTTATTTCGAACATGTACGTATGGATGTAGGTGTTCTTGTACAATAGAGAATAAAAGTGTTGCGTAGGTTTTCGCCTATAATAGTAAGGGTAGAACTCGGGTGTCGGGGTCTCTCCCCTTTGTTAAAAGGGTTTTGTCAGATGGATCTAATCAATCTCGACCAATGAACTAGACTCCGACCTTATCGAATTTTAGGACACTAGAAGGAACAGAGACATAGTAAGGTGCAGATCTCCATAAGTGGGAAATTTGTACGTAAATTCCTCTAGGATAATTCAGGGTCCGTGACACAAAGACGACGAAGTGGCACCGACGGTTTATCAACATCCATAAATGTTCCGTGACATAGGCATACACAGGTACATCTGACGGTTTCCGTCCTACGAGTCAAGTTCTAATTCCTCATTAGAGACTCTAAGTAATAAGTATGTATGAGAGTCATTTCTATTTTAATTCCTCTCTAGTCGTAAGTTTTCTGCACCCTCCACAACCTCCGAAAACCTTAATGATTTTAGAAAGTTATAATTCGTGACTGACTCGATGACACATACTAAGTTGACCTAGTTTACGGTGGACCACCCTAAAACAGGGACCAGACGTCTGTCTTATATAGACTATAACAGTCACCTGACCATTACACGTGGACAATAATGTCAAAGAAAGAAAAAAAGAAAAAAAGAATTACCTGAGGACTTTCTCTAAACTACTCAACTACTAGGTTATTCCAGAGTTTGAAGGATTATTTAGGTTTCTTTTGTACATTGAAAGAGTTCCAGTGTCTCGATCAACCAACGTCTCTACCCCGAACGATCGATTCTCACGTGACGGTTGTCTTTAGTAAATTTTATTAAACATATTATAAAGAAGACTAAGGAGGTTTATTATTGTGTAGTTAATCTAAGTACAGTCTAGGTAATACACAAGATGGGGGAGTTAGACAGTAAGAGACTTAACTACTTTACATTTTACCCTTTTAATGTCCAAAAATATCAATCTTAGATATTACGAATCCCATGTGATATTTTCCGGGATATAATTAATACATACAAGACCGAATAATATATTAAGATGGAAGGACATAATCCTGATTTTTAAATAGATTTATGATACGTAAAATTTTTTATTATAGTAAGAGTTTACATTAATATAAGAAATTTTTTAGTCCTCAGATACAGTTTCGTGGAGTCGAAAAATATTTTACATAGGAAGATAGTAAACATTGTTTATTTTATATTTTATATTTGTTATACCAACTCTTGAAACCTTTACCTTTAATAAGTAATTAGGGTCCTTTCGTAGACACGTAATTGTAGTGTTACTAAAATTTATTATCATCAATTATGAAGTTAAGTCAGGCAAGTCAAGTAAGTGAGTCAACACAGGCTGAGACGCTGGGGTACCTGACGTCGTGTGGTCAGAAGGGACAGGTAGTGGTTGAGGGTCTCGAACGAGTCTGAGTTCACGTGACTCAGTCACTACGGTAGGTCGGTAGAGTAGGAGACAGCAGGGGAAGAGGAGGACGGGAGTTGGAAAAGGTCGTAGTCCCGGAAAAGGTTACTCAGCCAAGAAGCGTAGTCTACCGGTTTCACAACCTCAAAGTCGAAGTCGTAGTCAGGAAGGTCACTTGTAAGTCTGATGAATAACTCTGACCCACCACGAGACTTACAAAATGTGTGTCATTGAATTAGAAGTGTTAGCGGACAAGCGAACACACATACGATTCAGTAAAGTCAGTACAGACTAAGAAACACTGGAATACCTGACATCGGACACTCCAAGGAGACAGGCACCCTAAAAGGTCCGTTCTTGTGACCTCAGCCAACGGAACGGGAGGAGGTACCCTAGACGACCTGAGTCCCTAGTTTGGGAGTAGAGAATGCGGAGAACGTGCCCGTCCGCCCAAGAAAATGGTGGCCTTGATGGAAGTGAACACTCCATAAGGATAATCCTGGAGTAAATTGTTTATTCCTTCTACTCCGTGTCTCTAATAATACACTAATCGAGAGGATAAAGAGTCAATGACTTACGAAGGTTCCATTCTTTCCTTAATCTACACCGACGTTTACCGTTTTAAAACAAGAAGTCACCGAGATGTAACGTATATGCCATCTTAGGGCTGTGGTGACTACAGAGTCTTCCAGGAAACATTGAACCAGGGACGGACATACAGATCGGAATTAAAGAAGTGAGAGAGTGAACATAGAATATAAGGTCTATATCGTTTACGAAATCATAAGGGATCAGTACGTCACCGAAACGAATAGATTCACAGAAACATACATAGTAGAAAAACCTTAAGTCACTCCTCTAGGTTATGTAATGTTAGAAGAACGGACGGTCTCAAGTCGAAGTTGTATCCCTATTTGTGTTTCATTCTATCCATCCCTCGTTTACAGTGGAAGTGGGACTGCTACAAATATATAATCTTATACGGCAAATAAGACATTCCGTTCACCCGGAGGACTTTGAGAGTTTATCCGTCTGAATATGTTAGAAGGTTAGTTTCTGTCAAACTCTTTTGACTTCGAAGTAGTGTGTAAGTAGAATGACATACCGGGTCTATCTCTTGTGGGCGAGAGGATCCCGTCCGATTACGGGGTTACTCTTCTCTTTCCCGTCTCCGGGTAAGAAGGGGGCGTTTGACGTTGTTCAACTCCCCGAGAACGAGAGGTTATCCCCTCAATCACTGTGTCGTCTCTCTCCGGTTCTCACCGAACTTCCACCTCGAGGAGGTTTGACCCGTATAAAAATTCACTTATTACTTATATACAGTTTACACTCCACTTAAGGAGTCCTCAAAAAGTTGAAATTCACCTTTCCTTTTTTCGTGGAGGTATCTTTACCGTTGGGTGAGGTCATAAGAACGGACCTCTTAGGGTCCCTGTCCCCTCGGACCACCCGACGGTAGATACCCCAGAGTGTCTCAGCCTGTGCTGACTTCGCTGAATCGTCGTCGTCGTCGGTGTCTTATCTTGACTCATCGAGTGTGTTTACTTTTCGTACCTACCTTAAAAGAAACGTACGTTGACTCAGGTCTATGAACCGCGGCATCGTGACCCAGACAGAAACAGAGACGAAAGGAGAGAGAGTTAAGGTCAGAGTCCGTCTTAGAAAGGAACAAACACCAGACTATAATTCTACCGGTAGTCGTAGAGCATTGATAGACTGTTCGAGTCGATAGGACTACTTTTCTCTCGAAGCGAAAGGGTTGTTAAGATCACTTTCCGAACCCAACTTGCGTGACCTATTATATCTGGTCCCTTCATTTTATTTATGCATGAAAAAACAAATCTGTACTAGCTAGTACGTGTGGGAAGGTGGTGATAGTCTTGACCCAGTTTCGGGGCCAATTTACTTCCTGATTCTACACACTTCCTACAAAGTCTTTCTTGTCGTAGATACGTCTCGTCTGTCTTGTAGAGGTGTGTACATAACAAGGTATCCACTCACCTTTCTACTTGGTTCCATCTGTCCAACAAATCGTCGTTACCGTTACGACTCAGAACCATTTTATCAGAAAAGAGGTAATACGAATAACAATTTAATCTGACAAGGTACTCAGATAATGTTGGTCGGTGCACTGATATAAGTAAAAAGCAATCGGATCTTTAGTCTGAAAGAACTTTGTCCACTTGACCCTTTAGAGAAACGATATGTCTTTTATAACAACGACACTGTTAGCTACGTTATCTCCAGACAACCTTTACTCAGTCCTTCATTTACTTTCTTTCTCAGTGGGGTCCGAGACAACAGTATACTCACCTCACATGTGAGTCGATACTTAAAAAGATGAAAAAGAGGACCTCAGTTAGAAAGAGAGAGAGAAAGAGAGAGAGAGTGTGTGTGTGTGTGAGTGAGAGAGAGAGAAAAAGAGAAAATTTATACGGTTTGGTAGTATGTTGACTACTTTGTTTTTTATTTATACGGTCGAAGGTAGGTTGTCTTTACTTTTATGGAGGTTGTAAAGATGAATTACCTTACACAGTCTAACATAACTGAGGGAACACTTTCTTTTTAACGGTATAATGAGTAAGACTAAACTTTATAGTATAAATCTCCACAGGCACTATGCACTATTAGTCGTTTTCGCCTGGGAAAAACGAGACGACGTGCGACCGTCCTTGCCGACAATGTCGAAACGGTTCCCGGGCGAACACAAGTACGGTTATACCGGATTAAAATAAAAGGAGTGACAGAGACCGAGAGAGAGAGAAAAATTACAAACTTTTTATGTTATCTTAACAGAAGAGTCGTACCCCTATAGACGTACACAATTTTAATGTAAAAGATAAAATTTGAGCGAGAAAAATTAAATTTTTCTGAACTATCTTGTACGTCAGAGAAAAGGGGGAAGGATGTCTTGTCCCTTATATGTCTGTACTCTAGAAGTCTCCATTTTCGGTTGGACCTCCCTTTGTTTGTGTATTAGTTCGTTTGTTCGTTTTTGTTGTTTTTTTATTTTGTACATCTTCAGACCGAGTTAAATAAACTCAACTTTAGAGAGCTCTAAAGTATACATTGTGTTTCCTTAATCTTGGTTTTTATCTTAGAAGAATAGACCTTTAATAATCCGTTTCGTAGTTGAAGGGAAATGTAGTCAAAGGACCTTCTATAATTTTACCAAAGAGCCCTGAAGGGAACACCAGGTCGCCAAGTCTGAGACGTGAAGGATACGTTCCCTGTGTCCAAACTAGGGACCAACCCCTTGATTCTAGGGGCGTACGGTACGCCATACTGGCTTAATTTTTTTTTTTTTTTTGTTGACCAAAGAGTTAATAACTATGAATGTACGTTATATATGACGCACTTTTTATTGCTGTCATTGTAAATGAAAGCATACTCTGTTATACGAATCTTATACTTATGTCTGTGTATGTTGAGGGTCCGGTTTGAGTTTCACCTAAATAAATCACCCATGAACCGTTGGGGGAGGTCATAAGAACGGACCTTTTACGGTGCCTGTCTCCACGGACCACCCGATGTATGTCAGGTACCCGAGCGTTTCTTGACCTGTACTGACTCGTTGATTCGTACGTTCGTTGGGAGTTTTTAGTATTTGGTGAGATGGACGATACTCCAAGTCTACCCGATAATCGAGGTGAAACGTCTACTCTTTTGACCGTGCCGAAATGAAGTGGCGCTGTCTACGACACCGACGTGGTGACCCTCGGAGGACTCAGGGGAGGGGGTTTCTTTCGAAGGAACGGTGTCAAATGGGGCGTAAGGGCGTCTAGTCAGTAGAAAGAGACTGATCGACCACCCTCTGACATTACTAGACGAGGAGGGGGTCGCCTAGACCCCGTAGTGACTTTCCGACGGAACCGAGGTTTTAAGGGGTTCCCTAATCTTCCCGGAAACAACATTAGTGACAGGACAAATTGAGGAGGGAAACGGGTTAGAACAAAGGTAAGGGTCGTACCCCATAACTAGTTCTCATGAGGAGTCATTTGTAAGTATGTTTAGACATAGAGTATCACACGAAGACCTCTGGGATCAGTTTCCGTCCGTGGGTCTTCTCTCACAGTCAATTCACTGACTATGCTGTCCATAAATGGTCTCTGTTGTACCTAGTAAGATGTCTCAGTTAATTCGTTTTCCTTTTTTTTTTTTCTTTACGATTCCACAACGGAAGAATGCCCCTACGAATTGCGTAACGACCCATATGTATCGACGGACATACAGAACGGAGAAGTTAAGTAGAAATCGGCAGAATAGGTGACATATACTATGTATACGTACATCGTCTTTCGGTCGGGACGGGGTTTACGACAACCAAGTGACATTCATCTCGGGTACTAAAATAACCAGAAAGGAGCACACAATACGTTACATATTACTCCCTGACACACCAGCAGTCACGGACTTACGGTGAACGTCATTATCTTTGCGGAAGACCCCTTTATTCTAACCACGGTCCTGGTCTTATACCTTCGTTTGAACTTTAATAAAGTGACGATAAAGTCTTACCAACTGTTTTTTTTTTTTTCCTTTTCCGTCGTTCTGATAAAAGTTCCTGACGGTTGGTGTGACTCCGTAAACTTACTTTTAAGGAGATATCGAAAGATACTGGATGATTTATCTTTATGTCTTAAAAATCCAACCGTACAGTCGGAGACCAGTTAGATCGTGGCTTAATGAAAAATGTAAGAGTGTCGTTGGAAGTACTTGTGTAGTATAAAAACGGTTTCACCCAAATCGAAAAGGGATTCGTTTTTATTTTTGTTTATACACTTTATTTTTTTTCTTAGTCTACAGGACTAGTTATATCACATTTGGGAGTGGTCAGTAGAAAAGAACGACTAATATTGGGTTTAAGACCTTTTTTGTTTTTATTTTGAATTTTTTTTACACATATGAGACTTTTAATTTGTCTCCTTCCTTCTGACCCCTTCTTCCAGTTTTTAACTTCTTTGCGAGACTTTTGCCCACTTGAAAGAAGTACAAAAAAGGTTGAAAAAAAAAGAGTTAACCTCAATACCATCATCACTACTTTCGTCATTTTAAAATCCTTTTTTCAGAGGAAAAAAAAAACGGTCTCCGTGTTCTGTTCATCAAGGATTTTGGACTTCTTATACTCACAAATAGTCACTCTTCCTTATACCTTTTACTATGGAGGATTACACACAAACTTGGGTACGATCAGGACTGGAGACTTACGTTTAATCGCTGCCAAGAATCCAGTGGCTGTAGTAACGGATAGTTTCTTGTTTTCTATTATGTTGTCATAATTTTAATTTTAAATACGAGACACTTACTTCTCTCACTTTTCGGTTCGACATCTGGTCCTCTTTTACAAAACTTTAACGTATAGACTTTTTATTTTAACATAGATTTTGTATATGTCTTATGAGTTTTAGCTTATTATTCTTTTTTTGTTGTGTTCAAATGTTTTATCCGTCTCTTTGATAAACTCATGAAGTGATTTCTTCTATAAAAAACCATTTATTCGTTCAACTTTCTATGAGTCGTAGTAATCATCGACAAAAGTAAAGGATCCCGACGGTCTCACTTAATTGTGTTTAAGACCCACCGAATTCTCACGAAGGGTCCAGTAAGTCACCATTTCTTAGGTGGACGGTTCGTACTGTGTATTCTAGGGACCCAGCCCTTCGAGGAGACCTCTTCCTTTACCGTTGGGTGAGGTCATAAGAACGGACCCTTTAGGGTACCTGTCTCCTCGGACCGTCCGATGTCAGGTACCCAAACGTTTCTCAACCTGTACTAAATCGCTGATTTGTCATCGTCGTCTCACCGAATTTTGTTGTCTTTAAATAACAGGGTCAGGACCTCCGAAATTCATGTTTCAGGTTCATAGTCGTCTTGGAACGAGGGTAACTTCCACGATCCCTTCTCAGAAAGTAACTGAGAGGATGGAAGAATACTAACGACCTTTAGGAATCGACACTGTAGTAGTAGCAGTGGAAAAATTGTGACTATCATGGTTCAAAGACACTCCTATGTCTTTATGAGTCTGAAGACATGTAACCGACCTAACTACTACTATGTTTACTATGTCGGTACACCTTTCATTAGACTGTCGTAAAGTATATCTACTTGCATATAAATCGGCAGATAGAGTGAGGATGTATAAATGGATTCTTTTTACTTTTAAATACAAGTATGTTCAGAGATGTGCTTACTTGTAATAAACGTTTACTTGTAATAAGTATTGACAGGGTTTCGTCTTTGTTGGGTTGACACGAAGATCACTGACCACCTACTCGTTTGATATAACATAGATATCACCTGATAAGTCAAGTCAAGTCGGTGAATCAACACACTGAGAAACGCTGGGGTACTTGGCGTCGTGCGGTCCGGAGGGACAGGTAGTGGTTGAGGGTCCCAGGTGGGTTTGGGTACAAGTAGCTCAGCCACTACGGTAGGTTGGTAGAGTAGGAGACAGCAGGGGAAGAGGAGGACGGAGTTGGAAATGGTCGTAGTCTCAGAAAAGGTTACTCAGTCGAGAAGTGTAGTCCACCGGTCTCATGACCTCAAAGTCGAAATTGTAGTCAGGATGGTTGCTTGTGGGTCCTGACTAACGGAAATCCTACCCGACCAACCTAGAGGAACGTCAGGTTCCCTGAGAGTTCTCAGAAAAGGTTATGGTGTCAAGTTTTCGTAGTTAAGAAACCACGAGTCGGAAGAAGTGTCAGGTTGAGAGTGTAGGTAAGTACTGGTGACCTTTTTAGTACCGGAACTGATCTACCTGGAAACAACCGTTTCATTATAGAGACGAAAAGTTATACGACAGACCCAACCAGTATTGAAAGGAAGGTTCCTCATTCGTAGAAAATTAAAGTACCGACGTCAGTGGTAGACGTCACTAAAACCTCGGTTCTTGATACGTTACCTGACAATAAGTCGTCATTTTTCCTCACTTGAAAACTATATGTGTCGTTGCGTCTACTCTGAGTATACGTAATACGATTTACTTTCTATGGTCTAAGGTTTCTATCGTATGACACACTGGGGTAATGATACTGTAAGAACTCTCTACTTCAAACTCTTTATTGTCATCTTTATTTCAGTCCCAAACATACCCAACATCCACCACCCTTCACACCTGGTGTCACCCCGTGTCCCATTACGACCACAGTAGCTCACCCATATATAGAACTGACACCGCTACCAATGGGACACAGTTTGAAACCTCTTGACATGTCTTTTTATAACTTCGACCGGTATACATTTACTTCTGCTAAGTTGTTTAGTTTATCGTTGGACCACGAACAATAGTACGTACCATACACAAACCCTGTATTACAATCAAGGACAGAAGAAGAGAGTACGGATTTCACGAACGTGAATAACAACAAAAATAAACAAACGATTAACTTTTATAAATGTCAAAAATTCAACTATATATCAACAAAACGTCATAATTCAAAGACGACATGTCGTCACTTAGTCGGTGTGTATATGTATGTAAGGGAGAAGAAACCTAAAGGTTGGATAAGTCTAGTCAAAAAGAAAGAGATCTCACGAAATAGGAGAGGGGATGGAGGTGAGGACCTTTGAACCATTTGACGAAAATAATCCTGTAAGAACGACACGGAGTCAAGGTAAGACGACACAACAAAGGACGACAACACAACATCCGGATTTAGTTCAGAACAAACCGGAAGGTCTGAACGACAGTGTTATTGACTTGTAGAGAACATTGGATCTTTAGTTGACCACTGAAGAGACAGGAACTTTAACTAAATTCAAGAGGTAGGATGAAAATTCAGGGGACTGTCAGGATTTGGAACAGTAAAAGGTCCTGTTCCAATATAGGAACAAAAGTGGTTCGAGGACGATGGTGGTCGGACTCTATGCTTCAAGACAGGACTCTATGTTTCAACTTGGGGAGAAGTCCACTGGATAAGAAACAAAGAGTCAGTATGCGTGGGTGTACTTTGTAGAGATTCACTTCACCCTTCCTTCTTTGTGAGTATAACGTTTAACCTACAATAAGTAGGTGTATCAATCTACGAAGCTACCGGGCATAGTCTCCACTTGATGTCGGTGGGTGTTTAGACTGACGATAGAGAAGACATGAGAGTTTCGGGTAGGAGAAAAGAGAGAAGGGTGTGGAGAGAGTCCTTAGATTAGTCAAATAAAAGACTAGAGTAATTTTTTTTTTAGTGGAACAGGTAATTAAAAAAAAAGAACCAAGAACGACAATGGGTTCAGGAGTGGTAGAAGGGAGATGAGACCCGTAGAAGAGTTCTGTTAAAGGACTTCAGTCCGAGAGGAAGTCCTCCCGTAACAATCCTATCATTTTACGTGAGAAACAATGTCAGATAGTGTCAAGAATAGTGATTTAATATTTATGAGTGGAAGCAAGACAGTGATAGGGCACTTTAGTAGTTCCCATCTAAAGTAGGGGAGGGTGGGGTGAGGGGGTTTCGAATCGTTTCACCATAGATGTATCCTTTATAAATTGTTCGTTTACTTTCACAGAATAGGTTAACCTGACGATTATGGTATCTGACTCACCGAATAACATTTTATTATCTTTTTATATATATAATGTATGTATGTATGTATATATATATCAGAGATGATCCGTAAGGGCCGAATCTCTAGACTTTTGGAAACATTAAAAGAAAAATAACCTCATATTAACGAAATGTTGCAGCACAATCAAAGACGACTTGTTGTTTCACTCAGTCGACAACACATATGTATATAAGGGAGGGACAACCTGGAGGGTGGGTGGGTGAGGGGCGTTACTCTTATGGTCCTCGTAGGCAATGGGATTATAAACTGGAAACTGGGACAAAGATATGTCCCGAAGATTTACGAAACCCTAAGGACCCATTACCTTACAGAACAAGATTACTCCGTTGAGAATCACCCGACTAGTGGTCTCTCGACTCGGTACTGACCTTCGAACCTTGAAAGTCGGGGTGGTGGTAAGATGTCTCTTCCCCCTCCCTGGCATTTATCTCATTATCAGTCGCACCACTTCTTCACTTCACTTCCCTGCAGGGACCACCGAATCTGTCATTTCGTAGACAGATGTTACGGTTTCCGGACCCAAACTAGGGACACAGTCCTTCTAGGAGACCTCTTCCTTTACCGTTGGGTGAGGTCATGATAACGGACCCACTTTGGAGGATTTTCGGGTTATCGGACCCCTAAACCTGTCGAGGGTTCAACCACTTGTGCGCCTCCACGATCTTCTTGCCGATAGGGGGCACGTTTCGGGTCACGGGGAAAGGTGTATGGAACTGGACGTATAGAAAAGGTAGAACGACAAAGACTGAATGTTGAAAAATAGTATTTAACTATTAGATCATTCTACAAAAGGACTCAAAACACTCGGTGAGTTCGTCTAGTTAGTCAGTTAATTTGAGTTCCTTCAGAAGGTTAAATTCAGGTCTATTGTTCGACCTGAATCTTAACGACGGACTCCGTACACATACACACACACACTCCCACCCTCCGTCAGAACATCTTACCTTGAGAATTGAACACCTTAGACTACGATAGAAGTCGAAGTATCACATGTCGACACAAATTGACATCCTGTAGGTCGAGAACAACACCCTAACTACATACCTTTAGAGGACACACCCAGTCTCCTCAGTCTTCACTTTTCAAGACACTTTCATCATATCCTCTTTATGTGCTCATAAAGAGGGAAATACGAATATTTGATTTTTACAAATAAACAGTATCAAGAAATCCGACCCTTCAGATTCTAGTTCCGGGACCCTCTAAGTCACAGACCACTCTCGGGTGAAGAACCAATGACCTACCGAAAGAAGACACAGGAGTGTATCTTCACTAGTCTCTCGAGACTCCCCGTAAAAGGTAGTCTCTTGATTGAGATGAGTACTGTCGAAGTGGAAGTACTAGATTACTGGAGGGTCTCCGGTATGGAAGTTTATGATAATCTAGTCCCCACTCATAAAGTTGTATGCCTAAACCACTCTACCTCCCTCCTCGGTCCACGTGCTTGTAAACACCTCTAAGGTGTACGACGCCTCGTCGATTCGGGCATGCGGTGTCGACGACTCGGACGTACAACGTCGATGACAGCGGATGTCAGAGGTCCCGGGCTCTCGACGTTGACTACTCGAGGACACGCCGTTGACGCCTTCGGGGGAGTGGGGTCGCGGACGCGAGACGTTGTTCTCTTCGGAGACGCTACTCTTCGGGCACGTGGCGTTGATCTTTAATCGGGGGCGACAGGTGTTGATCTCTTTCGGGGATACACCGGTGTCTTCTGGGTCACATCGGTTTTCATTTGCCTATTCATTTATATCGTCACACATGTACAGTTTTGTGTAAAATTGTTTCAAAATTCACGTTTCCTACGGTGAAACTTTAAACCATAAACCTTTTCCCCTTTATAGTTTTTAACAGTCTAAACTATTTCCACCCTTAAACCCAATGACTCTTTACTATGAACTGAAGGATAAATTAATTTCACCGTTACCTTCTAAAATTTCCATTTGTATTCTCCATTGTACTAACATTCGTTAGAATCATGAGAATTAACTCTACAGAACGACGACGACGACGACGATTCAGCGAAGTCAACACAGACTGAGACACTCTGGTGTATCTGCCGTCGGGTGGTCCAAGGGGATAGGGACCCTAAGAGATCCGTTCTTATGACCTCACCCAACGGTAAAGGAGAGGTTACGTACTTTCACTTTTCAGTTTCACTTCAGCGAGATTAATAGAAGTTTTTAGTTCCCTTACTATCAGTTGTATTTCGTGTCCCTGAAAATAAATATGTCTTTCAAAGGGCGGTTCCGTCTGACGAGTCTTCCATTTCCTCTTGTAAAATCTTGGAGAATCTCTCCGTCTTTGAGATTCCTTTACATTTGTCTCTGAAAAATCTTTTAGTATACTCATTTAGAATCGATTTGAGTAATATATTTGGTTATTTTTATTGTAAGGGGAAAGTACACGGAAGATGTTGAAAGATATAGGTAAGTACAAAAAAGAATTTGTAAGGAAGAAAAGTAAGACCTTCTTATTCAGAAAATTCAAATTCTGTTACTAGGAAAGAAAAAGTGAAATTGTTTCTGTGTATAGAATGTCATGTCAAAGAGTTTTACCGTTTTTACTTGTATAAGTAATCGTTTACGTTTGTATATGTCGGAGAGACATGGTATATTTATGTCCTCTGATTTACATGTATTTACATTTAAATACGAGACATTGATTTCAATGTCAGAAGAATAAAGTTTTAATAGGCGAATAGATTACTTATAGGTAATTCATCGAGTTAAATCATCGTCAGGCTCCAAAATTTAATGATTTTCTAGAACCTTTAATAGAAGTTTTAATGTATGATGTTTTATATTAATCACAACTTTATTTCAAGTGGTCTTATTACTAAGTTAAACCAATTCGGGTTTAAATTTAAAAACATTAGAATTTGTCATTCATCTTTATTACGATTGAGTAAAACTAATCATTTAGAAACAAATCTTTCTTGTACGAGTTCACCTTATTTCTATACATGAACGTAAAATGGTTATTGTGATAATTGAGTCTACTTTGTTAAAAAACATAATTTGGTTTTAGTGATTTGATCAAAACAACTGTTTCATCCGTTCGTACCTAAGAATTTTACAAAGATTTAATCAAGGATATTCTTATAGAGAAAAAGGTGTAACTTTAACTCTAAGTTGAAGAGATTAAAGACTTTGTACCCCTTACTAGTTAATATACTTATAAATAGAGATTCGGTTAATATTATCTCGAAGAAATTATATTCCCTAAATTTTAAATTAACTAACCATAATAGGTCTCCATACTTTTATAGTGTATAAATGTATTTATCTCCATTTCCGAAAAGACTGAATATCTGTACATTCGTTTGTCTGTTTTTCGAATATGACATCAAAATTAATATTTTAAGTCGGTATTCAATTCGTATTCGTTTCAGGTGTCCAGGCAAATTTTATGGACTAGAGGAGAGTCACCCATACGAAAGAGTGAAATAAACTCGAGTTCTATGTCTTTGTCTTTTCTTTTTATATGGTCTCATAGACAGGAGAAAATGGGTTGTCTCTGTTCTACAGATATTTGGTAGTTAGGCAAATATCACTAGTCATCTACCAGTCTTGTTTATCTTTCCTTTTAGTAGGTCCTTTAAATACCCTTAGTACTCCTTCTTATCACAACTCGGAATCGAGTGAGTCTTACACCAACCGCCGCACCAGGAAACTTTAATCGGTAACGGGGTCTTTTACTTTCTTACCCTACCCCCACGTCCCCAAGAATTGTTAGCGACGAAAGGTCTTCCTGTCCCGAGTCCACTTGCAGTTGTAACGATGTCGAGAAAATTCATCTAGGATACCATTGAGGTGTAAGATCTGTTCCTTTGACTTCGTGTCTCTCTCCGATTCATTGAACGGGTTTAAATGTGACGACGACACTCGATCTTCACTTCAGAATGGGATCTCCAATACTAGGGTCTATCATCGAAGAAGATGCAATATGAAATTCTCAACTGGTGTTCCAACTTCCGGAAAGACGATAAGGTAGTGACAAAGGGGTGTCTTCTCATGTTCAAACCACCTACCTATTTACTCTGTCCTCTCTCATTTAGTATTTGTCGTTTTCTTTCTCACTCCGTCTGTTTGCTTATGTATTTTCACTTCTTCTTTTTTCTTTCATTTACAAAGGGAAAGAGACAAGAACCTCAATAGGTAAGAAGGACGGAAGGAAATCTGTGTTTCCCTTTTTCAGGACTGTCAAAAAAAGGTCAATAGTTTAGTGGGGTTCTTTTTTTTATAAAAAAATTTTAAAATCAACAACAAGAAGTCAACGATTCAGTACAGACTGAGAAACGCTGGGGTACCAGACGTACGATCCAAAGGGCCAGGAAGTGGTAGAGAGTCTCAAAAGAGTTTGGGTACAGGTCACTCAGTCACCTACGGTAGGTTGGTAGAGAAGGAGACAGTGAAGGAAGAGGAGGACGGAAGATAGAAAGGGTTGTAGTCCCAGAAAGGGTTACTCAACCGAGAAGTGTAGCCCCCGGTTTTTCATAACCTCGAAGTCGAGATCGTAGTCAGGAAGGTTACTTATAAGTCTCAAATAAAGGAAATCCTAACTGACCAAACTAGAGGCACGACAGGTTCCCTGAGAGTTCTCAGAAGAGGTCGTGGTTTCAAACTTTCGTAGTTACGAAGCCGTGAGTCGGAAGAAATACCAGGTAGAGAGTATAGGTATGACCATTTTGGTATCGAAACTGATCTGTCTGGAAACAACCATTTCACTACAGAGACGAAAAATTATGTAACAAACCAAACAGTATCGAAAAGAAGGTTCCTCGTTCACAGAAAGGTAAAGTACCGACGTCAGTGGTAGGAGTCACTAAAACCTCGGGTTCTTTTACTTCAGACAATGAGAAGTGCATAAAATGGGTAGATAAACGGTACTTCACTACCCTGACCTACGGTACTAGATTTCAGAAACTTACAACTCAAAAAAAAAATTTAAAAAATTTTAAATGAATAAAATTAACCTCCGATTAATGAAATATTAAAACACCACCCACAACGGTATGTGACCGTACTTAGTCGGTACCCACATGTACACAGGGGGGTAGGGTTTCGGGGGAGGGTGGAGGGAGGGGTAGGGCAGGGAGACCCAACAGGGGTACGTGACCGAAACTCACGGGACAACGTACGTAGCTTGAACCTGACTAGTAGACAAAGTGTACACCATTATAGGTACAAAGTCACGATAAGAGAGTTTAGTAGGGAGGGGAAAGTGGGAGGAGTTCTCTGAGAAACCAAGGAAAAGTGAAAGACGTTATGGACGTAAATTAGTGAGAACTCCTACCTTTTACATTTGTTAGATCGCAGTAGTGATTACTTTTGGTCTTTAGTAACTGGTATGAACCTTCAAATTAGTGGACAGAAGGACGGTTATTAATAAACCATATTGATGACAAAGGAGGAACTAAACTTAGGGTAATTTACGTCTGTAAGATAGTATAAGACGAAACGTAGAAGTAGTGAAATGTATTATGGACTCTGTATCATCTATAGGTTAATTTACAAATTAATTTTTCAATATGGCCCTATATTAACTAATTGTTAATATAACCAACGTCCACATATCGTTTCACTAGGTCAATATGTATATGTACACAGACAAGGAGAAGTTTAAGAAAAGGACAAATCTAATAATGTCTTACACCCCATCTTAAGGGACACGACATATCGTCCAGGAATAAAAATTTATATCGTCACACATGTACGGTTAGGGTTTGTCCTTTTTATGTTGAAACACTCTGATGGAGAGAAAAACTTTATCTTTTATTCTCAATCAAAGTCAACTACACTAGATTCATACTAATTTTATCAGACGATGATATATATATATATATATATATGTGTGTGTGTATAATATTGGATGTTATTTCAAACGTTACTGAACGTTATACCCTAGTTCTAAATATGAAATTTGCCACAATATTTGGTATATTCTGTGTTTTTGTATGTATCTTTAATTTGATGTAACTTGATAGCTAGAGTCGATAGGGGTATATCTGTCTTAAAACATGTGACTTAGTCTTATCTTAGGTCTTCTTCCTAAGTCGATTGAATTTATTATATCTTGATAATATTATAACTCCCAAACAACAACAAAAAAATACAAATGACGTAATCAACTTTTTTACAAGTTACTTAACAAGGTTATCGGCAGAACCAAAAGAGTTATGTCACCTCACCGGACGAATACAGATTGGGGCCAGGAATGGGGTCGATAAGTGGCACCGCGTGCGTGCGAGGCAGAGAAGTCAGCGCCGACGGAGGAACGTCACGTACCTGACATCGGGTGGTCCAAAGGTACAGGTACCCTAACAGGTCCGTTCTTATGACCTCATCCATCGGTAAAATAGGAGGTCCCCTAGAAGGGTTGGATCCCTAGCTCGGAGACAGAGGACACCGACGACGTAACCGTCCCTCTACAAAAAATAGTGGCTCGGTGGGTTCTTCGAGTATGTGATACCCTAAATAACTGATAAAGAAAGTCTAAAGACTTGACCTGAAGGAAGTCGAAATAGAGATGTCGAATGACGTTACACTCTTACTGGGTCATTTTATTAAACGTACAGTAAGAAACTACATTATAATTATCATTATAAAAATTACCATAAACCATCATCGATATTAGTATCAATGTTTTGAAAATATACGTAGTAGTATAAACTAAGGATAGTATTCGGACACTACGTTTATCAAGTACACCGATAACTATTCTTTTACTCTCTCTCTCTTTCACTCAGATTACGGAGTGATCCTAGCCTCCTTGAGATCCTCTGAACTGAAGATCAAGTTACTAATATAGTTATATTACTGGGTCTACCGAAGATGAACATGAAAATTTTTCGATATATTAATTGTTCAGTCAACGTCTAACAAGACCGTATTTTTTATATCGTATTGAATCTATTTCCTACAGTAAGTATTGTTTGTCTCCGAATCAATAGATATGGACCACTCTCACCCCTCACACCACTCAGAAGGGAGTATAAAAGATTTTTAATTTTGGGTTTGACACACTTTTAGAGTATAAGATTGGACACTGTGAGAAAGAATAAGGAGAAGTCAGATTTTACAAGGGTCTTTGTTATTACGGGAATCTTAAAAACCCCTGTTAAGTTTTACGGAATATGAGAATCACCCGTTATACCTTATTTTACGACTACTCTTTTTAGATGGGAGACCGAGAATTCTTATTATTTTTTCACTGTTGGTATCGTGGTTTCTATCTATAACCTTCTTTTATAAAACCGTTATTAGTCGAAATCGCCTAAATCATCAATCTACCTAGAAAGTCTTATTCGACTCCTGTTTGTCAACGGGTCGATTAATACACCTGTTTTCTATCCGTCCATTTCCTACAAGGTTTGAGAAGAGGTGTCGGTGTGGTGTCTTACGTGTTCCTGTGGTTTATGCCCTCCTGAAAACCAGGGTAGTGCTGGTTTTACGTAAAGAAAACTCCATTGACTCATATCTGAAACTCGGTAAGTTCGGTAGTCACAGAAAAACGTTCGTGATCAAAAATTCGACATTTCTTACCTGTCTTATTATATTATATGGACAAGAAGACCTTTGACGAAAACTTCTTCCCAATCACCTATTTTTACTGTTTTTACTACTTCTAGGACCCACTAGTGGGTTTTACCCACCAGTGTCAAAAAGTGTTCTCAGATAAAAATATATCCACTCACGTTCTCAAACACATGCACATACGTCTGTGTATTAAGTTGGAAGAATGTAAACTCTTTTCATACAGGAAGGATTTCAAAGAGGATTTCAATTCATAATCGTAAACATAAACATAGTCAGTCATCCTGGTACGATAAATTTAATAATTCCTTGCTCAGCCTTCGTATACATTTAACATTCTACATAAAAAGTACTTTTGTATGACTTTGTCAATTTTATAATAATTATTATGATTTCTGGTTTTTAGAACGGTGAATGGAACAAACGGTGTTATGGTTGGATACGACTCAGTCTTCATTCAAATGCTCTTAGAGGTTTTCGAACCGATACTAAAAATCGAAAACTACGGTTTGGAACACCCTTTTGAGGATTCCAAACCATTCATACTGACCTTCCCACTCTGGTACCTAAAAACAACGACAACAAGTCAGTGATTCAGTGCAGGTCGAGAAACACTAGGGTTTCTGACATCGAACGGTCCGAAGGAATTGGAAGTATAGAGGGTCTCAAACGAGTTTAAACACAAGTAACTCAGTCACTACGATAGATTGTTAGACGGTAGGGGAAGAAAAGGAAGTTAGAAAGGGTCGTAGTCCCAGAAAAGGTTACTCAACCGAGAAGTGTAGTCCACCGGTTTCATGACTTAAGTCAAAGTCCTAATCAGGGAGGTTACTTATACGTAGTCAGGGAAATGGATGACGACAAGGAAACCGGTTTCCGGATTTAATTTATTTCAATTTACCAAATGAAGGGTGGAAGAAATACTACTCCTCTTCGATGTTTTTTTTTTTTTGTTTTTTTTTGAGGTAATTTTTTTCACAGTTCTTTTTCGTTCGTAAATAGGGATTCCGGAACTTTGTCGATTGAATTCTGTTAGTTGACTCCTCTTTCTGTGGGGAGTAGTTCACTCTTTATATGTGGGTACCGAATAAACACAGTTACATACCGTTTTTGGTGATGTTATAACATTTTATTAATCGGAGGTTAATTTCATTTATTTAATTAAAAATTTTTAAGTTCACTCTTTATTTGAACTGAGGTTTCCTTTTAGATTTTTCCTTTTCCTTACATTTCTGGTCTTTAAAATTCTTCAAAAGACATAACAAATTTTCGAGTTAGGGATCAAAGGATCTAAGTCCATGTGTATATAAAAAAAGAGAACTCTTTATTTTCGTTTCTGTGGGACCTGAGATGATCAATCTCCGTAATAATAATAATAATAGTAAAGTATAAAAAAAAGATGAAGTTATGAATTAATAAGGTATCTCGGTCACTCAGAGAAACAAGAATCCACACATAAGAGTAGCTTCTTTAAATTAAAAGTTATCTTAGGACTTTCAGACAGATCGGTTCCGATACCAAAAAGGGCATCAGTACATACCTATACTCTCAACTTAATATTTCTTTCGACTCGTGGTTTCTTAACTACGAAAACTTGACACCACAACCTTTTCTGAGAACTCTCAGGGAACTCTCAGGGAACCTGACGTTCCTCTAGTTTGGTCAGGTAGGATTTACTTTAGTCAGGACCCACAAGTAACCTTCCAGACTACAACTTCGACTTTGAGGTTATGAAACCGGTGGAGTACGCTTCTCGAGTGAGTAAACTTTTCTGGGACTACGACCCTTACTAACTCCCGCCCTCCTCTTCCCCTGCTGTCTCCTACTCTACCAACCTACCGTAGTGGTTGAGTTACCTGTACCCAAACCCACCTGAGACCCTCAACCACTACCTGTCCCTCCGAACCTTACGACGCTACGTTCCCCAACGTTTCTCAGTTTGTACTGACTCGCTGACTTGACTTGACTCTTAGGACTTTATGAAATTAGATGAAAGAATGTTGACAACGGAGGGTTTCTTTGAACCCAAAAACAAACAAAATAGAATTAGAATCTTAAACTTTTGTCGAAAAATTTTCATCTTTACACAAGAGTTTCGTAGGTCTTGGGAAGAATCTCATTCGGTAGTGGAAATATGGGGGAAAGAAAGAATATCCTTCTTTTGATAATTTTGTCAAATCGTTAATCTTAAACTTCCCTCATCTCCTTTAAGTCTTATATGTACTCATTTACGAATTACGGATCAGAAGATGAGCCACTTACCACCTAAGTTCGACTTAGACTATTTCGTTTCCGTTTACAGATCAAAGTTTTCTCTATAATATATGTGTAAGGAAACATCTCCCACACTAGTAGTAATTGTTTCATCGGTTTACAAAGACTAAAAGACGAAAAATACTTGTAAATCCTCTCTCGAAAAGGTAGAGAAACGAACTCTTCTGTTGGAACGAAGGGACCACCGAGTCTCCAATTTCGCAACCGGACCTTACACCCTCTGGGCCCAAACTAGGGACCCTGCCCTTCTAGGGAACCTCTTCCTTGACCGTTGGGTGAGGTCATGAGAACGGACCTCTTAGGGTACCTCCCTCCTCGGTCGATCCGATGTCAGGTACCCCAGCACTTCTCAACCTGTGATGACTCGCTGAAGTGAAGTGAAGTGAAAAGGTCGAGAAATTTGAATCCACTCCTTTACATGGAAAAAAAAAAAATTTATTTATCTTATATGTTATAAATATCTGAGTTTACCATTTCTTGGATAGACGTTACGTCCTCTGGGTCCAAGTTAGGGACCTAACCCTTCTAGGGGACCTCTTCCTTTACCCATGGGTAAGGTCACAAGAACCGACCCTTTAGGGTACCAGTCTCTTCGGACCACCCGATATCTGGTACCCCGGTGTTTCTTAGCCTGTGCTGACTTCAGTGAATCGTACTCTTCATTATACCCAGTGAAGAACCACCTTCGAAAACTTCTGTCACGTAATGAACACTATTGAAGAACTAGTAAACTTTAGTTCCATTTCAAAAACCCTCGACTCTGGGACTAATAATGTCACAATACGGGAAAACGGTTGGACGTTTTTCATATACCCCCTTTTACTAGGAATCTGATTTCTAAGAAGACTAAGATTCTTTCGAATTTTCGTTCCTTGGTTTTTTCGAGTTTGAACAAGGTTTATCGACACAAGGTCTTGTTTACAGTTCTTATCAATTTTTTTTTTTGTGTAGGTTGTTCTATTGTCGATTTTTAAGGACTGTATGTTAGTTTTAACGGTAGTGTGTCTTCGTCATTAGATGGTCTGTCGTTCTCCTTTTTGTTAGTTAATTCTGGTTAGATCTTTATTAGTTCTACTTTCTGTATCATCTATCATAATTTTTTGTATAAAATATAAAAGTTCTTTCAACTATTTTTGTATTCGTACTATCACCCACGATTCCCACTATGTTTTTTTTTTCCTGAGTTTTACTTGAAGATACCCACTTTTAATATCATACACTCTATTTTCTTGTGTGATGTACCCTAAATTATCGTGTACACTACGATATCTTCTTTTACAATTACATCAGTAGGGAGTCAAGGACGTCCCTTGACAAAGGTCCTCGGGGGTGTCTATGTTTTAGACGTCACGAGTTCAGGGAATAAACTTCACTTTAGATCGACACTTATGTCAACCGGGAGACATAAGTTCCCAAAGTGTAAGTGTCTAAGTTGGTTGGCATCTTTGGGACCCAGTCACGAACCAACGTAGACGTCAACATTTTGAACACCTATGACTCCCGTCTACCATGAACCTCTGAATCGTTATCTTTATTAGATTTACTTTGTCTTTTTTTAGACATTTCTGTTTTCCTATAGTCACTACGTTCTGTTGTAATTTCACCGTTCTACAGAGCTACTCAAGTCAAGTCAGCGAGTCAGCACAGGTTGAGAAACGTTGGGGTTCTTTGCGTCGTGTGGTCCGGAGGGACAGGTAGGGGTTGAGGGCCTCAAGTGGGTTTGGGTACGGGTAGTTCAGCCCCTACGGTAGGTTGGTAGAGTAGGAGACAGCAGGGGAAGAGGAGGACAGGAGTTGGAAAGGGTCGTAGTCCCAGAAAAGTTTACTCAGTCGAGAAACGTATTCCACCGGTTTCATAACCTCAAAGTCGAAGTTTTAGTCAGGAAGGTTACTTATGGGTCCTGACTAGAGGAAATCCCACCTGACCAACCTAGAGGAACGTCAGGTTCCCTGAGAGCTCTCAGAAGAGGTTGTGGTGTCAAGTTTTCGTAGTTAAGAAGACACGAGTAGAAAGTGTAGGTATACACTGGTGACCTTTTTGGTATCGGAACTGATCTGCCTTGAAACAACCGTTTCATTACAGAGACGAAAATTTATACGACAGATCCATCCAGTATTGAAAGGAAGGTTCCTCATTCGTAGAAAATTAAAGTAATCCGTTCGACGGATTATTAGTACATTTAACTCCCATGGTTTTACGTCCCCAACCCCTGTTTTTTTTCACGTTCCTTTACATTCTTTACTATTCAAATAAGGTACAACTACTTTTATTATTTAAGTTTTAAGTTATTCAGATCACTTTGGATTCAGTATCTTTAGACTTTTTGATTTTTTTTTTTTGTTTTGTGGAATTACATAGGTCTCATTTTTCTTGGTAATACATATCTCCCTATTGTTATCAATTAAAAAAAAAAAATTTGGTACTTCCGTTCTACTGTCACCCGGTTTAAGAAATAGTCTGTATGTTTTCTACTTTTTGAAGTAGGGGTCGTCGAGGGTTTATACAATTTCCTTCAAGAAGGTCGTCCTCCTTTTATTATGGTCTACCTTTAGACATTGATGTGTGTACTTACTTCTTGTGACCCTTACCATTAACGTACATCCGTTTATATAAAATAAACGGATGTTTTATAGAGAATAAAAAGTCAAGATAATTTTCTAGTAAACTGAGAAAACTTTATTATTATAGTGACATAGCAACTCAAATATCGTTGTATTCTCGTTTTTGATACTACATTATGATATTTCAGGTCCTCTCTCCTTCAATATATTTTACAATATCTAAATACCATATAGACTTCACTCTATTATAGTGAACTACCGTCCGAGACTATTAATTTTCATATATGATATTTTGGACCTCTTCCACTACCGTGGGGTGAGGTCATGAGAACGGACCGTTTAGGGTACGGACCTCCTCACACCACCCGACGTCAGGTACCCCAGCGATCCTCATCCTGTGCTGACTCGTTAAAGTGAAAGTGAAAAGTGAAAGTACTTAACCTCTTCCTTTACCGTTGGGTGAGGTCACAAGAACGGACCTCTTAGGGTCCCTGCCCCCTCGGACCACCCGACGACAAATACCCCAGCGTGTCTCAGCTTGTGCTGACTTCACTGAATCGTCGTCGACGTCGTGATATTATGGATTTCGTGACACGGTGGGAGTTTTCTCTTTTATTTTGTTTTATATCTTTCAATTGTTTACCATGTTTTTACTTTAACAACTTTCATAAATTAGGTTTTCTTCAATTTTTTTTTTTTTCTTCATTTACCTTTGTTTCTTTTCTTCTTTGGACTTTTCGTCTTCACCGTTCGGTATCAACTAAAATTATTCTAAAATATGTATTAGGGTTATTTGAAAATTATCAAGTTATTAAGGACTAATTTTCAGTCTATAACATTCTGACCCACTTTTCGTTCTGAATCGATATAGAACGGAGATTTTCTTTTGACGTAATTCATATTTCTGTGTTTATCCAGTTTACAAGTCAAGTCAAGTCAAGTCAGTGAGTCAGCACAGGCTGAGAAACGCCGGGGTACTTAGTGTCGTTCGGTCCGGAGGAACAGGTAGTGGTAGAGGGCCTCAAGTGAGTCTGAGTGTAGGTAACCCAGCCACTACGGTGGGTCGGTAGAGTAGGAGACAGCAGGGGAAGAGGAGGACGGGGGTTAGGGAGGGTCGTAGTCAGAAAAGGTTACTCGGTTGAGAAGAGTTCTCCACCGGTTTCATGATCTCAAAGTCGAACTCGTAGTAAGGAAGGTTTCTTTAGGGTCCCGATTGGGGAAATCTTACCTGACCAACCTAGAGGAACGTCAGGTTCCCTGGGAGTTCTCAGAAGAGGTTGTGGTGTCAAGTTTTCGTAGTTAAGAACCCGCGAGTCGAAAGAAGTGTCAGGTTGAGAGTGTAGGTATGTACTGATGACCTTTTTGTTATCGGAACTGATCTGTCTAGAAACAACCCTTTCATTACAGAGACGAAAACTTATACGATAGATCCAACCAGTATTGAAAAGAAGGTTCCTCATTCACAGAAAATTAAACTACCGACATCAGTAGTAGACATCACTAAAACCTCGGGGTTTTTTATTTCAGACTGTGACAAAGGTGACAAAGGGACAGATAAAGGGTACTTCACTACCCTGGTCTACGGTACTGGAATCAAAAGACTTACAACTCGAAATTCGGTTGAAGAAGTGAGAGGAGAAAGTGAAAGTAGTTCTCCGAAAAATCAAGGAGAAGTGAAAGACGGCATTCCCACCATAGTAGACATATAGACTCCAATAACTATAAAGAGGGCCGTTAGAACTAAGGTCGAACACGAAGAAGGTCGGGTCACAAAGAGTACTACATAAGACGTATATTCAATTTATTCGTCCCACTGTTATATGTCGGAACTGTATGAGGAAAAGGATAAACCTTGGTCAGAGAACAAGGTACAGGTCAAGATTGACAACGAAGGACTGGACGTATATCCAAAGAGTTCTCCGTCCAATCCACCAGACCATAAGGGTAGAAAAAGTCTTAAAAGGTGTCAACTAACACTAGGTGTGTCAGTTTCCGAAACCGTATCAGTTATTTCGTCTTTATTTACAAAAAGACCTTGAGAGAACGAAAAAGGTACTAGGTCGAATACAACCGTTAAACTAGAGACCAAGGAGACGGAAAAGATTTTGGTCGAACTTGTAGTTCCTCAAGTGTCAAGTGTATAACGACTTCAGACCGAACCTCTTAAAACTCGTAATGAAGTGATCGCACACTCTACTCACGGTAACACGTCATCAAACTCGTAAGAAACCGTAACGGAAAGAAACCCCAACCTTACTTTTGACTGGAAAAGGTCAGGACACCGGTGACGACTCAAAAGGTTTAAACGACCGTATAACTCACGTCGTGAAAGTGTCGTAGTTGAAAGTCCTAAACTTTATCGAGTTGACCTTAAGGTAGTGAAGGTACTCGAAACAAGTATCACTGCGAAAGATTCCGCGTGAACTGGAGTGTAAGGTCTTGTAGACTGAGATCCACTCACTAGTATAGTAGTACTAATAGACCCAGCACTTCTAGAAAAAACATATCAAGAAGGTACATAAGAACGGTGGAGAAGAATTATAGAAGACCAAGACAATCCAAGTATGGTAAAGACAGCAAATAGCTCGGATACATTTCCTCCGTTTTTCTCTATACCATGATTGGGATTGGGTTTCTTTCGACATCACCTATAGAATCACAGTCGATTTCATCTAAGATAATTTTTTTCTCTCTCTCTCTCTCTCTCTGATAATGGTCCTTGTTTCCCTAGTAAAGTATTCATATTTCCCAATTTTATAGTCTCCTGAATAATTTAGAAGTTATAGGTACATGGATCATTACTTCAAAGTTTTATGTGTTTCATCTTTGTCTAAGTGAACTATTTATTTGGGTATGAATTTTACTTCTTAATTTTATTACATTACGACGACGATTCAGTGAAGTCAGCACAGGTTGAGACACGCTGGGGTATCTACCGTCGGGTGGTCCGAGGCGGTAGGGACCCTAAGAGGTCCGTTCTTGTGACCTCACCCAACGGTAAAGGAAGAGGTCACGTGCTTTCACTTTTCACTTTCACATCAGTGAGTCAGCACAGGTTGAGAAGTGCTGAGGTAACTAACGTCGGGTGGTCCGAAGAGGCAGGTACCCTAAAAGGTCCGTTCTCATGACCTCACCCCACGGTAACGGAAGAGGTTTTTACTACATTATTCATCTATGGATTATTTTATTCATCTGTTTTACACATATTCATATTTATTTGACTTGTGGTAGTAGTGTGATTAATAAGTATTAAGTAAGTTGTTGTTATCTTGGACGTCATAAAAATTTTCGTGTGTTTTGTAAACGGTTTAATCCGGTATTTTGTTCAAATGTTCACATTGTCTTACGTTTAATTTGTTTCTTACAAAAGACTAGTGTCATCTCAATTATTATCTTTAACTATTGTCTTTCTATATACCTTTAAGGAGTTTATTATCTTTTGATTTATCGTGTGTTAATTTGGTTGTAATTTCTTCTTTGTTTTTCGTTTTAATTTTCGATAAAAATTGTCTTACTTTTACTTTTGTGTGTAATCTTAAACACTTTACGTCGGATTCCGCTAAAATCTCCGGTTAAATAACGTCATTTACGAACGTCATCTTTTCTTACTATAATTTAGGTACCGGATACGAACATAAAATTATTTCATCTTTCCTCGGTTACCTTTGGGTTTATGTGTGTGTGTGTGTGTGTGTGTGTGTGTGCGTATACATATTATTTCTCGTCTTTAGTCATTTCATTTTTTAGTCAACTTGCTTTTCGACCAAGAAACTCTTCTAGTTATTTTGACCATCTGGAAGTCGGTCTGACTATTTTTTTTCTCTTACTTATGTGTTTAAAAGTCATAGTCTATACACACTCTGGGGTACCTGACACTGGACGGTCCGAGGAGACAGACACCTTCAAAGGTCAGTTCTTATTCCCTCACCCAACGGTCAAGGAGGAGGTCCCCTAGAAGGACTGGGTCCCTGTCTCCGACCCAAAGGGTGTAACGTCCGTTGAAGAAATGGTACAACTCGGTGGTCCCTTCGCGACTCTCTCCCCTCCTAGTGATTTCGAGTATGTCCATAAGTTTTCCTATTATTCCGTAATAATGTTTCATTACTTCTTGATTATTCGTTATTAAATTGACATGGTGTTTATCGTTCACTAGATATGTATCCGATAGAAACCAAATAAATTCTGACTCCAACTTTCCTCCTTGTTCCTAGTCAAAGTACAATTCAAGGACTTAGGAATGCCGATGCATAACGATGCACAACGATGCTGTCGTTTTATAATAGATCATGGACTTCAAGCCTCCCTCGACACAATCCGAGAGAAATCCCTTGTCTTACTGGTTTTTCTTAAGGAAGTTTCAACATATGATACATTCACTTTATCATTTCATAATTCACAATTCACTGTACCCAGTTAATGGATAAACGACCTAACTCCTCTGCCCCATTAATATTTGCAGGACCGTTTGGAGACCCTCTTTAACTAGGTTTATCGTGTCGAAAGTACAATACAAAGATATTCGAACGTTAAAGACCTATATTTTTTTCTTCCAATTTATCAAACTCTTTATTTTAATACAGGTTAAGAACACACATACACGATTCAACGAAACCAGTACAGGTTGAGTCATTTATACAGTTCTCTACTTTATTATCTTACATTAGTTTATTATCTTGTATTACATAATCCGCGTATTCGATTAAGTCTTGTAGACCTAACGCTCGTTCGGTCAAAATGGTTCCTCCCTTGTGTAGGATTTAATTCAAGGACAAGAATACGAATACACTACCGTATACTATATCCCTCGTTCGTTTTGTGCCACTGCCCGACATTCATTAGACACGAATTTTCTTCGTCCTTGTCACTACAAAAGTGTATCCTTAAGATTCTCCCTAAACGAGAGTCATTACGACCACTCTAGGAAAGTACGTACGTACGAGCGCGAGTCAGTGTAGACTGAGAGACGTTGGGGCACCTAGGGTCAGGCGGTCCAAGGAGGTAAGTACCCTGAAGGGTCCGTTCTTACTGACCTTACCCAACGGTAAAGGAGGAGGTCCCCTAGAAGAACTGGGTTCCTAGTTTAGGTTCAGAGGACGTAGAGGACGTAACCGTCCACCTAAGAAATGGTGACTCAGGGGACCCTGTAGGGGTTCTAGGAAAGTATGAGTCGAGTCAAGTCAGTGAGTCAACACAGGCTGAGACGCTGAGGTACTTAACGTCGTGGGGTCCGAAGGGACAGGTAGTGGTTGAGGGTCTCAAATGGGTTTAACTACAGGTAACTCAGCCACTACGGTAGGTCGGTAGAGTAGAAGACAGTAGGGGAAGAGGAGGACGGGGGTTAGGAAGGGTCATAGTCTCAGAAAGGGTTGCTCAGTTGAGAAACGTACTCCACCGATTTCATAACCTCAAAGTCGAAGTCGTAGTCAGGAAGTTTACTTGTGGGTCCTGACTAGAGGAAATGCTACCTGACCAACCTAGAGGAACGTCAGGTTCCCTGAGAGTTCTCAGAAGAGGTTGTGGTGTCAAGTTTTCGTAGTTAAGAAGTCACGAGTCGAAAGAAGTGTCAGGTTGAGAGTGTAGGTATGTACTGGTGACCTTTTTGGTATCGGAACTGATCTGCCTGGAAACAACCGTTTCATTACAGAGACAAAAACTTATACGACAGATCCAACCAGTATTGAAAGGAAGGTTCTTCATTCACAGAAAATTAAAGTACCGACGTTAGTGGTAGACGTCACTGAAACCTCGGGGGGTTTTATTTCAGTCGGTAACAAAGGTGACAAAGGGGTAGATAAACGGTACTTCACTACCCTGGTCTACGGTACTAGAATCAAAAAACTTACAACTCGAAATTCGGTTGAAAAAGTGAGAGGAGAAAGTGAAATGACTGAGGATTTTTTTATTTTAAATACGTATAATTTCAGTGTGCAAATGAATGACATGTACCATCGACAACTGAATGATAGGGTCTAGTTGAGACTGTTAAATCTTAAAAGGGGATTCCTTCTAAATCCACGTAAAGAAGGGGGAATTAGGTTTGTAGGACAGGTCTTCAGGGTTTAATGACCGGTGTAAAAATTTTTGACTCCATAAGATCACGACAGTCGATGATGATCTCTTCGGAAAAGATCAGTACCCTTCCCTTCACGAGTGTGCACGGGACGAGAAGACCTTAAGTATATATAACTAGGATTCCCAGACAAGAGACATTCTGTGGTCAAAAGTCCAATCTTGCTCCCTGATAATGACTATGAGTCGAAAAGGACGCGCTCCCTCGACGACGACGATTCAACGAAGTCAACACAGACGTACTCCCTCGTCTGCATAAATTAAGATTTGGGTTTAGCCTCAAGTTTCTTTGACAAAACGTTACAACACGAGACACATCAGAGAGTTAGGATAGACTGAGAAACGTTGCGACACCTGACATCGGTGGTCCGAAGCGACAGGCACCCTAAAGGGTCCGTTCTTATGACCTCACCCAACGGTAAAGGAAGAGGCCCCTACAAGAACTGGACCCCTACCTTGGGAGCAGAGGACATAACCTCCGACTAAGAAATGGTAGACTCGATAGTCCCTTTGTGAGATTTTTATAATAAGTAGAATGACATCTAACAATCCGACGACCTCCTTCACAGTACCCGTGAGATCACTAGACAAATAGACACATAGAGTAAAAATAAATTGTGCAAAGAAGTTCTGTGGGTCCCCCTTACCTATACATTGACTAAGGGAAACTAACATTCTCTTCTAATAACTTTCCAGTACTATTAGCCAAATGGACCCTTAAACCTTCGGGGAGTGGGACCGAGGACAGGACCCTGACTGACAAGTAAGGCTCGTGACAATGGCATCAGTGTCAGTCAAACTCCTACCTCGGAACTCTCTCATTCGACAACAACTCTCTTAGACCTTGTCTATGTACTAACTTGGGTCAATATATTGGAGAAATATTTAAAAGTTCTAAGATGGTAGAGACGCTTTAAGATGAGAACGTCGACGGGATCTGTCTGGATTCATACATTCAAGGACATGAATAATTTCAGTAGTGGATGTTTACCCACTACTAAACGGAAAGAAAACTGAAGGAGAACGGAAGATACAACCCTGGACAAAGTCCAATGTGGGTCCCTCGAGGATTTTAAAACTCGGTTACCATCATTGTAAGAACCATAAGAAAAAGGAACCGTTTCATAAATAACTATTGTAATAGTAGTAAACAACTTTAAGTCCTAGGTCTGTGGATAAAATTTTACTATTAGACATCAACGTTTTAACAACTAAATCCTTGATAGGAATAAAGGACCCCAGAGAAAAACCCGTAACAATCCACAGATATAAAATCACAATCCACCAAGACAACCGAAGTTTCGTCCAGAACTATGCCTTCATTATTTGTCGGTAGTCTATAAGAAAGATTTATAAGACAAACTAAGTTTCATTAACGTCTGTTAATTAGTTCACTAAAAATACAAATCAGTCAGAACCTGTGTACCTACATACACACATATCATTTGCAATTTTCAGTAGGTCATAATGAGTCCAGGTCCAAAAGTTTTCGTTATAACTCTGTCGATAAACATTTTATTTTAAACTTTTGTTTATGTAGTTGTAGTTTTCCTAACTAATTTACTAAGGTGGACAAAATAATGGAACATCGGGTCTTTTTGTCTTGATTGTATCATTCTTTGTTTGTATATGAAATAAATATTCTGTATACATTACGAAGTCAAGTCAAGTCAAGTCAGCGAGTCAGCACAGGCTGAGAAACGCTGGGGTGCTTAGTGTCGTTCGGTCCGGAGGGACAAGTAGTGGTTGAGGGTCTCAAGTGAGTCTAAGTGCAGGTAACTCAGGCACTACGGTAGGTCGGTAGAGTAGGAGACAGCAGGGGAAGAGGAGGACGGGGGTTAGGGAGGGTCGTAGTCCCAGAAAAGGTTACTCAGTTGAGAAGCGTACTCCACCGGTTTCCTGACCTCGAAGTCGAAATCGTAGTAAGGGAGGTTTCTTTAGGGTCCCAACTAGAGGAAGTCCTACCTGACCAACCTAGAGGAACGTCAGGTTCCCTGAGAGTTCTCAGAAGAGGTTGTGGTGTCAAGTTTTCGTAGTTAAGAAGCCACGAGTCGGAAGAAGTGTCAGGTTGAGAGTGTAGGTATGTACTGGTGACCTTTTTGGTATCGGAACTGATTTGCCTGGAAACAACCGTTTCATTACAGAGACGAAAACTTATACGACAGATCCAACCAGTATTGAAAAGAAGGTTCCTGATTGGTAGAAAATTAAAGTACCGACGTCAGTGGTAGACGTCTCTAAGACCTCGGGGTTTTTTATTTCAGACTGTGACAAAGATGACAAAGGGGTAGATAAACGGTACTTCACTACCCTGGTCTACGGTACTAGAAACAAAAGACTTACAACTCGAAATTCGGTTGTAAAAGTGAGAGGAGAAAGTGAAAGTAGTTCTCCGAAAAATCGAGGAGAAGTGAAAGACAGTATTCCCACCACAGTAGACGTATAGACTCCAATTACGAATGTCTAGTAAATAATTACACAGTCCTTTATGCGTTTCGTACATTATTTATAATCAAGTAAGGTCAGGACGACTAGAACCACTCTTTCGTCACTCGTTACCACCCTTCACTCTAGAGTCAAGGGAGGGGTCTTTAACTTGGACCCATCGGACTCACTCTTGGTCCTTAGGACTGTGGTCTGGTCGTTCATGAATCCTCGATTTTCAATAAAAAGGGACCTAGAAACGGGGGTCACTTTTACGTAAATAGATCTCCGTCTCTGATCTTTACAACCATGTTTCCGAAAGTAATCTCTGTCGTTTTGTTGTTCACCCTCTCGTGCATCTATGTACCAAACAAATCAATTCTGTCTTCGTTCCGTCTCTCCGTGGGGACCTCTTCTTCCCACACCTGTAGAGGGGATCATTCCTCCTCACGATTCAGTAAATACATCCCGTCGAGAAGGCCCAGACACGCAAGGAAGTCCGGTCAATAGACCAAAGAAAAAGGTGTGGGCTGGATGGATGGGACCCTGTGAGGGGACCCACACGTACGTAGGGAGTCGGTTCTACCTAGAGTTTCACTTTCAGACCCTTCTCGTTCTGAGTAATACGGACAGTAATAGGGAACTGAATTCTGGGGGTTCCTCGGAAAGACACGTACACATCACAGAGGGAACAGGGTTCTCTCTTCCTTCGTCTCTAGGGAATTAGGAAATGAGCTTGTCCTAAAACGGGGAGAGATAGGAACGGTACTGAGAATGAAACTGATAGCGGTACTAATGTTCTCTTTTTGTGACCGATAAATGGGACCAAGACAACAATGAAGGCTAAACCTCCCGTTTGTTCTCCGACTAATATTTACGAAATGGACCTCGAGTGGATTGAGAACTGAGTTCTTTACGATCTCCAACATTTATAGATGGGACTTCGGGTAAAGAAACACGGGGTACTTTACGTTTGTCCTTCGGTCAACATTTACAGATTGGACCTCGGGGAGACAAAGGATGTAGTGAGGGTTATTGGGACAATCGATACATACTGACAGAACTAACGTTCACTTTCCTCTCTTTTTTTCCGAATGTCTCTGATTCATGGACTATATTCCGTCTTAACTATAGACTTGGGTCCAGACAGACCTAATATTACGAGTGCAAAAATTTTGAAAGAACGGACCTCTTAGGGGCCCTGCCTCCTCGGACCACCCGACGGCAGATACCCCAACGCGTCTCAACCTGTGCCGATTTCGCTGAATCGTCGTCGTCGTCGTCGTGACCATAAACCCTGTTAATCTCGACCCTAAACCACCCATGATTAATTAACGTAATCTATTCAATTCCGGTTCTACTATACGATCTAAAATTTTTAGAAAGTGTATAATTGTATTCACCTTAACTTCTAGTGAGTTTAAAGAAATATATAAAATGGATACACTTTGATAAATGATTATTACAAGTTGAGGGTTTGTACTTATTAAGGAAATTTGAATAAAAATATATATTAGTTCTACTTTACCTTAACAATGAAATTTTATCTTTGAACTATATTTGTGTAAACTTAAAATCAGTGGGTTATATGAAGAAGAGTAAATAGACAAAACACCAAATTACATCATCAACGAGATAATATTCGATCTTTTATAAATTTATGACATAAAATATCTTATTTTTCAGTATTTAGGATCTTTATTAGAATTTACGCTTAGATTACAATCACCACAATCATATCTCAATACATTTGTTCACTAAACTCTCCCTGTAAACCGTTTCTTATTTTCCGTTCGACACAAAGTTAAATAATAAACGTGGAAACGTAAAATATTTTTATAGTATGAAGTCTAATTACAACGTGTAAAATAATGTTAGACACAAATGATTTAATTTACGAACATTTATGACCATCTTAAGAAAATGGACGTAGACGAAAACACTGTAGACGACCATTGTGGACCATAATGTCACGAGGTATTAAGTGTGAAGGGACGGAAGAGGTTGACAGCTTCCGACTGAATAAGTCTATGATGGAAATTAAGTGGAATTCCTTGAGTCACTCATAGGAATAGTTTTCTTCTCTCCATTAAATTATACTCTGAGTTAATATCTTCTCCTTTTCAATTGGACAACCTCCGACTCCTTAATAAGTGAATCGAATAAACGTATATAAAAGAAAGTCCGAATCATTATTTTCTCTATATTCTAAAAAGAAAGGGCCTTTTAAGGTTTGAGTAAGGTACCTTCTCACAATACATACTATTATGACAACAGTTAACAGTTTGTTAGGGGTAGCACTGTATTACGGTGAGTCTGTAGGGGATGTTAAACTATGAATCCACTATTTTCGAGACATAATCTCCTTTTGGTACTTTCTTCTCTCAGGTTTAGGTATAAGTTTCACTTACTTGACATGGATCTGGGGACGTATGTGACCCACGTACCCATCCTTCGTCTTACGTACTTGTTTGAAAAAAGATAATGGTCCTTAGGTAAATAGGACCCAGGGTAGTCAGTTTAAGTCTATGAACAACGGTTGAGGTTCTAAATATCCAACCTCGACCAAAAACTTTAACGAAACATAAAGGTAAATTGTCGGTCCCGTCGTCGTACAATTTTAAAACGGAACCAGAGGAACCTCGAATAAATATTTCGATTAAACAGAGGGCCTGTAATAAAAACGACAGAGAGTAAGTTTGTGATCGAGATCCGAAGGTTTAGTACTTGTGGGGGAGGAAAAAAAAAAAAAAAAATTAACGTTTGTTTTATAACAGTATCTGTTACGGTACCGGCCTGTCACTACTAAGGCTACTATACCAGGAGGGTCCGACCTGTGTTTGGTAGAGCGGAAGACCGGCCTCTACCTAAGGGCCGAGAGCGGCGTCTGTGCGTCCGTGTGTGTGTCTCGGGACCCTTCAGATGTGCGACTTGACGTGCGACTGACGGAACTTCTTTGACATCGATTGGTGGAATAATCATAAGAGCGGAGGTGACACGGAGTGAACGTCGTCGTGCCCCGACTCGTTTTACGTCATTTCGCCCCTGTCTATGTCGAGACCATTAGTAGAGTTACGTCCGACGGCTCACGACCCCCGCCCCCTCCATCGCGTAGTTCTACTTATTGGAACGGTATTAGGCCCCGTGGGACGCTCGTCTGTGGGGACGACTAACTGAGCGAGGGCCGACCGGCTTAGACAGACCCCCTCTCCCTAGGCCCCAGCTGGACCAGGACCGGCGGGGGGAGGCGACGGGGAACTAAAAACCTACGAGAAAACTAGGAGGTGGCTAGACCCCTTCCATTGGCACTCGGTATGGTAGACGTCGTGTCTCGTCGCTAACCTCCAATGATGACTGTCAAAGTAGTGTGCCCCAAACACACTCACACACACACAAATCCTCACACCCACGGACGAAGACGCACTTTCCTCTTGCACACTCACAGGCGCTCACACACACGCACACACACACACACTGTCGGTTTCTTCCACATAGCATGACATCTAAAGTGGTCGCACTTATATAAGAGACCCATCCACCCTGGGTTCGGGAGGGGGTCGGGCGTCGAAAGTCGCAGGGAGAGGAAGGGGTGAGGGGAAGAACAGCGGAAACTACTCAAGCCCCGAATGAAAAACCGCCTCAGAGAACCTGTGCAAAAACCGACCACGACCTTCTAGAGTAGTTACCTTGGAAACTTTTGACTAACAAAAAGAGGACACACTGAACTTTTTCTTCTTCTTCTTTTCCTTTCTCTCATCACGTTCTGTGTGATCTCCTAAATTTTAAAAGTACCACTTGAAACTCCTAGACATTTCTTCCATTCAGCACCCTGAGGAACCCAGGACCAGGAACTAGAGACGTTACAAACGCGAAGGGACAAACACCTTTAGGTCTCCGTCAAATCTTCACGCAAAAATTTCCACCATTACGGGTCTCTTCTTGAGTTCACACACTGTAAACCCTCGACAATACGGTTCCCCTAATAAAGTCAAACATATTGGCGATGGCGGGGTGGGGGGTAGGAAGAAGGGAACAAATGTGGAAAATAAGTAGATCATAAAAGTCACTTAAGACGTAAATCCTTTAGACCCCTTTTTTTATTAAGATCCGAAGAGGGAGAAACTGTAGGAGAAATTTAAACTCCCCTTTTTTAAATCTTTTCGATGACCGATGACCGTCCCCGAGACTCACTTTGCGCTTTCACACAGACGAATCTCCTACCCCCAACCCCCATGTTAGACCTGAAAATCCTATTGAATTATCACCTGAAAAAAGGGGTATCGTAAAAAAAAAAGAATTTATCAATTTAGACGAGATCCTCATTACTTACACACCTGATTTCTTTCGACAAAGCTCTCGAGATTTAACCTCGTTTACTCTTGTTTCACCTTTAACAAATCATAAAACTCGGAGAGAGAAAGCGTGAGTGAGAGAACGAGAACGTAGAGTAATTGGAAAGGCATACGTCACAGGGGACAAATTCCGATCACAGAGAGCAAAACCTTGTAGGGGAATGGATGCACCAGGGATCTCTTCCCTCACACCGACGTTTAACGAGAATTAACAGATGAGAACCGACATTTTCGTTCGTCCGTCGTAGCCCTTAAGTCCACTGAAATCAGTTTGTAGAACGGTTGAGTCAGGGAAATCAGAAAGGGGCACCAATCGTAGAAAAGAAAAAGGAAAGGAAGTTTCACTTTGCATCTATCATAAAATGGACAAAGGTAAGACTCCAATCAATTAATTTCGTTTTGTGGTAAAGTGACACTATCGGAGACACAAGGACATAGACACTAATAAAAATAGAGACGTGACCGTAGTGAATCGAAAAGAGTTCTTCACTCTTAGAGAGTATTTATATAAAGATTTAACGACTCCGAGCTTCACTTTCGTTATCTCGAACTCAGTTTCGGATACCTACCAAGGAAGATTTTCCTCATCATTATAAAATACCTTACAATCGGTCGAACTTGAGAATGACACTCGAATAAATACCTTCTCTACTGTCCTTACAGTCGGTCCGTCCCATCCGTCCGTATTCCCCACGAATCCTACAGACACCTGTCTCTATACGACGTTTAACATTGTATTCTTAAAAATAAGTCTCTGTTGACTGGCTCTACTAGTTTCTAAATACTCTCAGTTCAACCCTCTACACTTTCTAGTATAAGTTTTGTTATAACAAAGAAAAAGGATTTTCTTCAAAAAAACTTTTAGGACTTTGATTTTTTAAAATTTTAAAATGAATTTGTCTAACCTGAGTCCATAACGATATCCGACAGTAGATAAACTACAAAAAAACGTATTTTTATAAACACTTTGTCAATTTCTTCCCGTCGACAACTTTCTAAGCAGGGGGAAAAGTAGGACATTGACTATGAATGAGGTGTGACATGAGACCCAAATTTTTTTTTTTTTCGGATACCCATTTCAGAACGTCCAATCAAATACTACGTAGAAAGAACGGTTGATAAAGACAAGTCTCATAAAAGAAGACAATGAGTATCTGAGGTCAATGTAAAAGGAATAGTTCTCTACCCCGAAACATAGTAAAAATTTACTGAACCTATATCCTGTTTAGGACTTGTTTTAAAGTAAAAGAAACACTTCTTTTATCGGATCCTTATCGGCACCTGAGTACTTCGGGCTTCCTCTCAAAGTATATATTTGTTCTTTGTGTTTCAAATGATAAGATCCCTCTCTCGTTTCGGGACTACGACGTCCACGGTCACCCAATACAGTCCCCCAACCTCTAACAGGTCCAGTCGGGCCTGGTAGTGGTAAGAAGTACAACCAGTCGAGAGGCAATCGGACGTCGAGAATTGTACTGGTCACGGTCCATGCCTCCGGTCACAAACTGCAGTAGATAAAACACAGTCCCGTCAAGACGTATTTCTCTTCGGGAGACTTTTACGGTAAGACCTTCAAGCGTTTAAACACGGAGAAAAATAACTGCCATAAAGTAAAACTGACAAAGAGGAGGGTAAGTGTAAGAGTGGGTCAAACCCATATAAATCTGAACACCACAACCATTTTTAATTAACGTATCTAATAAGAGTTGTGGTAGAAAGGTTTATTATTATTATTATTATTCCTATGGTAGAACCGAAAACACATACACTCTAAATTAGTAACATTACTCCCTTTGAAGATCTGTATCGTTGTGAAAGTAATAGTGACTAAAATCCGATTATTAACTTCACCCCATGTACGGTTACGTCTTCAAAGACTAGTGTCGAATTCGTCACTCGTTTCGCCGAGGGACCTTGAATTCGAAAGGACTAGGACGGACCCGCTGGCATTGAGACACAGAAGTAATAGTCGAGGTCAGGTTCGTTGCCACCACCTGTTGAACGTAAGTCTTGACCGAGGACTAGGTGACCGAAAGAACACAGAAAAGGCCGAAACACAACACAATCTCTCACAAAGTGTCGAATTGCCCCACCCAAAAGAACGAATCACTCAAGTCTTTTCTTTCCTTTTCGTTTCTACGAAAGGTAGAGACAGTTTCATCGTACAGTCTCAACGGTTTCTTTTCCTACTTCAGGGGATTTCTTTTATCTACGTCCCAGGATAAAACTTCTCTTACTTAACCCTTTCCCAACGGAACTCAATTAAGGTCAAGGAAAAGATAAATCAACGTCAGTCAACCGGTCGGAAAGACACTCAGAAACGAGTTCACTTGGTCGGTCCGGGTTGTAAGAGGTCTCACGAAGACACAAAAACTTTGGGTCCCGTGAATTGTGTACTTACCGAGAAAGGAAAGTGTTGTTTGTCTCGACTGTCGACCTTTCAGTTGATGACTCTTGGAAATTTCCTTCGGTCTTTCTAGTGGGTCATTCAACTTCTTGTCTTTCCTCGAGAACCTCGAGACCGGAACCTCCACCAACTCCCGGGTCGGAGGCTTTGAACTTCAAAACTAACGACTCAGTAATGTTGGCGGACCTCGACACACAACCGAGGTTCTTGACTACGACGATACCCCGATTACGACTCTCCACTCTCGTAGTCGGGTTCTTCTTCTACGATTGAGAAACCCACTTCCTCTACAGGGGAGACCACTGTCTGCACAAATAGACAAGACGACAACAAAAGTATGAATTTTTGTTGACGACTCCCAGACGATCATTCCAGGTTTTCTTCTTTACCTAAGTCACTTCACACCTTTCCTGTCCCCGAAACGTTTACAGGTAAAGTCAAGCGAGTCAATGGACGTAACGACAAACCCTAAGTCATTGGTACCGATTCAACTCCCGTTCTCACCTTTGACCTCAACCTTAGTCCTCTTTCCTTTGGGGTCTGACTCTTTTGCTTCCACAGCGATTTCGGAACTGTCATGGCGAATTACCATGCATCCAGTGAGTTTCTTGGGGTCAAAGGAAGATATATCAATTCTTTTTTCGTAAGAATTGAGCGACACCACTTCTTATACTACTTTATCAAGTCTTCTTTTACTGGACAATAATATATGACGATATCTTTTTACATTCCATGATATCATTGTCATTCAAGTACATACCAAGTTTTGAGACGTTTTGTCCCACTTGTCATATTAAAATTCAATTTAACTAATCGTCACGAGTAGAAAAAAAAGTACTACCGCTGGTTATAAATCGAATAACATTAGACCCACAGAGAGTGCACACAACTTATATGGAGAAGAGTCATCAAAAACACCATATAAGAATCGAAAAACACATAAACACACAGGTACACACACGTATACACGTACGTATGTACATATCCATTTACTGGTTAAATATCCTCTATATTAAAATTTAAGTATTTTTTTAATCCTTTACACATTACTGGACTTAGGTATCCGTAACCCATAGGTCTTTCCTGTTCTTTTTATCGGAAAAGACACCTCTATCTGTCCAGGAATATTTCAAACGTCCGAAGTCTTTTGAGATCAGGCGTTACTACGATGACTGATCTTAAACTCAATTCGACCTTTCAACATAGTCATCCCAGAAATAAACATCATCGTCGTATCTAGCACTACTAACGGTGTGACTCAATGTAAACCACCCATCTATCTGGTCCTGATTTCCCACCTCAACTTAGTACTACCGTCCTCTTACACCGTCACTACCCTTGACCGAAAACTGTACCTCTGTAAACCCCAGTCTATGGATTAGAGGAACCTCTTCCTTTACCGTCGGGTGAGGTCAGCAGAACGGACCTCTTAGGGTACCTGACTCCTCGGACCACCCGATGTCAGGTGCCCAACGTTTCTCAGTCTCTACCGACTCACTGAAGTGAAAGTGAAAGAAAAGTGGACTAGAGGATCTATAAGTCGGTAGGTTAGATATTCTGTCTTTACTGGTCAGCAAGTCTCCCGTAAACACTACTTACTTATTTACTAAAACATTTGGCACAAAAAGAAATCCGTTATTCAGTACAGGTTGAGAAAACACTGGGGTACCCGATATCAGGTGGTCCGAGGAGACAGGTATGTGTTAAGAACCAGTTTGGGAACTGTGTTTTAACCTTAAGATGTCCATCAAACATATATTTCAAAGAAAGGAGAAACAGACCGAATTTTTAATCTTTCCGGAAGAATTAAGTCACATAAATAGATTAACAGTGTCTCCGTTTTCAGGGTTTATATTAGACTCTACATTCGTTTTGACCTCTCTTTTTCGATCAAAAGACATTTAATGGATTAAAGTATATGGTACCGAAGTAGTCTAAGAAAGAGTCTCGTTCGTCTCACGGGAAGGGTCCACAGTGGAGTGAATACGAATGTTGAAGATTTTACTATGACGTGTATTCATCGCTCTTCGTACATGTGGATAGGTATGCACCAACGTCTTTGTGTTAAGTCTACAGTCGTTCACCACAATTGTAACGGGAAATAGATTGTAGAGTAAAACAAGTGTCAGTCACTTTCCGACACATAAATAATTTGTGGATTGTCCATGTTCGTGACGTCAGAAACGACGCCCCCTACCTCTTCCTGAGAGGACGAGACGGAGAACCGACGTTAAGGACGTAAACCTGTCCCGTACGACGTCAGAAGTTCCGACGGAGGACCTCAAACCTGAACTACCAATTTGTCATAGTTCTCATGGGACTACCTCAGACTGGATACACCCCGACACAGTAACACATACTGGAAATAAATCAAGTTCTTGTATAACGTTTTCTACATTTTTAGGAACAAGGATAATTACATCGACTCGACTCGACAGTCACTACTCAGGCTAAGCCGAAACGATTGGGACGTGCCGACCATGGCGAACTGGGTCCATAAAGACAAGACGTTTCAGTCGGAAAGGGACACGTACTTCCCTCGTTCCAAAACAGGAAGTCTAACACCCAAGAAAGATAGGAGTATTACTTACCTACTTCAGATAAAATACCGAACGACGCTCCCTTCTGTTGTAGGTCCGAAGGACATAAAACTCCGGTACAAGGAATGTTAGATCTAGAGTAATCTCACTCTTCCTTTTCTCCCTACAGTCAACCAGTTTTACTGTTTGTGTTCAAGTGACCGGAAATGGTCCCGGAGTTCGTAGTCCTAAGTACCAATCTCATGACGTTCCTTTATTCCTTTAAAGAACACACTATACAGTGTCTAATATATCGGTCGTGTGAAGATCTTTTATGTGATTTAATATCAGTCAAGACAGTATATCAGTCACTTATATAAGATCCACAGTCCGTCATACGATTCATCTAATCTAAAAACAACTATAAAGAGTTTCTACCTATTTTACCATAGGAACAAGAATATAATGTCTACTACACTTTTTCACTGGGTAAAAAAACGAGGTATATGGTCAAGTGAAGTATCGAGTACACAAAAGAAGAGAGGGTACAAAACAACGACAAATCCAACGTTTGGGTCACGAAGAAATGTATTTAGGGATCTATGTCTGTCATATCTCGTTCGAAAGAGGTTTATGTTTAGTTTATTAGAACAAAGGTATTGTTTTGAGTGAGAAGGGTACCTTTCTACACCAGAGTCACAGAGGTTCCCTGGAGACTTCCCGGTTAAAGGACTTGGTCACCCAGGGACTATTTCATATAAGTCACGGTGTAAAACCCCCGGGGGACCTCCGTACGTATCGAACTCCATTTAGAGGTAATTTGAAACTGGCAACGGTTTCAGTATAACCTTATAAACTACCGTACCTCTCATTACCGTCACTACAATTTGACGACTTCAATGTCCTGTTCCTTGTTCACTTCTTTACTTTCCAGAGGGGACGTCGTAATTTATCCTTCATCGTAACCCGACATAAATGTCTTCCATGAGAAACTCTTCATACAGAGTTGTACAAAGAGGTAAGTAATCAATACATCGAAACGCGTCTAATGGAAATATGGGTATAAAAGAATAGAGTGGAACATCCTAATAATATTTTTCTCATTCCTTTTTATAAATATTTCCTGGATCTTGTCTATAATCTTAAATCAGTCACGAGTTATTTTCTATAGAGTATTATTGTTATCGATATAAGTAGCTGTATTATTATTAATCATCACGATTATCATAGCGAATACCATCATCAAATCGCTGGAGTCAAACGTGCATTTGGAAGGACGTGAGGCGTCATGGTCTCCAATATGTTTAACGGTGGAGTGTAGTTACTTGTCTTTTCGTTTATACGTACAGACAGACCGGTATTTTTATACTTTCTCCCCTCCTTTTAATAGAAAGTCGTCGCGACTACAGTCACCCCTTGTATAACTACCTTTTTCTCACTAAACACCGTCTCTGATCTCTTTGTTTCTACTGGTTCAGTCTTAAAGTACTCGACTCCTTAAGAAAGAATTCAGTCTAGGATTTTACAACACTCGAACCCCTATGTCAAGTTACGAACCGATATTTGTCCTCTTTCCCAGTGTAAAACTTTCTAAAAAACTATTTTTCTTTTGGTAGAAGGAAACTGAAGTAGGACTGTTTCTCTTTTCTTTTAAAGTTGAGACGGAAAATAAAGTAGGGACATTTTAAAGAGATCGAAAATATAAATTACATCTATAAAGTCCCTAATAAAAAAAGGTCATATACCAAAAGACCGACAAGGAAAACAATTATATATACTCGTTTTTACAGACGTAAAATTCACAAACTGTCACTTGATAAGGTCATACCCTCTAAATTTAGGAAATACAACCACGAAATCTGAAAATCGTGATATTAGTACAACATCCATTTTTCAGTGTTTTCCTTCCTGGTTCATTTATGTGTTACTAAGTCCCACATGAAGAAAACTTTTCACTAAACTTACTTTTAGAAACATATATGGGCCTTAGAACGTCTATGGACTATACTTTGTTCACAAAGTAATCTCTTTTCAAAAGGAATGTCTGACTCTGTTTACAAACCTATCGTTTCGTTCTTTACACACTTCACGTTCGTAAACCTTGTTAGTACAATCATTTCCGTTTCAGAAAGGAATTTTGGACTTTTGTCCGTTTATTAATCATTGTGTGTCTTACCACCCAAACGACAAAAAAAAGGGACAACCTCTGTAAGTGATACATATCACTTTTAATTGTATGACTTATACTTATGTGCGTTCCTATTTTGAGAGGAACGGGAAGAAGTCTTCCTTTCGGTACAAATTATACACTGAAAACGAGTTCTAGAAAGTAGACGGTCCTTTGGACTTGATACTAATGTGCAATTTGTAAAATGGTTGGTTCGACAAGACTAAGGTCACGGGTAGACGTATACACGTACGTCCAACGTAAAAAAAACCATACAGAGACCTGACGTCAGTAAGAGTACTGGACCTCAGAGTTCTTGTTCACCGACTCAAGAAGGACGCAAGTAGTCTAGCTGAGATGCAGGAAATAGAGAAAAACGAAGAAACTAGACAGACTAAAAGTCAGAGTTCAGACCAAAAGCAGAGTAGAGAGGGTAGTGATATCCGGGACCACGTGAAAAGGGTTCAAATCTGATTTACCTTAAGACAAGAGGGATAGACCCTATACAAAAAGAGGGTTCTGAGTAAACTGGCTCCCCTTTTTATGTGTGTGTGTATACTTGTGCACATGTATTTATGGTCTTTAAGTGTGTGTGTGTATGTATAGATATATATACATATGTGTGTATATATACTCACACATACACATATATAACATATATACCCGAAAGGATCACCAAGTCACCATTTCTTAGGTGGACGCTTATGTCCTCTATGTCCAAACTAGGACCCATTCCTTCTAGGAGACCTCTTCCTTTACCGTTGGGTGAGGTCATAAGAATGAACCCTTTAGGGCACCTGTCTCCTCGGACCACGCGACGTCAGATACCCCAGTGTTCTCAACCTGTACTGACTCACTGATGTATCGCACCGTAGCTCACACACACACACACACACACACACACACACACACACACACACACACAGATACACCTAGATGAGGAGTTAGCTTCTTGATTCAGAACCTAGACTCTGTTCTGGGGAAAACGCATTTATTTAGTCTCAAGAGTCACCTACGAAAACACCTAATACGTACGAAACGAAGACACCAGTAAAGTTAACGCGGCAAACAAGTTACACAAATGGCTTGTGGATCATTCAAATGATAATATAATCAATGTTACACCTTTTGTTTCAACATGTGTTACCCTAAAAAAAGGGGAACTTGAACGTCAACCATTCTTTTTCAATACCCTAATTGGGGGACTTTCCGGAACTTTCCTTTAGTGTTTTAATCGTGTTCTCGACAGCACTTGGCTAGTCGTACGACGGTGTCTCCAGACGACCCTCGAGGTGTCAACACTGTTCCCTCATAGTAATAAAGGTCCTATGTCTCCTCCTTTAACTCTGAGTCTCCTGAAACTACACGGGATCCTTCACTCAGTAATGGACGTCATGAACTGCGTACAGATCCACGAAGACCGAGACTCGGACTCACGGACCTAAGGAGGGTAGGACTTGAATTAGGACGGTTCGTGAATTTCGGCATATGTCACGAAAGACAAAAAGAGACAAAATCTCCACAGACACGAGAATACCCACTTATACCAAAAGACAAAACGATATTATACAACATGGAAGTCAACAAATGGACCTGAAGAAAGGAAAGGACGGTCACTAGTAACATTTCTCCTGAACCTTTGTTTCCGTGCTTCGGAGTAGAGAGATCACAGGAGTGAAAGAGTAGGAGCAGTTCTAGACTTATGCAGGGAAAAGAGAAAAGACCTTCTCCTCGATCACGAAAGATGTCTACCCGACGGCCCGTCTGTCTACCAGGCTTGGAGAGATTGCCACACAAGATCTCTCTTCGTACAGATACTCGACGGTCGAGTCCTACCTTACCGTGAACCACGTCGGTAGTTCTCAACGATCCTTCCGACGAGACACTGGAAGGGTCAAGAAATTAAACCTCAAGAACCTCTAAACTCCCCGTGAAAAAGACGACATTCATCTACCACCAAAGAGAAGGAATGTTCGATCTCCCTACTATCAAGGTGTTGTTATGTAAATCTTTAAACGGTCAATGGAAATACCTAGCAGTAAAAAAGAACTGAAAGTTTAACCTAGGTTCCACTCTTAGGTCCTCTTTGTCTTCCCTATGAGAGGTTTCTACGACAACAACGACAAATCAGTGATTCAGTACGGGCTGAGAAACATTTGGGTACCTGCCATCGGGTGGTCCGAAGAGACAGGTACCCTAAGAGGTCCATTCTTATGACCTCTCCCAACGGTAAGGAAGAGACCCCTAGAAGAACTGGTTCCCTAACTTAGACTCAGAGGACGTAATGTCTATCTAAGAAGTGGAGACTCGGTGACCCCTTGTATGAGAAACTTCTACCAGTCGAAATTAAGACTCGTACAGTAGATGAACTCCTTCGGTGTCTCCAAAGACGAGTAGTTCTCCCTCGGCAAGTTAGTTTAACTGAGAAGTCATTAATGACAGGGAGAGATCCCAACCCCTCCTCTACACGTTCATGTCTCACCGGACGGTCCAACGACAAATTTAATGTGGAAATGAGACAGAGGACTACTCTTGTCTCTACACTCTAAGTCTTTGTCTTTTTTTTCCATATTAAAGGAGAAGGACAAACCCCGACTCATACTAAGGTCTTTTTGAATGTACATGGTGAGGTCATAAGAACGGACCTGTTAGGACACCTGTCTCCTCGGACCGTGCGATATCAAGAACCCCAGTGTTTTCTCACTCTCCCAGTCTGTGTTGACTCAATGACTCACGTGCGTATATGGTGGAGGTCCTCACCGATAACTAAAGTCCCAGGTCCTATATTCCTATATAAAGGGACAAGGACAGTAGAAAAGGGAACCGGGAAAATGGTTGACTTCCAGTGTCTTCTACGTTTTTTCAGTCACAACCCGTGGTCGAGGACAGTGACTATAAATAAGTCTGGTGGTAGAGTAGTCGATCGAACGATCTTGAACGATTAACGGACGGAGGGAGGGAGACCGAGAAATATGGGAATCACAGTAGGAGATGAGGTTCAAAAGACTATGGACAGAACCCAGATGGAAGAAGAAACCACTGCATAGGCTGACGAAAGTTTAGACGTGGAAAACAAGGTCAGAGTCCAGGTCTGTGAGTGTGCCAAAATACTGTTCGGTACTTCCTGGAGTAACAGAGACGAGAGAGGACGGAACGTCACACTTCGACATCATGAGTTCAGAGGACGGAAGAACGGTTCTCACTCCTCACCCTTGATGGAAAGTATTATTGAGGTTCAGAAAGGTCGAACCTTGGGATCAATATATAAAATGTTGATAAAATAAAGAGACAGTAAACTACATTTGTAGAAAGTTATTCCTATTATAAGGACAGACGTTTTAAACCTAGTACAATGTTGATTGTAATCAAATCGTAAACGACACACAGATCTTGGAATATAAATAATAGTTTTTACATTACTAGACTTTTTTTTAATATGTTTACAATTTCTATTTCTGTTGGAGTCTCTCCAATTTATTTACCGGTCCTAGTGTATTTTCTCCGGACCAACTTAGCCTATGGATACAAACCTGTATACCATAAACGGAAGATTCAATAAATTTTTTAATACATTATCAAAGGGAGTCTCCTCTTATGGACCCTAAAACAAACCTATGCATTCTTTTTCGAAACATTTGAAATTTCGAGATACGTTTACAATTAACAACGATACAAGATGGGATTCTAATAAATACCTACTGTGACGTATATAAATACATCGAGTCATATTGTTTATCGACTAATTCCCCGTTAGTAAAGAGTTAAAATTTCGTCTTTAAAACACCTACGAATACTTTATCGCGAGGTTTTCGTCTACACACACCGTCGGACCAACCATACAGACCACTTTATGTCATCTTGGACTGATTTAATGTGATTACTCAACCTCTGGGTAATGTTTAATAGTGTAAACGGGTTAATCACTTCCTCGTTACATCTCTTTTTTCTGAGGATCCCTTCGTTTTGACCATACCGTTCTTCTGTTTTGACGTTCATTCGCATTTTCTACGATTATTGTGTGTGGTGAGTCCTACGAGTAAACACACGTGTACTTGTGTGTGTGTGTGTGTGTGTTGGTGTGTAGGGAGACGTCATCCACTTCGACAATTGTAATCGTACTTTATATGTTTATAAACATGTTTTACCTAGAGACGCATGTATCTTTATCAACAAAGAAAGAGAGAGAGTCCTTTTTCGTTAGTTACCTTCAAGTAACAAAGTACCAAGGTTCTTTTGATAAAACAAAATTGACTTAGTCTTACACCAAATGTTAACCTTGTAACAATACACCATTTAACATCACGATGTAGATCAATTTAAAGTAATATGCGAAACTCCATATGGGATGGTAGGACTCGTGAAGTCATCCATAATAATGGAACCTTAGAACAGTGAATTTCAGGAAAGTAGATGATTCAAAAAGAATCTTCAGTAAGAAGTTTATAAGAGTCCGGGGAACGAAGGGTTTAAGAGAGTTATTTGGATAAACCCCCTGTTTTATTTTTCGTTCAACGGGTAGGTCGAAAAACACTAACTTTTTAGAGTAGAAAACTCTAGAGGCTCTTGTTACGTGTTAAATTTATTAATTCATATACAAAAGGTGTTACGAAATTGTCAAAGTCTTACCCGAATCCTCTTAAACATTAACCTTTGGTCCGTGAACGATCAATGTATAGGGTAAACAAAAATAACCAATGACTATTAACTAGGATACAGTCGTTATCTCCATTTGAATCTAAACAAGTTAAGAGTCATATTTATATTCACTCATTATAATGACAATACAAATTAAACGTCTACTCCTTTGACTTCGAATCTCTTGAATTCACAGAATGTCTATTATGATTCGATAATAGTCTCGACCCTCGACCCTAAACTTTTTTGTGTCTAGGACAAAGTTTCCTCTAATATGAGATGGTTCCTCAGTGTAAGTATCGTTCAATTACGATTTTAATACCGAAGGTTCAGGTCTAGTTGTATTAATTGTACTACCGAATGAAACTAACGGACGAAAAATACAAAATTTAAAAAAAAAAGACATTATGTAGATTTGAGTAATGACCTGACATTAACCTATAAGTTGTATCACAAAAACGAACTCAAAATTCAAAACATTGAAGTCTTAAGGAAAAATGAAATAAGATATGGATTACTGAAACGAACAATTTAAATTTTATCTAAAGTACGTGTATCAGGTCGTTCTTACATGAACAACGGAAAAACCATCCAACGTTTCCTGGTGTGAATAGTAACTGTGAGAGATCACTTTTCTTTTATACCGGTATTTAAGGTATATAGGACGATGTAGGTACGGTTTATTGAGGGTCTTTTTACACCTTAGACAGAAGAGTGGGGAACTTAGTCTACACTCTTTTTACTATAATATATTGGATGTTCCTATCCGGAATCCTTCGGAATAAAAAGAGGAAACCTCTCAACAGGACTCTAGTGGTTCTTTCTGTCACGTAGATCGGAGCACCTCCAGTGTCTCTCCTTTCGGCCGGACGTGGGAAAGAGGAGGATAGTACCTAGATTTCGGCCGAGGTCGACGGCCCTTACACTTATTCCGGCGGAACCAGAAAGGTAGAGTCGGAGAAGAGTCGATTCACATCGACGTACTCACTTAATTCCACTTTCCTCGTTTTGTCGACGGGTAGGTTATACCTCTTATCAATCTGTGTTCTTTAGAAATGCAAAGATACAGGACCGTACCAAAAAATGTGTCGATATCAATTAACCTTGTACCTGTTCGAATTCATAAGAACGCTGGAGTTCCCGACATCGGTCGGTCCGAGGAGACAGGAACCCTAAGAGGTCCATTCTCATGACCTCACCCAACGGTAAGAGAAGAGGTTCCCTAGAAGGACTGGGTCCCTAGCTTGGACCCAGTGGACGTAACGTCCGTCTAAGAAATGGTAGACTCGGTGGTCTCTTCAGGGTATCACACAGGGTATCTTAATCCCGAATGTTTGAAAATAGATATTTTAGACGAAGACGGGACGAGTACTGTCTGAGACGAGACTCCAAAAGGAATCGAGAGGATACGAAATGAAGTGTAAAATCACTGTTCACGAGTATTATATATGAGTTTCTTGTTTCCTTTTTCACTATTTGTTATGTCTGAGTAAGACAATTTCAACAAAGAAAAGTCACTAACCAAAGAAGATCCGAAAACAATTAACTAAAAGTCTAGCCAATAGGTTCACTCCCAACTTTGACACTCCTGACGAATCGTGGTAACAACTTCGTTTTTTCATTACACAACTTGATTTTTCGCAGGAACTGAACTTTATTTTTACCTTCAAGAAGGCAAAATATCGAGATGTTGAATCCCGCACAGTAAACGGGAAAGACTTTAGTCGAAGTAAGAAAGTAACTTATCCCTAGTATGGACGAAGTTTTCGTAAAAGAAGTTGCATTTTTTTAGACGTAGATATTCCAGTATATTAACAATCCATCGTAAAACTTCTATCTAACTGAGAATGTCTAATATGTCACATCTTTAGAGCACCGAATAAAGTATATGCTTTCTCCGTCGTTTTTCTCTCTTTTTACGGGTTCTTACAATACTTACTTTTAGTAGTGAAATTTTTTAAGAATAAAAATACTTTAATCGTTTCGTCATATGTAAAGATATTGTGAAAATCTTTTGTCAAATTGAAATACATAACATCCAGTATCTTAACCTCGTCCTTAACCGTTGGGTGAGGTCATACAGAACAGACCTCTTAGGGTACCTGTTTCCTCAGACCACCCGACGTCAACTACCCCAGAGTGTCTCAACCTGTACTAACTTCACTGAATCGTGTCGTTTCGTGTCCAGTATCTTAACAAGGAAATAAAACTAAGGAAAGACCTTGAGATAGGATTCCTTTATACCTTTTACACTATACGTGTTTATACGAGTATTTAACAAGTAACGTATTTTTTATATTATCTCGGTGTACGGTATGTTTTTCTATACCCATTTTTATTAATATGTACCTATATTCCGTCGATAATTTTAAATATTGGATCTTCTGAAACATATTATCGTTGATATATTTCTTTCATCCGTACGTATACATTTAAATTTTCTGACTTATCGTCATATGACTGTATGATTATCCCCAACATAATACAAAGACAAAAAGAAGTGAAAGGATTCACCAAAATAAAGACTTTCGTCTTCTACAAACCTGGACGATTATATTGGGAACCGTCGTTTATTGTCATTAGACTAAGATCTTCGGATTTAATTAACATTAAATTTAAACGGTGAATTACCCTTCAGGTCGTTAAGATCCGGAACCAAGGTACTGAATTATAGTAGTCCCGGTCCCTAAGACAGCCGTAAATAGTAAACAAACGACCTACTAGTGACTTCAAGAATAGGAGATCAGATGTAAGTTCCGTCTTTCTTACTTCTCTCTCTTCTATGTCCAGTCGATGTAGCTAGAGAAAAAATCGAGTTCTATTTCTTTTGGGGATCAAATTCAGAGACTAACTCCTATGTCACGTCTACCAGTAGGGATGGACCTCCGACCCTTTCTCACCAGGGTCATCCTTCTGAAGGCATCCGGAGTAGAGATCTCCTTCAGGGTCAAGAGACACACAGAGACAGAGTCGGTCGAACGGAAGATGTCTTGTGATGACAAACAAAAAGGCGGGATGGAGATGGAAGGAGGAGTCAGACATTCTGATTGTGTTTCTTTTACCTTCTCGACCTTTTCCTTTCCTCAAACTCGGAGGTAGGAACTAGGTTTTATGAACAAAAACAAACTAGTGGTTCAGGACAGACTGAGGAACACTGGGGACGGGACGTTGTGCGGTCCGAAGGGACAGGAAGTGACAGAGGACCTCAAACGAGTCTAAGTACAGGTAACTCAGCCACTACGGTAGGTTTGTAGAGTAGAAGACCACGGTAGAAGAGGAAACGGAAGCTAGAAAGGGTCGTAATCCCAGAAAAGGTTACTCAGTAAAGAAGCGTAGTCCACCGGTTTCATAACCTGAAACTCAAAGTCGAAGTCGTAGTCCGGAGGGTCACTTATAAGTCCCAACTAAAGGAAATACTAACTGACCAAACTAGAGGAACTACAGATTCCCTGAGAGTTCTCAGAAGAGATCGTATGAACTGAGACGAATTCTGTGTGTCTAAGGGACTCTTACAAAATCGTCACTTATGTAGACTACACACAGAGTTAGGGGTATGTCGAGGATACAACTCAAAGAGATCAGTGCGTATAGTTCATCAGAACTTTAGAAACGGGGTCTCTTTTGACCTACAAATACTGAGTAAATCATAGACTCGTAATGGCAGTGTTTCTCAATTGATCGTGGAGGGGGTGATATTAATCTATCGTAGAAACCAAATCCCTATTTCGGAAAATTCAGACGTATAAAAAATACACATCCCACAACGAAAGGTCATCGACAGTAAACTAAAGACTACCGTCAAAATGTATCAAGAAAACTACTACTTTTTCCTTTTTACTTTTACCCTTCCTTTGGTATTGAATCTGGAGATTTTATATAGACTTTAGCCAATGAAAGAATAAGTAGTGACCGGGGTCCAACCGAATGTAGTGACAACCGAATGTGGTACAGTTATTATAAAGAAGAGGGAAAGTGAGGACAAAGGAAATTAGTTAGGAGATATCTAATTTGTCTTTATATATATATATATAAGTTTTTACAGTTAGTGAACGAAGTTGTCTGGTTGTAATTATTACGGTTAATTAAATTTCGTGGAGAATCGTAAATATTACTTTTACCCCGGGAATGAGTACTATGAGTCCACAAATAAGTCGGACCTCAACCAGTAGGGAGTGACAGGAACCCCCTAACAGAGATCTTGTGGGAGGAGACGTGGTTTAGGGACCTACGAACTCAGGAATTATATTTTATCGTACCACCCCAAAACACGGACGAACGAACACAGACTGAGAAACACTAGGGTACCTAACACCGGGTGGACCGACGAGAGAGTAACCCTTTAGTTACCCTAAAAAAGTCCGTTCTTATAACCTCACCCCACGGTAAATGAGAAGGTCCCCTAGAAGGGTTGGGTCCCTAGTTTGGGTGCAGAGGATGTAACGTCCGTCTAAGAAACGGTGACTCGGCGGACCCTCGGGGTATTTTATCGTGGTATAAACGGATTGGATTCGTTGTAGGAGGGTATATGAAATTTAGTAACGATCTATTAGACATTGTATTACATTTACGATATAAAGACAAGTTAAGTCAACGAGTCAACACAGGTTAAGAAAGGCTGGGGTCCTTGTCGTCGTGTGGTCCGAAGGGACAGGTAGTAGTTGAAGACCTCGAACGGGTTTGAGTACAGGTAGCTCAGTCACTACGGTAGGTTGGTAGAGTAGGAGACATTAGGGGAAGAGGAGGATAGAAGTTATAAAGGGTCCTAGTCGCAGAAAAAATTACTCAGTCAAGAAGTGTAGTCCACTGGTTTCATAAAGTGAGTTCACAAAGTCTCAGAAAGGTTACTGTTAAGTCCTGACTAAAGGAAATCCCAACTGACAAAACTAAAGGAACTTCAGGTTGACTAAGAGTTCTCAGAAGAGGTTGTAGTATCAAGTTTTCGTAGTCAAGAAACCGTGAGTCGAAAGAAACACCAGGTATAGAGTGTAGGTATGTAGTCAAGTCAAGTCAGAGAGTCAGTACAGACTGAGAAACACTGGGACACCTGACGTCGTGTGGTCTGAAGGGACGGGTAGTTGTTGAGGACCTCGAACGGGTTTGAGTACACGTAGCTCAGTCACTACGGTAGGTTGGTAGAGTAGGAAACAGCAGGGGGAGAGGAGGGTGGAAGTCAGAAAGGGTCCTAAATCCCAGAAAAGGTCACTCAGTCAAGAAGTGTAGTCCGCCCGTTTCATAACCTCAAAGTCGAAGTCGTTGTCAGGAAGACTATTTATAAGTCCTGAATAAAGGAAATCCTACCTGACCAACCTAGAGGAACGTCCGGTTTCTTGAGAGTTCTTAGAAGAGGTTGTGGTGTCAAGTTTTCGTAGTTAGGAAACCGGAGTCGAAAGAAATACCAGGTTGAAAGTATAGGTAGGTACTGATGACCTTTTAGTATCGAAACTGCTCTACCTGAAAACAACCGTTTCATTACAGAGACGAAAATTATACGATAGATCCAACCAGTATTGAAAAGAAGGTTCCACGTTCGTAGAAAATTAAAGTACCGATCTCGGTGGTAGATGTCACTAAAACCTCGGGGGGTTTTATTTCAGAGTGACAAAGGTAACTAAGGAGTACATAAATGATACTTCATTACCCTGGCCTACGGTCCAAGGGTCAAAAAAGTTACAACTCAAAATTTGGTTGAAAAAGTGAGAGGAGAAAGTGAAAGTAGTTCTCCGAGAAATCAAAGAGAAACGAAAGACGGTATTCTCACCACAATAGACGTATACACTCCAATAACTATAAAGAGAGCCGTGAGAACTAAGGTCGAACACGAAGTAGGTCGGATCGTAAAGTGTATTAGATGAGACGTATATTCAATTTATTCGTCCCACTGTTATATGTCGGAACTGTATGAGGAAAGGGTTAAATATTTATGATATAGTTCTGATACTTTTATCAACGACGTTCACTTTCACTTCAGTGAGTCAGCACAGGTTGAGAAACACTGGGGTACCTGACATCGGATGGTCCGAGGAGACAGGTACCCTAAAAGGTCCGTTCTCTTGACCTCAACCCACGGTAAAGGAAGTGGTGGTCCCTTCAGTACATGTAAACTTAAACATTTTTCATAATAACAAGGTACCATCCTACTTAAATGTCTACACCTTAGGGACCTATCCCTCTGACTACCATATGTCAACTGAGAGTTTGATGTACCACCAATCTCCGTGGTTGCGAACGTCTCAACTCTTCGGTACATATTAAAATATCAACCGGGAGACATAGGTGACAAAGTTGGTTGATACCTAACACAGTGACACATCATGTATCACTTTTTTAAGAGGATATTTCACTAGATGGGTCAAGTTTGGGACATCAAGTTTACAGTTCACATATAGTTTAATTCCTTACTAATCTATTACCCATTTTCATCAAGACCACCAATCCTTCTCAGATATTTTCCACTCCCGATTCCGACCTTTTTAACTCAGACCTCCTCCCGTACCGTCAGGTAAGGTTATAAGAACGGACCTCTCGGGGGTACCTGTCTCCTCGGACCGTCCGAGATCAAGTATCTCAGTGCCTCTGGACCTGTACTGACTTCGTTGAACGTGTATGTGTCTTCCGACCCTTTTATTCAGTCTCGGTCTTTAAGTTTCCGGAACTCACCATACAATTAACTGAACTTTAGATGAACAAAAAGAGGTGAAGTAGAGAGCGGTAAGAAAGAAAGGAGTGTCTGGAGATCGGAACAATCATAAGACTCTCGGGGTATCCGTAAATGGAACCAAACAAAGGAAAAGCCACAATCTAGAGTTAAATCGTGGAAGCCCCTCTTCGAAAGGGGTAGATCAATTAATTCGATCCTGAGGGGTATGTCGCAAGACATACTAGAAGGTAGAGTCGAGAACCAATAAAAACTCTTAAACATAATAAGAGACATAGGGAGTTAACAGGATACAAACGAGACAGTTATGGTAATTCTACATTCTAGACACTCTAGTCCTTGGAAGAAGTGATACACAGAACAGCCCAACTTTATGTTATCTAAATGATATTTATAGGTAAATTAGTAAATTTACTTAATACCACCAGATCTGTGGTTTATTATTTTACTTAGATTCGCCGTCCACGTCACGGACGATTACAATAAACGAACTTTTAACAACGAGAGAAAGAGAAAAATATGTCAAGGGGATGAAACAAAGTATTCCGACACTCGAGGAGATTCCGTCCATAGTATAATACGACTAGAAAGTAGGGGTGCAGAAGATATAAGAGACCGTGTTTCTTCAGTCCCCTAAAACAAATTTTTTTCCTTCTTCTGATTTACTACCTTACTTACCTCTCTGAGAATATTTGTTTATTATCTGTAAACTGTTCCCGTTTTCTGTAAGATGTCCTTATTCCAAATCTTAACAGTTGTTTCAAGATCTCTACTCAAGTGTTTTCCGAACGTCCTGGATACTCCTATACTTAACATAGGTGGAAAAGAGGGGAACCCACGAAGGGATCACCGAGTCTGCCATTTCGCAGACAGACTTTACGTCCTCTGGGCCCAAGTTAGGGACCCAACCCTTCTAGGGGACCTCTTCCTTTACCGTCGGGTGAGGTCATAAGAACGGACCTTTTAGGGTACCTGGTGCCTCGGACCATCCGATGGCAGGTGCCCCAGCGTTTGTCAGCCTGTGCTGACTCGCTGAAGTGAAAAGTGACAAGAGGGGAACTTAAGGATAACTTAGGGACCATGTTTCCCGTCAAGGACCTTGTACACACACATATACTCTCTCTCTCTCTGTTTGTACCTTTCTTCGACTCACACACCAACCTTTCATTCTGTCACTTTCAAACTCCTAATATACCTTTTCCATTTACTAGCAAGTTTCCGCGATCCGACTTGTTGATTAATCAAACTCTGAATAGAACAGTCGTCACCCACCGGAAACTTGTAAAAATAATATGACCGTCTCTAGTCAATTGAGTCCTGCGACGTCATCACAACCCCCGTTTTTAAACACAGTCCAGAGTATTCTAGGTTAGAGATTATTACAGGTAAAGACCTTCGAGTCGATCACGAATGTTGAACAGGAGAATACAACGTAAAACCTTATCATAGAAAAGACAATTTTTAACCTTTCTTAACTCATAGAATCCAGTCATATCTCTCCGATTGAAATTTATTAATGTATACCGTACCACGGAAAGTAAATCAGTACGTAGTCTAAAACTCTAAATAACCTAATATTTTGATTTTGGACAATATCTTGTTAACCGGTACGAAGAAGAGGGAAGAATTTACGGTCTATAACTTTGAAGTTAAACTTCCAATTTTCATCAAAATCCCTGAGGACTTTCTACTCATCGACAGGTAAGTCGAGTACCCTTTGTGACCGTATCCAGTAAACCCTTACCAGATACCAGACGTTCCTCTCTACCGAACCTCTTCACCTTAAATCTTGGACTTGTACCAATCGAAACGAAAATGTTCATCCCCAATCCCAACACGTTATATAAGAGATACCACTAATACTAGTGAATCTTCTATAGACATGTTGTAGTCCGTTACCTGAGTAAAGACATTCTCTAAGAGACGAAAAAGACCAGTTCAAGTATCTTTAATGTTGGTGAAACCCTGAGCCTGTTTGTCCCCAAACAACGAAGTTCGTCAAAGGGGTCCCCACCCAGATGGAGAGATATTTACTCTGACTGGTGTGCCATGACCTTAACCAACATATTCTTTATTTTTTAATCACTCTTATACACATAAGAATCAGACCCCACCCTCACTGACGAATTTTTTACCCATTACATTGAAAGAAGACACAATGTCGGAATGGAAGTCCCCGTTTATGGTCCCACAGAATCTCTCCGTCCCTAAAGGTTCCTATAAAAACCTGAAGACGGAGAATTCGTAATTGAAAGAAGTGACCAACAGGAAGTAGAACGACCTTTAGGGTCAAAACAGGATTTACGGATAGTTTTATTGTCCTTTTGGTTTCTCTTATTTAATTAAGACTGTTTATAACCCTATTTATTGTATCAGGACGACGAAACCCCACCGTGTCACCATTTCTTAGACGGACGGTTTCGTCCACTACATCCTCTGACACTCAACCTAGGGACCTAACCCATCTAGGGGGCCTCCTCCCGTTCCATTGGCTGAGGTCATAAGATCGGATCTTTTAAGGTACCTGGCTCTTCGAACTCCCAATGTTAAGTACCCCAGTGTTTCTTAACCGGTACTGACTCGTACGTGTGTGTGTACATGTACTAGTGAAATATTTCAACGGTAAAAGTTTTTCGTTCTATAATGACATACAAATCTCTTTCTGCACAAGGATCCAGAAGATAGCAACCCTTTGTAAAGTTCGATAAAAAGAAAATGTTTCCATATACTTTAATTATAAACTTCTTCAATTTTTCCTAACATAATTTGTTGGTACAAATTAAAATAAATTAAGTAACAAAAATTTTAGATAAACTGATATCTTGTGATAAAAATACTTTGTAGACAATTGTAAATCGTTTAATAATCACGAGATGCTTTGGGTAAACCCTTTACTACCGGATGTATTATTAACAGAATACTTACCTTTACATAAATAACCGTTTATGAGCACACTGAGAGTCCACTTGTACACTTCTATTTTGTAGATTATCGTATTTAAAGACTCTTCGTAATTCCATATCTATGGATCAGTAAATTAAATAAATACAAAAAATGAAAAATAAAATATAATATCAACTAACTACTATAACACTATCAAATTCCATATGTCGTTTCACTAAGTCAATATGTTCGTAGACAAGAAAAAGTTTAATCGAAGGATATATACAACAATGGATTATAACTCGTCTCAAGGGACAAAGTATGTAATCTAGGACAACCAACCAATAGACAGAATTTATATCGTCATATATGTACAGTTGGGGTGTGAGGGGTTTATAGGGAAGGGACGTGGGAAGGGGGAACTATCAGTAGTCAAACAAGAGATTCAGACAATTCAGACAAAGACAAAATATTTATTCGAGTAAACATAGTAAATAAATTTTTAACACAGATATTAATCATAGAATACTATAAAAAGAAAGAGACACACTGGATACTAGTAGAGATCCAGGTAGGAACAACGACGTTTACCGTAACAAAGTAAGAAAAGTTAACGACTCATTATAGGGTAACATATACACATGGTATAGAAGAAATGGGTAAGGAGACAACTACCTGTAATTCAAGGAAGGTACAGAACCGACAGTATTATGGTCAATAAATTTTGTTATGTACATCTCGTTGACCAACTTCGAACTAAGAATCATCATGAATCATTTGCAATTAGTGATCATTTAGTCTTTTAAGTATGACTCTTTACCTATAGATTAATATAGATTAATAGATCATATCTACTTGGTCAAGAGAAAACGTCACTTTATATTTCAGACGATCTCACATTATTAACCACAGTTTCAGACTCTCCCGTCACTAGGACTTAGACACAAATAGTTAAGAGAAATTATATATCATTTGAATAGGTATCTTTATCATCATAGAGATATTTTATAATGACCTGAGTGTAAGATTATGTAAGATTATAATTACAAAGAACGTACATGTTGTATGACATACGTTATTATCGGTGAATCTTAATATCGTAATAGAAATCAGGAAGTTTTATCCATTACAAAAACCACTAAAACTTACGTTATTACCCGTACTGGTAATAGGATAGATTCACCGTCAGGTCATCGTCTCTGGAACACATGAGAAATAAAGGTGGGTCAGGGAACCTCCAACCGACGGAGGGATCTTCCCCAGTCGAGAGACACCGTCTTCTGGTTCTCCTAGGTGACCGCAGAATCTACGTCCTATTGACCCTTGACGTAGGTCTATGACAAAGAAAGGGGTTGTGGAGTCGGACTTTTGTTTTGTTTTGTTTTTCGTCCGTTCTTATCTTTCACATAAGAATCGGTTCGGTCGTACGATACTTACGCCATAATGGTCGACGAGTGCCTCGGTGTCGACTCGCCTAGACGTCGGAAGTTCGACGGGGTGTAAGAGGAGAATTATGACTACCCTCTTTTAGGGGCGTAGGAAAGGTTCGTCCTTCAGACTGAAGGGGTTCGACATAGATTCTGCTCCTACGAGAGGAAAGATTAGAGGCTCACCTTCGAGGATCCTGTGTCGACCATCCTCATAGGAATCCGCATACCCTTATCATTACATAAGAAGACAAACGTCGCTGGTGAAGGCGCACGTAACATAGTAGACCCGGACTCTGATGGCCTACTTCTACTAAAACGTCTATTGCTTTCAGTCCGAGTCCCTTTGGTTCACTGAACTCACAACTGGCACGCAGCAGTTTCAGAGTCTATTTGTTTACTTTCCGTTACTTTCAGAAAGTTTGATATAGGAAATGTTTTGTAGACCCGTTAGATAAGTTGTCTAAAGATCCGGATATAAGGGAGTGGGGGTCGGGATGATTTTTACCTCTAAGACGTCAAAACCCGTATCCCACAATAGTTTATTACACCTTCGAATATTTCATAGAATACAGTTACGAAAAATTTAAAATTATACAAATGTTTATTGACTCCCCAGACCTCTCCCAGTCAAGTCAAGTCAACGAGTTGACACAGGCTGAGAAACACTGGGGTACCTGACATCGTACGGTCTGACGGGATAGGAAGTGACAGAGGGCCTCGAACGAGTTTAAGTACAAGTAACTCAACTACTACGGTAGGTTGGTAGAGTAGGAGACAACAGGGGAACAGGAGGACGGAAGTCAAAAAGGGTTGTAGTCCCAGAAAATTTCACTCAGTTAAGAAGCGTAGTCCACCGGTTTTATAACCTCGAAGTCGTAGTCAGGAAGGTTACTTATAAGTCCTGACTAAAGGTAATCCTAACCGGACTCTCACGCGTATAGATCCTTCTAGGGTCCTCTACCACCGGTTAGGACGTCTTGATACTTGATAATAAGGTCATTGAACCGTGGTCGAGAAAGACCACCCTTACCTGGACCTAGGTGTGCACGTCTTTTTAATACAGTTCCTAAAGAGATGGAGGGTTAATAAATCATTCAAGTCAGTAACTTGGTTGTGAACCTAGACCGTACGAAAAATCCGGTCCTTCCTATAATCTTTACATCTTAATAGTCATTAATCTCCGTTGTAAGTCTTTTCTTTTATTGTCGATGAATCTTCCTTCGGACTAAATCTTGTATGTAATCAAAAGAAGAGAGTCCTAGTGACCCAAATCAAATTTAATAGTATTTCTAATGTATCTTTAGTACTCACCGTCCGTACTGATCTGAATAACTCCCTTTCTCTTTACTTTACGATCTACGTCACCTTAACTACACCAACAAAGAAAATTTTGTTTTTTTTACGTATGACACCTACTCGTCCTTTTTGTTCCGATATCCAAAGTGTTATTCTTAAAGTATTTGAAAGTTCAAGATCACAAAAGACCTTCAAATGTAATAAAAGGGGAAGACTCTATAACCCGACAGTCGACCCCTGTATCCTTACAAAATACCCCCGTAACTCTCCTGTAGTACACTACAGGACACTTTAGGGAGAAGTAGGAATATGTGACGGGTAGGAGAGATACGTAGAGAATCTCGTCGACTTCATATATGTACAATAAGGTGACAACAATGACTAAACGTTAGAGTTCCTCAAAGTCCATCTCCACCTGTTAAAAGATACCCAATCTTGTATCAAACCCATTACGAATATTTCTATCAGACTGAACTAGTATTACGAAGGGAGAGAAAACGATAACTGTATTTTATTACGGTCCGAACTAAAAATACAGTAATGTCACCCAAATTACATCACTACTTCACTTTCCCAACTTAAAATCTTGAGTAGGTCTCTCGTACCTAGTACTCCTACCATGATATCCCTTCGAAGTACACACACGTACTCGTACAATTTAACAAAAATTAAGTAAAAGTGGGATGACGAAATGAATTAAAAATAAAAGAAAAAGAGATGAAGAGGGTGAAAGTTTTAATATTTTATTTGAGATTTAGTGAACCAAAAGATTTTCCGACTATGGATGTTGTAAGAAAGTCAATAATTTTAGTCCAGTAAAGACCACATTAACATCAGACTACTGTCGTCACAGGGACACGGAAGTCCTTTTGTAATCAAATTAAGAAGAGAGAATAATCTGAACGGTTGAAGATAAGAACGAGTAAGGATCTGAAACTGGTTGACTAAGTGTGAATTCACATTTACTGACTATTCCCTGGTAATATAGAGGAGTGAGTGCCTTTGAACCTAAAACTATATCTTTATTTTGGAATATTAGTACAAAAGTGACGGATTATTCCGTAAAGACTACACTATTTTAACCGCTTCATCCACCAGGGAAAAACTTATTTCGTCCTTAGGACTTTAGAATGACATCTAACACTAAATCAATTAAGTGAAACCAAAAACAAAACTAAAACCTTAATAATAAATGATAGAGGAAATAAAAGTAGAACTTTTAAAGGTCTGGGGTTTATATCGTTCAATATGTGAAAATACGTATTACATGGTCGAATCGGATTGAAAAGGGTGACCAATGGTGGGAAAGACCGTGTCTTAGTTACTGGGGAAACCCCTTTTCTCAGGTAAAAACGTAAAAAGAAGGTCCAAAGTATGAGGACCTAGGTTGGTGATCTACAGAGACATTAATGTCCGACCTGGTTTAGTCTCGCGCACCGGATGGTGTCTTCGTTTGCACCCGGAATCTGTCTGAATAGGGGTTTAAGATTTATGGACAAAGGTGATTTCATTTTACCAGAATTTATGTGGATTCCACCGTGGAGATTTCTTACTCAATGAACCAATGGAAAAAGCACTGAATTATCCTTGTCTTAATCCAGGTAGTTAAGAGTTCTCTTTGGTTATCCATTCATCATTTCGGGACACAAAGTCCATCCCCACACGTACACACACTCACACACACACACACACACACACACACACTCATAAGAACACGGGGAAGTATGTGCGTGAGAGTCCTTGGTACGAAAAACGTCCAACCACCTCTCTGTTTGTTAAAATCTCAGAATGTCGGTATACAAACATAGTCTTCTAAGCCTAATGGTCAGATTGAAAGTTTTACTTCGCCCACCACTGTTGTCCACCTTAACAGGACTCTAGAGATTATTTCGACGAGTAGTTTAATGTGCAAACAACTCCTGACCAATCCGAGTCTTTCTTCAGGGAAGGAAGGAAGGAGGGAGGGAGTAAGAGGGGGAGGGAGGAAAGGAGGGAAACAAAAGGACGAAAAGAAAGAAGGAAGGGAGGTAGACAGGCAGGAAGGAAGAGGCACGAAAAGAAAGTTTGAATTCAAATAGAATCCTTCATAGGTTCAAACACACGCATAACTCTGAAAAGGGTAGTATGTAAAACAACCTTCAACATTCCTTACACTCTCACATAGGACCAGTAAAATAAATAAATAAATAAATAAAAAAATTTAAAAAATAAAAAAAATTTAAAATTTTAGAAATTAAGAATGTACGCAAGGGTTTGTACTTGGGGGGAGGGTGGAGGGAGGGGTGTTGTAGAGAGACCCAGTAGGGGTACGTGGTCGGGGTTCGTTCGACGTGGGATGCAGTCTGTACCTGACCGCTAAGTTAAGAATGTACTGTCATATGTACAATCTTAAGGGTAAGAGGGTTTAGTAGGGTGGGAGAGGGAGAGGGAGACTCAGGTTTTCAGGCAATATGTGTAGACACAGAAAAAAGGACAGAACGTATGTCCCAGCAGTAACGGTAGAAGGATTTAAGGTATATATACACAATCATATGACATAACCACAAAAAGAAAGACCGAATGAAGTGAGACATATTAACCGAGGTCAAAGTAGGTAGAGTAGTCTTGACTAAGTTTACTTAAGAAAAATTGCCGACTCATTATGAGGTAACACATATACATGGTGTCGAAAGAATAGGTAAGTAGACGACTACCTGTAGATCCAACAAAGGTACAGGACCGATAATATTTGTCACGACGCTAGTAAAAAATTTTAGGATTACGAATTTATCATGGAGTGTACCATTCATCTAGGGGTCATTTACAACGACTTACCACTTACCTACTATTTCCAGTAGATAAATCCACCATCTTTACTCGTTTAAGTCCAATCGATATATTTACTCTACTTATTCATTAATTTGTCTGTCGTCACACATTCATATATATTTATGTATAAAAATTAGAAACTTTTTTCCTTCCTTTCATGAAACAAAAATTCTAAAACTAACCCAAAGGGACCACCAGATCACCCATTCTGAGGTACGAAGGTTACGTCCCCGTGTCAGAGTCAGGGACAGAACCATTGATCCTAGACCGTACGGAGTATCGTACCCGTTTTTCATTTGTTTGTTTTATTTTGTTGTGGTTTTGTTTCAAATGTTTCAGGAAATTTGAACAGACAATTATGTACGAAGATAGGTACCTTTCTACCCGGTGTTTTTAAATCACTTCAACTTTTTTACAATATATACTTAGATGGACAATCTCACACAAGGAGTACACTTAAGACACATAGTAAAGACATCACACCCCCCCTTTTTTTCATTCCACCCTTATTCATCTCGTATTTACAGGAACTATTGGAAGAGAGTTCTCATTTAAAAACATGTTTACATCCCCGTGAGTTTTCACAAACTTTTGTTATAGAAAAACATAACCCTATTGTGTAGAGGTAATATATTATTAGTATACGAAAGAATAATAAATACTCGTCCAAGAAAATATATTTTCTTGTATTTTTTCAACTTGGAACAAGGATAGACCGCATTTACTAATGTCTAAGGTGTACTTCTCTTCCCCTAGTTTGTAGACAAACGTACGTCTCGGAAAATATAACCACTAAGGGGTACATAAACCAGTCATCGAGTATACAGTGGTACTAGAGGAAACTTAGAGACTTTCTATCGGTAAAGGACTTCCGTTCATGTTATCAGCAGATCCTGGACCGTGTGTCGTCAGACTCAAGTAAGAAATCGATAGACTTTCACTGGTTTTAAACAATTTTTGAGGTACTGAATGAAGGAAAGGATCAAATTTCCTTCTTTGTTTCCTCACACCATAAAAATGAAGGCCTCCCATATTGTCACTGACACTCTCGATTGTCAATGGTCGGTAAATGATACTCAACATTTAGTGTGTCATTACGTAAAAAACTTTTTATCGTAAACAACTCACGGAAAATACATGGTCGACAACGACCAGAAACTCCAAACGTTAGTAATACAGTAAGTAGAAGTTTTGGTTGGGGTGAGGACGATAACCTGAGACTCCGTGTATTTCCACTTCCCTGAACAATCATTCACAGTTTTAACCTGAAGGTAAGTCTGTCAACTTAAGACGTCCAACCTACCACACGGGGTACGTTGTTAACGAAGGAATACAGGTCAGATTGACAACATTGGTAAAATTGTCCATCCTAACTAGGAGAGGTTGACGGATAATATGTGTAGTGACAGACGGGTCGAATCGGTCTTACGACAACGGAACGAAACTCCCGTAAGGAGAAAAGGGAAGAGTGGAGTGGTCCCGGAATAAGTGAAATTTCTAGTCAACCTAGCGTTTATGACCCGCCTACACCTTATTATCAGAAGAGGTATGTGGTGACACAAGAAACGGGAAGACGTGTCCCATAGAAAGTAGTCAAGTCGAGTCAGCAAGTCAACACAGGTTGAGAAACACTGGGGTATTTAACGTCGTGCGGTCCGGAGGGAAAGGTAGTGGTCGAGGGTCTTAAATGAGTTTGAATCCAGGTAATTCAGTCACTACGGTGTTCGTCTTAGCAAGACCGGTATAAGTACGATAAAGGGACCCCTGGTTTTCACTACGGGGTTCGAACCCGTGGCTCCATTGTCTAGTGTATTAGTCGTAAGTAAATCGGCAACTAGGGTATTTCATTCTCGTCCAGCGTCCCCAAAGATCTACGTCGGTGCTCAACACCACTATGGTCAAAAGAAGTGGTTTGGATGACATAAGGGTTGAAGAATAAGACACTACCGTACCCAGAGAGACTGTGTAAAGAAGAGAACGAAGACTTTAAACCAGTGTTGATCCGTCAGGATAGTTCACAATCACTAAATTGGACAGGATGGTGTCCTATACAGTCTGAAGTCAGGGTTAGTAGCTTCCCCTAAGGAATATGAGAAAAATGTCTACCAAGTTGAAGAGAGATCTACGAAAATATAATTATGGTTCCTATCTTCACCGGAAAGTGATTCATTACACGTAGAACTGAAACTTCGGAAACCCCCTGACAAATTAATAGAGACGGAGGAGTCGATCTGATTTTCGATGATATGAGTCACCGGTAGTAATAGACTATATTTTATCATTGACTTATAGACACCTTCTTCTCTTCTTTTCTACTTCCCTTTCCTTTTCTTGAGTTTGAATGTCACGAGGACTTTCACTTTCACACTCAGTGAGTCAGCACAGGCTGAGAAACACTGGAATGCCTAACATGGGGAGGTCCGAAGAGACAGGTGCCTTAAGAGGTCCACTCTTATGACCTCGTCCAACGGTAAGGGAAGAGGTCCCCTAGAAGGGTTGAGTCCCTAGTCTGGACCCAGAGGACACAACGTCCGTCTAAGAATTGACAGACTCAGTGGACCTTTCGGGACGTAATGAGGATTTATTTGAGATAATTCTTATTGACCCCGAAGTTGTCCACCGAGTCACCATTTCTTAGACGGAAGGTTACGTTCTCTGTGTCCTTTCTACTCAAACTAGGACGCCAGTCCTTCTAGGGGCTCTCCTCTTTTACCGTTAGGTGAGGTCATAAGAACGGACCCTTTCGGGTACCTGTCTCCTCGGACCGCCTCACATCAGGTACCCCAGCGTTTCTCGACCCGTGTTGGCTCGTTGATTCGTGTGTATACATCCCACGTACAATGTCAGAAAAGGTCCGCTCTTACATTAATCGCTCCCACTGTTGAGGGAGCTCATGGAGATTAGGAACTCATGGAGAGGATTGGGAGAATATCACGACTGCTACTCTTCCGTGAAGATTCTTTCCCATTAGGTTTCACTGAGAACAAGATTATTATTATTACAATTATTGTTGTTGAAGTGATCCGTAAATAAAGAAATAAAAATCCGTCTTGAGTTTACGTCGTTTACCATGGTTGTAGATGAGTCAACAAGTTAACTCTCACACTCTTACTTGGAGTTAGAGAGAGAAGGAGTGGAGGGGGTCAGGTTTGATTATCGATCAAGAGTCTCGTCTTTGTGTTTCATCTTTGTACGAATTTACGAGAAGACTACCGAAGACGGTCTGAACGTCAATTTTGGCTTGAGGACTGCTGACGGCTCTTTCGGGAGTCCTCAGTCAAAGCACCGGTGGGAAGACAAGAGGAAAAAGTGACGCAAGAAGGGAAAAGTGAACGAGGATGGAGTGACCCGAAGGACGACAAGACGTTAGTACAGACGCTCCAGTAACGGGACCCAGAAACAGGAAGGACAGTGAGTCGAGAGTCGGATTTTCAGAGGGGAAGTCCCTTGGGACTAAGTCGAAAGATTAGTTGTACTCGTTTGATCGGTACGAGATAGTGTATTAGGATGGATGTCGTACATAGTGACAACCTATAAATAGCAGTAACAAATAACCAACTGAACTAATAACAGTCAGATGACTACTATCTTAGATTAAAGGTATTTTCTTCCTTAGGGTATAGAGACTAAGGAACGACACAGGGGGACAGGATTTTTTCCCGGTCCGTTTCGCATCTATAAGTTATCCGTTTGGTGGTGGTTGTTTTTTCATTTTCTTTTAATTTTTCTTATGTATACTTAGTCAAGATTATTCTACCTACTTGGACCTCGGCCAATACGTCTCACTTCATTCGGTCTCTCTTTTTGTGGTTATGTCATGTGATTGTGTATATATACCTTAAATCTTTCTACCATTACTACTGGGACATACGCTCTGTCGTTATCTCTGTGTCTACATATCTTGCCTGAAAACCTGAGACTCCCTCTCCCTCTCCCACCCTACTAAACCCTCTTACCGTAACTTTGTACATATGATAGTCCATTCTTTACTTAACGGTCAGATACAAGCTATGTCCTATGTCCTACGAACCCCGACCACGTGCCCCTACTAGGTCTCTCTACTATACCCCACCCTCCACCCTCCCCCCAAGTCCTAACCCTTGAGTACATGTGTACACCGCCTCAGTACAGTTACATACCGTTTTGGTTATGTCATAACATTTGATTTTATTTCATTTTTATTTTTAAAATTTTTTATATATATATATTTTAATTTTTTTTTCTTCATCCCCTAATTCTCCATGTTTAGTGGTACGTTTTTTATTCATTCGATGTTCCTACATATATATTTTTTTTTTTTCTTTTAGAGAAGAGAAACTTGTTTAATTACTTGAAGTCTTTAAGACTCTCTGGAGGACGACGGTTTTGACGTTTGTCTTCAGGGTCAAAGTCTTCCTCCAATATCTGTATCCATCCTCTATTAAAAGTTCCTCTAGGTGGTAGTCAAGAAAGGGAAGGACCTTGAAGGGACCACCAGGTCACCAACTTTGAGGTACGAGAGTCATGTCTACCGGACCCAAGGTAGGAAACAGTCCTTGATTCTAGGGTGTACGGTACGACGGTGGGGGGTTTTTTTAGGTAGGGAAGGATATACGACATGGTGAAAGTTAGTTTTCTATTTTGGACAAAGGGAAAAAGGAAGTTAAGAAGGACCGGGATGTCTAAGAAAACTGGTCTGTTTACGTCAGCTCACTATAAGACCCTGAAAGTTCGAGTCAACATTCTGACCCTCGAAGACGAAGAGAGAACCCCATATGACAGTCACCAACGTATGGGGCGCCTCCCTCCAGGTCCGTCCACTGTCCGGTAGGACCTCCAAGGTCGGGGTCCCTGCGAGGGTCGACGGAGACCACCGCCCTCATTGACGTCAGTTGGAACAGTAACAACCAAGTTGTGATTCAGGACAGGTAAAGAGATCTTGGGAACCTGACAACGGAGGGTCGGAGAAGACAGCACCCTAAGAGGTCCGTTCCTATGACCTCACCCATCGGCAAAGGGAGGGGTCCCCTACGAGGACTGGGTCCGGAACTTGGACACAGAGAACGTGACGTCCACTTAAGAAATGGTGGCTCGGTGAACACTTCGGGGTGTAGTTATTTTTCACTTCGTTTCTTGTAGGTCCTACTCGAAACGGTCTTAAGGACCGGGTCTTTTGGAACCCCTTAATAACAACAAAATTTGGCGAAGTAAAGACACAGAAAACAATATATTGTTATCTCTCAACTCGGAATATCGGTTATATTTTTGTATTTCGTCTCTCTCCAATCCTGGTACCGTCGTTCAGACGACAAAACTCTCCTTACATCGAGAACGGATCAGTGCGACAGAAACGTTTGTGTCACCCAGACGTGTCCGTCGGTTTCCTTTGTGTTAGTACCCGGTAGGTAGTGACAGTCAAGCGACGGGTTTTATTCTACTGGGAAACACATCACTACAAACCCGTATCGCGAGTCGACTGTCTTACTTAAGGTCCACACCCGTCACAGGCGGGGTGTTTTGTCGTTTGTCCATAAACGAAGTGACAAATCAAACTCAACTCCTACGTGGGACTCTTCAGTGGTCCTGTACTCTGTAGTCTTCGACATAAAATACAGTCCGTGGGTTCTTGTCGTTCGTCTTTTTCGTCAGTGGTATTACTTCTTGACCCCTAGTCTCTTCTTCGATCCTCACCCCAAGACTGAAGCAAGACGTTGTCAAGAGAAAAGTAACTCATTAAGGACATTGACAGGACTTCCTTGACCGATCTTCGGGAACGATACGTTCCATGACCCGAAGGGTCCACGGAGTCACCATTTCTTAGGTGGACGTTACGTCCTCTGGACCCAAGGTGGGGACCCACCCCTTCTAGGGGACCTCCTCCTTTACCGTTGGGTGAGGTCATACGAACGGACCTTTTGGGGCACCTACCTCTTCGGACCTCCCGGTGTCAGGTGCCTGCACTGAATCACTGACTTGTTGTTGTATACCGTGTGTAAAGGAGGTTTCACCGGGGTCAAAGGGTCTAATGCCTTGGTGTTTATATAGTCCATATTTAAGTTTGTGAGAAGTCAAAGTCTTATCATAAAAGTTAACTCTTCGAAAATTCTTTTACATTAAAAGACGAAACTTCCGAACTTTTCGACCTCTTACCTTCCTTTAACCCGAGAGGGATTTTCTGTTAGAGAGGCAATGGGTGGAGAGGTAAGTCCCTTGTCGACGAACTTTAGGTCAATGGTAAGAAAGGTCTGACTGGAGCTGTACTTGTGGAGTGGGGAGGACTATCGGGTCGTGCGGGTAAATATTTTGACCTTAGCTTTCAGGGAAGTAGTATTACGATTTTACATTTAATTTATTAATCACTAAACGATTTGTAAAACTTTTACTTTTACGATTCATAACGATAATAAAGTTCCCATTAAATGAAGAAGACTAAGTAAACATTAATAAAGTAGTTTTGTAACAAGCCATTCTCGACAAACTACACATTTTACGGAATACCCGGAAGGGACATTCTGAAAACAATAGTTTTAATCTACCTCTGGAACAGTTAACCTTTAGTACATGTGGGTTTTCCAAACGTTATCATATCCAGAGTTTAGTGGGAGAACACCTGGTCTCGGATAACCTGTTACTTGTTTAGAGTCTCGTCACTAAGCAGAGACTTAAGCAGATATTACCAAAGAATGGTCTATTAGTTGATACCTGGTTTCGGTCCGGTCCATCGTTGACCCTTGGACTAGTCTAACCCAAAACCGGGAAAAGGGACTGTAAACGTGGGAAGACTTTTGAGCACGAAGGAGTCAAAGTCTACGGTTGAGTTAGAAAGACTTTAAATGTATATCGATGTCCATTATAACCTTCCAACTAGACTACGTGACAGGGAATTACTTTAATTAATACTACGGGGGACTTAGGTAAAAAGTTTTAAATTTTTGATCTCCCTGATTCTATCAATAGGGACCATCCGTACTCAGTTGAACTTTGACGGTTGTCATACACTCTTTATAGGAACTTTAGATCGGAAGATAACTTTCTTTTTTTTTAGTACCTTTTAAACTAAAAAGAAATATTCCAGCAGAAGAAATAAAGTCGTATTTTAATTACAAATTTTCATAAATAAAAAGTCGAATGTGTTAAAGAAGAGTAAAGGTGGGAGTTAATGACCGAAATCGATGACAGAAATATTTGGAGTTCACATAAAGTCGTCATTGTTACAGGGTTTAGATTTTGGGTTTAACTATAGAAGAGAGTTGAGGAGACAAACCAAACCGAAGACTTAACCATGTACTAGAACCATTTGTTAGGAATGAGATAAGTTCCATGTTTAATTGATCCTCAGTAGGGTTTGGAACAGAAATGGGAGTACGGTTTAAATCAATGTTCCATGGTGACTCAGTGACTAAATATGAAATAAAATTTAGCCAGGAAAAAATTTTTTTTAAAAAAAATAACAGGACATAATGAATTCCGTCGGAGTTAACATTCTCTTTAAGTTGGGGTTTATGTAATTTATAATAACCTTTGAATCACCGAGTTTATTTACTCTTTGGAGTTTCATCATTTCCAAAGTTACCGTCATATAATTTGAGCGACAGTAAGTCAGCGAGTCAGCACAGGCTGAGAAACGCTGGGGTACCTGACGTCGCGCGGTTCGAAGGGACAGGAAGTGGTAGAGGGTCTCGAACGAGTTTGAGCACAGGTAACTCAGCCACTCCGGTAGGTTGGTAGAGTAGGAGACAGTAGGGGAAGCAGACGGAAGTTGGAAAGGGTCGTAGTCCCAGAAAAGATAATTTCATCGAATTACTATAACAGTTTCGATCAGATATGAAACGGAAGGTTTTTTCAAAAAAAGAGAGGTTTTTCTGGAAGGTCGGTTTTTGGGTACATCGGGTTGAACATGGTGTCCTCATAAGGGTTTGGTCAGTGACACCATCACCCCCTATGGATGGATTCCCCCTATTCTAAAGGAATTCAATGAGTCTAAGATGGACCTTGACTGTAACCGTAGTTAACCTATACTGACCGATTTATACCTCTACCGTCAGAGTGACAAGGGATGGAAAAAAAAAAAAAAAACTTAAACTAATGATATTTCCCACCCTCACAGAGAATCTATCTTCTCATATACGACTAAGTATTAGTGACGGAGTCAAATTTGTAAAAAATGAACGTACCTCATGAACTCTCAAAACCTTCAACAAAACGATGGGTCATAGTCTGTCTTGAAAGACGGAGAATAAGAAAGAGGTTGGTAGATAGAAGGTAAGACAGTTGTCTTATGAGAAACGTTCTGTAGCAAGAAAAATGTACTACAGATGCCAATTTTGATAATCTACTGTAGGGTAGTAAGTGGTTCGCACTGAAAATTCTACGCGACATACAAAGTTGGTCTTTTTGGGACGAAAATAGACAAGACCATAAAGTCGATACTGAAACTCCCCTTTTCCAATTCTTATTTCTTTTCACATTTTTGGTCACTAGGTGTCTTATTTGAATAAATCGAACTCGTAGGTACTAGACCTGAATTGAATCAAGGGATAGTGTGCGACAGGTATCAATATGTGGTCTTGATAGATTGAACCGAAGGGAGCACCGAGACTACGATTTCTTAGACGAATGTTCCGACTTCTGGACCCAAGTTAGGGACATTATAAGAACGGATTAGAGTACTGTCTCCTCGGACCACCTGATATCAGGTACCCCAGTGTTTCTTAGTCCGTGCTGACTCACTGATTGTGTGTGTGTGTGTGTGTGTGTGTGTGTGTGTGTGTGTGTGTGTGTGATCGACAAATGTACACTCATTCACACTTACAACGAGTCAGTACAGACTGAGAAACGTTGGGGTACCTGATATGTCAGGTACCTTAAGAGGTCCGGTCTTATGACCTCACCCATCGGAAAACGAAGAGGTCCCCTAGAAGGGTTGGGTCCCTGACTTGGGTCCAAAGGGTGTAACGTCCGTCTAAGAAATGGTCGACTCGGTGCTCCTTCGGATTCTTATGACCTCACCCATCGGAAAAGGAAGAGGTCACTTAGAAAGGCTGGGTCCTTAGTTTGGTCCCAGAGGACATGACGTCCGTCTAAGAAATGGTCGACTCGATGGTCCCTGAACCCCCCCAGAGGTTTATTAGAAAAGAGAGATGGATCTGCAGGAAAGGAGGTAGTTGGGATCGATCAGTACGAGAAAGAAATTTTAGGTAGAGCCAGTCATGATGGACTTCGGGTTTGTCACAATCGGTAAGAACAACCAATAGACATAACAATCATGATTATCTCCAATAATAATAAAAATTTTATAAACGTGGGGATCGTAAATCATAACCCAACCAGTTTTTCCAAAAAAGTTCAAATAGGTGCTGTAGCTTCCTTTTTGGATTTGAAAAACCGGCTGGGTCACATAGAGGACCGTAGGTTTTTGATGATTCAGTTTTAGTTATATTTACTTATAGTAAAGTCACTACTTTGAAGGGGGAGTCACATCACATCGGTTGTGCCGGAGAAATTAATACGTACCCGAAAGTAAGGTCTCTGTATCGAACCAGTCACCCAGTGACGACTGTTTAGTAAATAAAAGAAACTCTGAGTCAACACAAAAAAGGACAATTAAACAAAACCCCAAAGAAAAAATAAATATTTTTTCCCCCTGATAGATGAACTGTTTCAACCGTACTCATATTTAATTTTATTATCGTACCTAAAAAAAAAAAAATGTAACTTATCTTATAACCAATTTCACTCAATCGATGCTAGTTGTCTTTTGTCTTATTTTAACAAAAGTTTATTCTTTAATACTATAGTATTACTCTATCGGTCCCCACCTCACCAAGATCCCGACCATTAAGTTACCTCTATGTTGCAGTAGGTGCTGAGTGTGGTAACATAGCACAACGGGATAGTAAAAGTCGTAAAGCTGAATCTGAAGTTCAAACATCTGAGTATCGACGTCCAACTGCGTCACTTGAGTTCGTAGTGGAGGGGACATCGACAAATGAGTGCACGCAGAGAAAACCTTTGACTCCTTCGGAAATGTTCTGCACAGGGTCCGTCTAGAGGGAGAAGTGTCAAGAGCACCTATAATTTACACAGTGTTCCGGTAAAGATTTCTTCTTACCTAGCAGCATCGACCAAGTCCAGTTAGTCCTAAACGGTACCTCGAGTCTTTTCGGAGGAGACTCTATTACCGGTAGTCAATGGACTTCTTTCCTTTGTCTTTTGCTTTGTGGTCTGAGACTAATCACCCCTTCTTTGTCCCTTTACTATTGTCACATCTGCCGAGAAGTACTGACAAAGGAGAAGGCAAGACGACAAAGAGATTAGTGAGTACAGATCTCCTCTCTCATAAGGTGGAAGAATACCTCCGTCGAAAGAAGAAAAGTGACTGAAACAAATTAGTGATTGAAGTAATGGAGGGGAATTCACAGGGACACTCCAGTATATTAAAACTTATAAATAAAGGACTTATTGTACTTTGAGTTGTGCGTTTCGCCCTGTCCTTAGAGGACGTATCGCCTGACCAATAGTCAGAGTGAGACGAGGACGACACATGGGAACTTGAGGAAAGACGAATTAATTTTGATGTATTCCTGTCGTAGTGACGCTCAGTCAAGTCGAAGGACCTAGCTGGTACTACGACTAAGGTGTAAGTATTAATTAAGAGGAGTCACAATTCTTACCTCCGAACCGACTAATTCCTAAGAGCCACCTAATAACGTCTACAGACTTAATGCCTTTGTTGCCCGTCGGTACGTCACAGAAAAACTAGATGTATTTACACCCTACGCCTTCTTCTTTCTTCCGTAAAAAGAAAAGGGAGGTCTTTAGAGTGAACTGTAAAACGTTCCCCGTAAATACTCTTACAGTCAAACTATTTTGACAAACGTCCTCAGTGGGGCGTAAACGATGACTCGACATTGTTAACAATCCTCGGTATTAATGAGACCGTCCAAATTTTTTTTTTTTTTTTTTTCTTTTACAATAGTCTTCTAAACCCGTTTTATGGAGGTTCGTTCATCGATACGAAGGAGAACGAAGGACAACACAATGTCAGAGAGACTATGTGAGGATGACTTAGACTTGAGACCCAATCATGTTTCAATGGTTGTCAACAGTATCGTCTACCCTTACATCACCACACCTAGTCTCTCTGTTTATCATATCCGACGTCTTTACAGAAGTTTATATCTTCTACTATATTTTGAACCCACATCCTAAAATTATATACACCCATCGTAACGAAATCATCATTATTATTATTATTACTACTAATTTATTACCGGCTGTGAATATAACTTGAGTGACACTTAATGAATTACAAGATTCTCGAAATGTGTATCAAGTAACAGATTAAAATCAGAGTACCATGTCCCCTAAAAAAAAAAAAGAAAATTTTTATAACTTAATCTCTAGAAACATCTCGTCGTAGGTATGAGGTCTAGGTCACCGGTACCTCTGGGACATTACGATCCACCCTATACCGTCCCCTGAGACCCAAAGGTAGGAAGACAAGCCTCTACCTCCACCGTCCGTCATAAAGTAGAAACCCCGTTGTCCTTTAATAATAGAGGTAAAATAACTACTCCTTTGACTCCGAGTCTCTCCATCTCCTTGAACGGGTTTCAGTGCAATCTTAAACTTGGAAATTTATAAGGATTAGAAGTGATGTCTATAATATAATGGAGGGCTATATAGGTTATGTAAGTACGTGAAATATCATACTGACACTCCTGTGGACATGAACAAAGGAATAGACAAAACAAAAAAAAAAAAAAAAACGGATAAATAAATAAACCGACGTGTCCCAGAAACAACTCCGTCCACCCTAGAAATCAACACCTGACACCCTAGATCAAAGGACTGGTTACTTGGGTGCGGGCGTAGTAATCCTCACACCTCAGAATTGAGTGACCTGGTGGTCCTTTCAGTGACAAAGGAATAGATAGCTTAACGACATAGATGACTTACAAATAACCCTCGAGTGATACTCGACCCCTGATAACAAGTCAGGGATTCAGTGCAGGCTGAGAAAGCTTTGGCTACCTGACGTCGGGTGATCCGAGGAGACGGGTACCCCAAGAGCTCCGTTCTTATGTCCTCACCCAACGGTAAAGGAAGAGGTCCCCTAGTAAAGTCTGATCCCTAGTTTGGATGCATAAGATGTGACCGTCCGTCTAAGAAATGGTGACTTGGTGACAACGACGACGACGACGACAGCGAAGTCAGGACAGACTGGGACGCACTGTGGTATCTGTCGTCGGGTGGTCCGAGACGGCAGGGACCCTAAGAGGTCTGTTCTTGTGACCTCACCCAACGGTAAAGGAAGAGGTTATGTACTTTCACTTTTCACTTTCACTTGAGCGAGTCAGCACAGGTTGAGAATCGCTGGGGTACTTGACGTCGGGTGGTCCGAGGAGGTAGGTACCCTAAAAGGTCCGTTCTCATGACCTCACCCCACGGTACTTGGTGACCATCCCCAAACAATTACAGAATCAAGAGTGTCACTGGGACAGCCCGTCCATATTAACGATTCATAAATTTATTAGAGAATGAGATCTTTTCAATCTTTCTCTTTACAATTTATTGAATGACCGTTAATCACTTCGGTTCTAATTTTCCGTTTTATACCCCGAGACCTCGGACTAAACTTACGGATCCTAGAGTGACTTATTAATATTTTATTATATACCCGAACGGACCACCGAGTCTACCATTTCTTAGACGGACGGCACGTCCTCTAGACCCAAACTATGGACCCAACTCTTGTAGGGGACCTCTTCCCTTGTCGATGGGTGAAGTCATAAGACCGGACCTTTTAAACTACCTACCTCCTCTGAACGCCTGACATCAGGTGTCCCAGCGTTTCTGAGTCTGTGTTGACTCGGTGAAAGTGAAAGTAGATGCAAAGACTATTCTGGATTCTTAGTTGCTTTAGTTTTTCACGTATATAAAAATCAACACCTTTCGCCTAGAGGGTAACCGTTATACGAAACAAGGGAAACACTCAAGGAAGCAAATAGCTTTCGGTAAGGAAATTTTCTAGAAAAGTACGTGTCGCCGAAATGACCTATGACAAACACCTTTCCATCTTTACTGTATCAAAAAGAGAGATTTTCGAAGTGTCACCTCTCCTTCTTTGTCAGCACCTTAGTCTGTCGAATGCTGTGTCACCGGTGACTCTCGTCGGCGGAGAGAATAGGGGGCCTCCAGAAAGTCCTCTTGGAGAAACCCAGTGCAAAGGGGAGACACACACCGCACCACTCATCCCCTTCCGACGTAACGGGGGTCTAGACACCTCTTTGCCTCGTCTGTAAGTATTTTCCTAAGGGCACGTCGTGGGCCTTCCAAATTCTTTTCAACGAAGTAATGATAAAGTTTCAAGATCGTAGGGTTTTACGGTGGAGTTTTAGATAGTCTCTGACTAGAAATCTTTAAGTGAGGACAAGACATGTTTCGTCGTACGAGGGACTTTCCCTTCTCTTTATCAAGACGACGACACAGGTTCCAAATATCATAACGTCTAGGGGCGTGGAAAACACACTTCAACTTAGTGATAGTCCATGTTTCCACGACACAATCACCGAAGGAAAGAACCACTCGCTTCCTTTCTGAGTAGATCTGGTGAAAGTCTATCTCCGTGAATGTGCCCACGTTTTCCCGGTACCTCCAAGACTTCGGCATGCCGATCCCAAACTTAGGACTGAGGTTATTCGTTATCGGAACTTTGAACACGTTCAGTGAACTGGAGAAGTATAGAGTTAAAAGTGTACACAATGTACTCTTTTTATCGTTATTACTCGAGTACCTTTCAGAGACTACCAATGTACTCGATTATATATATATATACATACATATATTGCACGATCTATTCTACGATCGTGATTCACGAGTTCTTCTCCATCGGTAATAATACAGTGGTCTTTGACTCCGAGAACCGTAAACGATTAGAGACCAAGAGACAATGGGAGTTCCGTAAAGACTAAAAGGGACACATAAAGGTGAATCGGTAAACAGACCACAGAGTAGTAAAAGTTTAACTGTAATGAGGAGGGTCAGAGTTAAGATGGAGGATTTAGGAAGGTAACGGTCGAGGGTAGTAGTCAACATGGTTAAGAGTGGAACGAGGAAACAACCTTAAAGACTCTTTTAGAGGACCCAATTCCTTCCCGTAAATCTAAAGTCGTATCGTTCGTGACACCTAGACCATAGATACGAACCAGGTTAACCGACCCAGCACCCAATGACAGGATCAGGTAAACCCTTCAAAATTATGTTATAGTGACTGACACTCCGAACAATATATTGTGTGTAAAGAAAAAAGTGAGAAGACCTCCGACCTTCAGATTCTAGTCCCACAGTCGTACCAACATAAGATCACTTCCAGGAGAAGATCAAACATCCGACGATCGAAGAAAACCACGGTAGTGTGTCCCCTTCTAATATCCCTCTAGACACCCCAGAGAATATCTTTGTCACAAGGGTAAGTACTCTCAAGGTCGGAGTGTGTAATTCTTGGAGGTCTTTCGAGATGGAAGATTGTGGTAGTGGAACCTCCAATCCTCAAATTGTACTTAAACTTACCCCCTTATTTGCAAGTCTCCCGAAGGGTCCACCGAGTCACCATTTCTTAGGTAGACATTGTGCCCTCTCCGTCCGTCAGTACTCAAGCTAGGGACCCAACTCTTCTAGGGGACCTCCTCCCGGACCGTTGTCTGAGGTCATAAGAACGGACCTCTTAGGGTACCTATCTCCTCTTACCACCCAATCTCAGATGTCCCAGTGTTTCTTAGTCTATCCTTGCTCGTTTACGTCTCGGGGTCCTCCGTCTCCCCGCTAGGGACCCAGTCCTTCTAGGGGACCTCCTCCTTTACCGTTGGGTGAGGTTATAAGAACGGTCCGACTAAGGTACTCGTCTCCTAGGACCACCCGATGTCAGGTACCCCATCGTTTTCTCAGTCTGTACTGACTCGGTGACTCGTACGTTTTTTAAGACTAGTAATCGTCAACCTCAATAACTCCGGACGTTAAAGTAGTCCCCGAGACACTCAGTCTCAAGGAGTCTTTCCCTGGAAGCCTTCTCACTGGACGGATTACGCACATCTTAGTTCACCTTCTCACCTCATCTCCTGGTCCTTCACACACGAATCACTACAAGGGGTCCCACAGTACTCAGGTAGACATGTAGGAATAAAGAAGTAAGTCAAGTCAAGTCAGTGAGTGAGTACATGCTGAGAGACGTTGGGGTACTTAACGTCGTGTGGTCCGGAGGGACAGGTAGTGGTTGAGGGCCTCAAGTGAGTTTGAGTACAGGTAACTCAGCCACTACGGTAGGTCGGTAGAGTAGGAGACAGTAGGGGAAGAAGAGGACGGGGGTAGGGAGGGTCGTAATCCCAGAAAAGGTTACTGACTTGAAAAGCGTACTCCACCGGTTTCATAACCGCAAAGTCGGAGTCGTAGTCAGGAAGGTTACTTATGGGTCCTGACTTGAGGAAATACTACCTGATCAACCTGGAGGAACGTCAGGTTCCCTGAGAGTTCTCAGAAGAGGTTGTGGTGTGAAGTTTACGTAGTTCAGAAGACGTGAGTCGAAAGAAATATCAGGTTGAGAGTGTAGGTATGTACTGGTGACCTTTTTGGTATCGGAACTGATCTACCTGGAATCAGCCGTTTCATTACAGAGACGAAAACTTATACGATAGATCCAACCAGTATTGAAAGGAAGGTTCCTCATTCGCAGAAAATTAAAGTACCGACGAGAGTGGTAGACGTCACTAAAACCTCGGGGTTTTTTCAGACTGTGACAAAGGTGACAAAAGGGTAGATAAACGGCACTTCACTACCCTAGTCAACGGTACTAGAATTAAAAGACTTACAACTCGAAATTCGGTTGAAAAAGTGAGAGAAGAAAGTGAAAGTAGTTCTCCGAAAAATCAAGAAGTGAAAGACGGTATTCCAACCACAGTAGACGTATAGACTCAAATGACTCTAAAGATCCCGTTAGAATTAAGGACCAACACGAAGAAGGTCGGGTCGTAAAGAGTACTACATAAGACGTATATTCAATTTATTCGTCCCACCGTTATATATCGGAACTGTATGAAGAAAAGGATAAACCTTGGTCAGACAACAAGGTACAGGTCAAGATTGACAACGAAGGACTGGACGTACATCCAAAGAGTTCTCCGTCCAGTCCACCAGACCATAAGGGTAGAGAAAGTCTTAACAGGTGTCAAAAAACACTAGGTGTGTCAGTTTCCGAAACCGTATCAGTTATTTCGTCTTTATCTACAAAAAGACCTTGAGAGAACGAAAAAGGTACTAGGTCACCTACAACTGTTAAACTAGAGACCAAGGAGACGGAAAAGATTTTGGTCGAACTTGTAGACCTTCAAGTGTCAAGTACATAACCACTTCGGACTGAACCTCTTAAAACTCGTACTGAAATGATCGTACACTCTTCTCACGTTAACACACCATCAAACTCGTAGCAAACCGTAACGGAAAGAAACCCTAACCTTACTTTTGACTGGAAAAGGTCGGGACACCGGTGACGACTCAAAAGGTTTAAACGACCGTATAACTCACGTCGTGAAAGTGTCGTAGTAGAAAGTCCTAAACTTGATCGAGTTGTCCTTAAGGTAGTGGAGGTGATCGAAATAAACATCACTACGAAAGATTCCGGGTGAACTAAAGGGTAAGGTCCTTCAGACCGAGATCCACTCACTAGTGTGGTAACACCAATAGAACCAGTACTTCTATATAAAACATGTCAAGAAGACACATAAGAACGGTGGAGAAGAATTATAGAAGACGAAGACAATCCAGGTATGGTAAAGACACGAAATAGCTCGGGTAGAAACGTACTTTATAAGGGAACCATAGAGATTAAAAGAACTTCTCTAGAGATCAGAAAGGGTAAGACAAGAAAAGGAGTTAAAAAACGTAATTAGTGACTCCTTCCGAAAGAATAGAGAGGAACGATAAGTAACCTTGAGACGTAAGTTTACCCTTATAGAAAGGAAAAGAGGAAACCAAAAGTAAAGAGAAGAAAAGTGTCGACAAACATTCCTGAGGAATCTGTCGGTAAAAGGAAAAAACTAAAGAAAAGGTACCCCTTCCAGAACTAGGGACAGAGGACATGTTACAGTACTTGGAGACAGGTATCAAGTAGTCCGTGAGACAGATATTCTAGATCAGGGAATTTAGATAAAGAGTGAAGGTGACATTTTAGTATTCCCTAAACTAAATCCAGTATGGACTTACCAGATCACCAAAAGGGATGAAAGAAGTTAAATTCAGACTTAAACCGTTATTCCTCAAGTATTAGACTCGGTGTCAGTCGAGGACCAGAACAAAAACGATTGACATATCTCGAAGAGGTAGAAACCGACGTTTCTTATATTAGTTAGACTAAAGCCACAACTAGTAGACCACTACAGGTACACATCTCAGAAGAGAACACAACAACCTTCTTCCACAAATGATGCTGGTCACGTAAGAGAACCGTTTTAAGATAATCGGAAACGGGACGAAGTAAGGTATGAGGTTCCGGTTTAAACGGACAATGAGGTCTACAAAGAACTGAAGGATGAAAACGTAAGGTCAGGGGATATTACTTTTCTTGTAGAGAAAAACAACAATCAAGATTTTCCAGAACATCCAGAAGTATCTTGGGAAGTTGAAGTCGAAGAAGTCTTAACAACCAACCCCGTATCCGAACCTGGTGGTACTATAACTTACCAAACGGAACCTTCGCTTGTCTCTAGTAAAAAAAAACAAAAACTCTAACGTAGGTTCATGACGTACAGCCTGAGAAAACAACTGATGAGGTAAAGAAGATTCCCTAAGGAACGGGTGTCATCATCTATATTACCAGTAGACTCAATTTAAGTGGGGAAGGTCAGGTTAAATTCGAGGAGTTGAACCGGAAGTTCGATCTTGACCAAGTAGGAACGTGAAGGTCTTGGTTCGTATTGTGATGTATATAACTCATAAATTTGTGAATAGCATACAAAAGATTTACAAACTATTTATTTCTCATAGTCCATGAGAGAGAGAAAAATAGACACTTCTATTACAAATTTAATTACATGATGAATTTTGAATTAAAAAAGGTAGTCAAATTAAGATTCAGATATAATATTGGAATCATATACGATGTGTCAATTTAAAAGAGTTACTAGGGTATTTTATTTTAAATGACAGGTATAAAGTGTAACTCTTTTGACTCGGGATCCTCCATTAAATCGACCTAGGTATATCCATAATTCGTCATTTCGCCCGTAAAGTTAAGTGCAAACAAAATAAGGTCTCGAAGGAAAAGTGACATATAATAATATACTAACACTATAAAGTAGAACAACTAAAAACCTGGTGAGAAACAGTTGTAGAGAAACTCATAAATAAAATTATAAGTACAACATTAAGTGGAGGGGTGTAAAACATTACCTGTTTAAATGTCCCATGTGTAAGACAAATTAAAGTGTCCCGGTTCATATCTTGGGTACATACTTCTGTAAGGATTTCTACTCACGGTTTCATTAATTAGGTAGAAGAAACCCACGTCACAAGTCTACTAATGGTTAGGTGAATTACCAAAACACTTAGGGAGTGTCTAGGAGTAGAACTGGACTTCTTTTGGTACTCTCTAAAACCATTACCTAAGTGTAACTATGTGTTTAGGGTAAACGGAGGTCGGTAGAAGGTCCGTCATAACCAGAGATGTCTCGTAGACAAGGAGTAGTGGAACAAGATTCACTTCCAAACTATAAAGGATGGGACCACCGAGTCTCCAATTTCGCAGACGGAGGTTACGACCTCTGGACCTAAGTTAGGGACCCATCCCTTCTAGGGGACCTCTTGCTTTACCATTGGGTGAGGTCATAAGAACGGACCTCTTAGGGTACCTGTCTCTTCGGACCATCCGATGTCAGGTGCCCCAACGTTTCTCAGCCTGTGCTGACTCGCTAAAGTGAGTGAGTGGTCACCCACTGAAGTATTCTCCTCGTTATTATCCTGTCGAAGAAAAAAGTCTTCTTTCAAGAGTAGTAACCTGTGCAACTTAAGAAAGCGACTGAGACTTTCACCGTAAATAAGTATCTCATAACGTCAATACGACCTCTTTCTCGTCTCCTTACCAGATTAACCTCTAGGTGCGGGATAGAAACTCTCGTATGTGTAGGTCAAAGAGACGAAATGGCAAAGTTAACGATTGTGGTGTATCATTATTCAGTTCTGACTCTCTTGTCACAAGACTGAAACTAAAGACTCTAGAAAGACTAAATGATGTCACCACCACGTGTACTTACGGTCCGAGACTTTCTCCAGGACAATGACTGGTCCACAATAAAAGCCTTCTTCCACAAAAGAAGGTAAATTCATAGGAAATGGAAATCTTTCTTCTAATACTTAACCCAATTGTCCATCCCTGTGTTATCGTTGTCTAAAATATCTAATATTTCAGGTTGACTAGTATCCAATTTAGAATCTACCAAATAGTCACCCAACGTTGTAAAACTTTCAGTACTATGATAGTGTTTTTAGAACTCTTGAATTATGTCCGTTATTTTGAGGGGGGTCTTTAAAGAGTATTTGTTTGTGTATCCTATTATGTAGAGTAAAGTTTCACAAGTTCTCGGTTGCTTCGATGAAAACCTTTTGTCCAGTTCCTGGGAATCCAGTTTATGACAAAATTCTTTTCTACATTTCGATTTAAGGAGGGACTTCAATCACCCTAATTTATTCAAGATCTTGACACATTATTTTTTATCTATAGTATCTTGAGAATCAACTAGACTAAAGTCAGAGTCTTAGTGACGGGTACAAGTTTTGTCGACGTTTTACACACACACACGCACACACACACACACACACACACACAAAATCTAAGACAACGAGTTGTCATCCAGACTTTCTAACCGTAGGAAGGGGTGTAAAAACTTCTTCAATTATACTCGTAGAGTCACCCTCGTCTCCAGTCTAAGGTCCAAACGGATACATTTAGACCAGTATGATCCCTTTCCACGAGAGAAATTGAACCGTCGTAATCTAAAAGTTTTGTTCCCACTTCAACTCTAACTCCTCTCTCCTGATAAATTTGGTCAGTCTAGTAAAAGATTATCTCCCATTCACTCTCGACACTATCTCGTTTATGTATACTAAGATCAACTCTTTCATTTCTCATCTGTCTCCACGGTTTCGTTACCTTTCCCCTACTCCCCTACCGTCCCTAATTCAACGTAAGTCACGTATATTTTACCCGTAAACCCGTGAAACAAAACTCTTTTATTTTTACACAATAAAGCCTCCCAACCCTATACCCCTTTTACCACTTTCGTCAGTTTTCCATTTTTGAAGGTTAATACTTATCCATTCAAGACCCAAACATTACATATCGTGTCCCTGAGATCTATTTTATAACATATAAAATTTCAAAGATTCTTCTATATTTAGAAATTTTAAGAGTAACATTCTTTCTTTTAGATGTTGATACACTTCACTAACAATCGATTTGAATGACACCGTCTATTAAAGTATTATGTATATATATGTGTATATTAATAATAGGACACATGGAATCTGACTATGTCATAATATACCGTTAATACTGAGTTATTTCGACGTTTGTAGTCATGATCTAAATTAAAAAAGACTGAAGACATTCATATCAATCAAAAAATATCATTTCGATCTATTAACCTCTTACTCTTTCGACCTACAACCGTTTTGAATTCAGTCAAGGTAAACCTTTTTCCACCTTCGGAAAATCCTGACTCAAATAATTACAGTGTGTGATCAAGTCTCCTGGACACGATTACATGAGTGACCGTCTGGACATTATAACGGTCACTGTTCGTTCTTTAATTCGAATCTACATCCAACTTTAACACATCGTAAAGCAAAAAAATCATTCTTGGTACGATATAGTTCTTAGAGACCTATATTGGTCTTCGCATCCTATGTAATAAGATGGGACGTAAGGACGAAGAGACGAAGACCCAGATCTAGAGATTTCGTCTCCTCGACATACATACAAATGTCAGTCGTCAACTGAAAACGAGTCCAGTTGATCAAATTTGAGTACGAGAGTTCTGGGATACCGACTAGTAGTTTGGTAAAAAGGATCAGCAATGACCTTAAAAAGGATTATAGGATGTTCGTATTGAATGATAAAAGAAAAAATATAGGACATAAACCCTTAAGTCCCAACAGTGACTCGTAAGGGATACTAACAACCGTAACGTTTTTGTCAGTTATCATAGCCGTCGAAAAGGAGTGTTATAGGATCTATTAACACGATAAAATTAATCCGGATATTTACTCAACGATCTGACGATGAGTCATACCTTGTAGATAAAGATAAAATTAGGTGATGACCATAAGAGATTCCCTTACGGTTTTACAAAAGGTAGACCTTAAGTCTTAGGAAATAAAAGTAACCCCTTTAGACACGAGGACCTTTTGAGAGATCAAACCGAGAAATGAGTTCAACGGTGCGACGTTCTCTACCTTTTGTAATCTTTGATTTTGTAGAGTTTACTATGGTCCCCGTGAATTTTATTAAAACTGAACAAGGGTGTTTCTGATACAATTTTAGGATCTTCTCCCGATACTTCATCAATCCATAATAAGTGTAAGAAGTTTTATTCTTTCGTCATCTTGTATTGACCACAAATTACGAATTCTACTGTTCGAAGTCGACGTCCCCCGTGTCCAAGTTAGGGACCAGTCCCTTGATTCTGAGACGTATGACGTACCGGTTTTTTTTTTTTTTTTCCTTTTTTCCTTTCAGTAAATCTGTATAGTACCAATTCTGACACTCAGATCACTTCAGTCAACTACATAATTAAAATTTCGGTCTACAAGACTGAAGTTTGAATATGAGACAGGTAACCTGAGTGACAGGATATTGGGACTCTTAGACTTCTCTTTTATGTTCTTTGTAGTCCAATATCGTTCACGTCCTTCGGTGTGAATAGAAACGAAACTTACCTGACCCTCAATAACCAGATACAATATTCATCCCTTCATCGAATCACTGTTCTCTTCAGCCCCTCAACCTCTGTCTTTCGAACTTTACAGGTAAAAACCGAAACTGTGAGTTTGACACCCTAAACAGATGCATTGGAAAGTCGGAGTCAAAGAAGAAACATGTCAATTCTAATCATTATATCAAACCCCCTGGTACTTTATAAGATGATTGTATGGTCACATAACCTCAAGTAACAGTCCCTCCCAAGGATCTTCGTCGAACTAAGGTCCGTTTTTCCCTCGTTTAATCATTTCGTTTTTAATAAATGGGTTTGGTGAGGTAATTGAAAAGAAGAGGTCCCGGGACCTAGTGTCTCATCTGTATTTACTCTTTTTACTCTTACCGTCGAAATATATGTCAAAAGTCTTTTATGGTTGTGACCTCTTATTTTACCTCGGGGGTAGGGAGGGGTTTCGAGTGGAAACTTCGGGTCCACTACGACCATTATGGCTGATTTGGCTCCGAGTCTGTTCAGTTTCTTTTCATCGGGAGGAGTGGGAACTAAATGTCTCATACACTCTTTTGAGATTTTGTGAGAGAAATCGAAGGTGAGGAGGAGACTAGGATCATCCAATTCGATTACATAACTTGCAAGAGTAACCTTGTATAAGACATATAATACCCCAAATTTTTGGAAGTATTTTAGTGTCTAATAGTCTCAACGTTCTCTTAAATCTATAGTAGGTAAGACCACTATAAGAACGAGTGAATCTACACCTTGATAAGTGTAGAGTATTTTTAGATTGTAGATTTTACTCAATTTCACGACGATGACAACGTCTTGGTCTCTTCTTTGTGTCTCGAAAATGGACAGAGGTGACCCCTGGATGTCATGGAAGTCTTGTATTCAACTTTTGGTATCTAAATTAGTTTGTCGAGTAAAGTGTAAATCTCTGGTTTTGGTATTTGGCTAATTTACTACAAAGGGTTCAGTGTATCACTTAATCACCAATTTGAACTTATTCCTGAATTTAGAAGAATGAGGGCTAAGGTTTATGAAGGATTAAACTTTGTGATACGGACAAACGAGTCAATATTACTCTAAGGAGAATCATACTTTTCCTTTGGGTTCTAGAAGATGGGTAAGTAAGAGATCTGGCGGGTAGAAATAACCGGCTATGGTAAGTAAGTATTGTTGGACCATGAGTCCTTCACAAATGGGTGTGTCCCAAATACCCTCCCTTAGAGCCCCTTCTTAGTCTCACACCCTTTATTTGAAGACTATATTTACGGAATCTGCGAAGATCTCGGTCTAGGAAACTTTAATTCAGGGCGATAAATAAATACCCGTGGAACAAAAGGACACTAGTAGAAAACGTAACTTTTGTCCGTTCTCTCAGTAAAGGTCGTCTACGTGACATACACTTTTCTTCTAATACAGATTTATCCGATGAAAAAGTTCAAAATTAACCGGATTAATGAAGTACAAACATTTCACGAAACTTCTCCTTTCCACAATATAATCACAACGAACAATAATAAAATCAAGAGGGCCGCCGTAAACGACCAAAGAATTTAACGGAGAGAACTTCACTGGATTATTAGTTTAACGGTCTCTTCTAAAGAAGAAAGATTAAAAAAGAAGTAGAAAAGAAAAAAATCTCATGGTAATAAGTTTACATTTCTTTCAACCCCCTGATTACTACATATAAATCACGTCAGAAGAGAAAACTCACTTAGTCGAAGGAATCATAGAAAGAATCTCAATTCCTACTTTACCTGGAAATGGGAGAAAGAGAGAGGGTCTAAGATAGAAACATGCACACTTTCGATGGAAAGGGTCTCAGGTGTACACTGGCATTTTACGAGACGACACTCGGGGAGAGAGATTTCTGGTCTTAATAACCCTCTGCACTTCTTTCACGAGTCGTGGAGTCGATGTCCCTACTCTTCCTTTTACTCGGCGAGAAGGGAAAGTAGGGTGGGGTAGAGAAGGGACTCGTCGTCTTGATCCTTTCCTCCTACTCCGACGTTCCTCCATAGTCCCGAATAACTGTGTCAGACACTTCTGGGTATCATTTCCCCATAAAGGAGAGAACACTTCAGTTCGAAATCAAAAAAAGGTGGAGATTTTGACTCAAACAAACGAAAAAAGGAGTGGATACTATGCCATTTCTTTACCGAACGAAAAAAACAGGACGATTCCACTGTCTGTACTACGTTTGGTCCTTCCGGGACCGAGTACCGACAAGGTTGAGACCGGTGGGTCGGTTTCTGAGAGACCGGGTCGGAACGTGTAGAACCCCTGGGGAGGGTGGTCAGACACGGGGTCGATCGGACGGTTTCGGTGGACCGTGTTTGTCAGATGTATTCCTTATGAGAATGTGTTTTAATCGGGAAGTTCTTCCGGTTCTCTATATTGTCAAAGTGTATTAAGTATCACATCTTTCTTTACCGTTGGGTGAGGTCATAAGCACGGATCTCTTAGGTTCCCTGTCTCCTCCGACCACCCGACGACAGATACTCCATCGTGTCTCAACCTGTGCTGACTTCGCTGAATCGTCGTCGTCGTATTAAGTATCTTATTTTGTGTTTTCTAGTTTTTGACATTTGTCTGTGTCCTTAAACAAAGTTTGGTTTCTTATTCTATTTCGGAGTCTTTTTTTATAAACTACTTTGTCTCTACAGTAAATGGACCATTTCTCAAGTTTCGTCGTTAGTATTTCTACTGATACACAGTCCTTTTCTTCTGATACACAGTCCTTTTCTTACCTCCTTACAATCCTTAATCTTTTATATTTTTTCTTGGTGACTCTCGACTTTTAAATTATTAATTTTACTTTTATATCAGTTAGCTATCGTCTAATCTACTATGTCTTCTTACGTATTCGTTGGTCCTCCTATTTTATCACCTAATTTTTTTAATTTGTTTTACTCCTATAAAATTCTCTGTAGACTTTCTTATAGTTTATATGATTGTGAACGTGATATTTCCAGACTTTACCTCTTCTCTTTCCTCGTCTTGTAAATAAACTTCTTTATTACCGACTTTTGAAGGGAATAGGTCCCCTCCTTTGTTTATAGGTCCAGGTCCTTCGTCTCAGGGTTTCTGTAAGTTTTTTTTTTTTTTGTTTTTTGGATCAATGTCCGGTTATAGGGACTCATTTTATCTACGTTTTTAGAAGTTGTTCTATGTTCGTTTGGTTTAAGTTGGTATGTAATTTTCCTAGTATATTGTACTAGATCACCCTAGACAGGACCTCTAAATTCCTACGAAATCATAGACATTTAGTCAGTTGCACCATGGTGTGTGTCACTTCCTGTATGTAGTGTACTAGTAGAGTTATTTACGTCCTTTTCATAAACTCTGTCAGGTTGTAGGTAAAAACTATTTTTAAGAATTGTTCACCCATATCTTCCTTGTATAAAGTTGTATGATTTCTAATATTTGTTGTTTGCGTGACGATTGTAGCATGAGTTACCACTTTCCGACTTTTGCTCGTTTTGTTCCTACGGGTGACAATAGTAAAATAAATTTTATCAAACTTTCACGATCGGTGTCGTTAGTCCATTCTTTTTATTCATTTTTTGTATGTTTAATCTTCCTTCATTTAGACAGTGATAAACGTCTATTATAGTATGATACATCTCTTTTGGGATTTACGATATGGCTCCTTTATAAACTTATGTATTTACTTAAGTCATTTTCACGTCTATGTTTTAATTGTTTATCTTTAGACAACGCAAATATGTATGCTTACTCGATAGTCTCTTTAATTCTGTTACAGTAAATTTTTACGTACTTTTTATTATTTTATAGATCCTTATTTTAATTGGTTCCTCTAATTTTCTGGATATAAAACTTTTGACATACTGTGAGTCCTTTCGATAACTTCTCACCGTGTACCTAACCTCCTTATTATCAATTTTACAGGTATGATAGGTTTCGTTAGACGTCTAAGTTTCATTAGGGACAGTTTTATAATTACTGTAAAAGGTGTCTTGATCTTGTTTATCAGCATTTTAAACATGCCTTAATGTTTTTCGAGGTTTATCGGTTTCGTCAGAACTTTTTCTTCTCCTCTCTAGGGACTAAAGTTTGACATATATTTCGTTATCATTAGTTTTATCATACACACGATTCAGTGAAATCGGTAGACGTTGAGAAACGCTGGGGTACATGAGATCGGACGGTCCGAGGAGAAGTTACCCTAAAAGGTCCGTTCTTATGACCTCATCCAAAGGTCCAGGAGGAGGTCCTCTAGAGGAGTTGGGTCCCTAATTTGGACCCAGAGACGTCTAAGAAATGACAGACTCGGTGGTCCTCTCTTCGGGGTTATTATACCATGACCGTGTTTTTGTGTATCTAATCACCTGGTCGTATCCCTCGGTACTTTATTTGAGTACGAAAATACAAGTTAATTAAGAACTGTTTCCTTCGTTGTTATACCTCACCTCTTTTCTGTCAGGAAAGTTATCAAAACTCTTTTGTCTTGTCGATGTACATTTTCTTACTTTGACCTAGTAAAAGAGTGTGGTATACGTTTTGAATGGACTTTTACCTATTTTCTGAATATACATTCTGGGGTTTGGTATTTTGAGGATATTCCTTTGCATTCAGTATACACGGAACTGTAATTAAAACCTATCTATCTGTCTATCTATCCTAGACAGAGGAGCCAAGTCAAGTCAGCGAGTCAACACGGGCTGAGAAACGCTGGGGAACTTAGTGTCGTGTGGTCCGGAGGGACAGGCAGTGGTTGAGGGCCTCAAGTGAGTTTGAGTACAGGTAACTCAGCCACTACGGTAGGTCGGTAGAGTAAGAGACAGCAGGGGAAGAGGAGGGTGGGAGTTTGACAGAGGAGTCCATTCCCTTTTTTGTCGTTTTTATTTACCTTGTACACTCAGAGACAACTTAAAAGACAGCAATACCTTCAAATCCCGAGTATCACCGGAACACAGTAAAAAACTATGTCTCTTCACCGAATACGGAAACCAACTATTCAACGTGTCTTGTAAATTGTCAAATTACTTTTCTTCCATTTTACACTACGAAAAAATATACTAAAAAGGGTTAATTTAGGGTAGGCAAAATCCCATCTTCAATTAAGATTATTTAGTCACATAAAATTAAATATATATAATAAAGTAACTTTCCAAAGTACGTTTAATATAAAAATTTTACCTTAGAACGAAAGTATGTCCAAAATTCAGGTTAAAAAGAGGGAAAATAGTGAAGATTTTAATACAAGGAATAAAGTTCAACTAGAGGTACAGAAAAATGAGGGTGGAAAAAAAAAAAAACAGTTTATCCCATTACTAATTCACAAACACTAGATATTTGGTCTTGTACCTATAACAGTCTCCTCTTTATTAGGTCAATTTCAAGAGAAAACCATGTGTATCAACTATTTACTATGTATAAGACATGAAGGATATCCTCGGTGTACAGAAAAGGAGAACAAAAAAACCTCCTACGATTTTAACTAGTTACCCAATTGTACCGAGAGTCAGTTCCGGTAGACAATTTTTCAAGGGTGGTCGGTAAGAGAATTACCTAAAATCCACTAGTAACAGATTTAGGTAACAAAGAAATCTCTTTCAACTTCTTACTAATAAGATAGTTAACAAATCGTAACTAATCGACCATAATAAGATATTTCTCTTTGGAGGGGTCATTCTTTTCTATAAACTCTTGACTTTCCCTGACTCTCTAAATATGGAGACGCTCAAAATGGCTATTCCTTTTGACTCGTGACACTGCCAAAGTCTTCTTTACAATACTAAACGAGTTTCGGCGTGTTTATAGACGGGAGTCCGGTCTTGTCCCTCGATCAGGTAGTCACGTCTCATTCTCCGAAGAGGATCTAATCTAGTCCGAAGAGGTCGACGTAACACATATCCTCGAGTCGCCCACGCTTTTCTTACGTAGTGACGAAATATTATGTCACTTCCATTACCCGAACACCGGTTATATACCGGGAACACTTTCGTAAATTCAAGAGTTCGACACGACTCGTTTTTATGTGTGGTAACTCATGCATAAGACTCATCTACAAATATAATATAAGAGTCTATCACGTTTACGTGTACAGAGAGAATAATCCTACTATCTCTTTATTTTTAAATTCCTAACTACCGTTTCGTTACGTAATTACGAGAGAACTCTCAGGGAACCTGACGTTCCTCTAGTTTAGTCAGTTAAGATTTCCTTTAGTCAGGACTGATGAGTAACTTTTCTGACTACGACTTCGACTTCGAAGTTATGAAACCGGAGGACTACGTTACTTGACTGAATAACCTTTTCTGGGACTACGACCCTTTCTAACTTCCGTCCTCTTCCCCTGTTGTCTCCTACTCTACCAACCTACCGTAGTGGATGAGTTTCCTGTACTCAAACTATTCACGCTCGTTCGAGGTCCTAAACCACTTCCTGTCCCTTCGGACCACACGACGTCAGGTACCCCCAGTGTTTCTCAGCCTGTACTGACTCACTGACTTGACTTGACTTGTGTAATTCCGTCGTTATACCGGGTCATTCCGTCAGTTGTATATGTCTTTATCAAGTAAAAAAGAGTCAAAGATTTCCTGGGTTAGTATAGATCATGTCGGTTGAAATTATCTTAACGTATAATATTTATAATACTCTTTCGATAATATATTAGTTATTCTTTTTACCATGTCGGCGCTTACGAAAGGCATAAATACCGGTGACAAAACCTCACAAGAAAAAGAACTATATCTTAGGGAGATAAAATCGTAAGATAAGTATGGACATAATCTCGGGTCATAGATTTTGAATCTGACTTAAATTTGTCTGGACAGTGAGGAATCAACAAGTTGGAACCCTTTAATTAAATCGTGGAGATTCGGAGGTGAAGAAGTCAACATCTTCCTTGAGGGTTTTCATTCACGGAGCATCACAATAAAATCCCCAATTTACGTACTCCTCATTTACTTTATTACGTGTATTTCAGGAATCATACAACGGGTAGTGCTCCTCCGTGTGTTGTATGTAAATGATAAAATACAAAGTAAAGAAATACGTACTTGAAAAAGTCCCCAACTTATCAAACAATGAACCAGTCCAAATTATAAAGGTCAATGGACTATTCACATTGGTCTCTGTAAACCGGTTGAATTTTTGTGTGTGTGTGTGTGTCTGTGTGTGTGTATGTGTGTGTGTGGGAGGGGACATTACTGAGTCGTCAACGTAATTGACCTTCTCGTCATACTTGAGAGATATCACGTCTCCGACGGGGGCACGACACGAGTGGCCCCTTGAGACGTAGTAGTGGGTCAACAACGGTCAACGGGTTCTCCTACGGTGGAACGGAAAACAAAGTGAATTAAGTGGACACGAGTAATCCGGTAACTCAATTGTATCTTTCGAAGCGTCTGTAACTTTAAGTCACTCTGGGTACCCGTGGGTATGGGGAAGGGGGTTTGTGCGTGTGTAGATTGTGAACGACCAACTACAATCCCTTCACGACGACAGATTTTTGTTGAAATGGTATGATACCAACATCCCAACAAGAAAAGGGAAGATGTTTGTTAGAAACAAAGAATGTGAATCAAAAGAGATGTACGGTGTGTTTTAAATGTAAACTTCAATCACTAGTAAGTGTCTTACTTTACTTCACTTCCCTTAAACGAGTCAGGACAGGCTGAGAAACACTGAGGTACCTAACATCGGGCGGTCCGAGTAGTTAGGTACCCTAAGAGGTCCGTTCTTATGACCTCACCCAACGGTAAAGGAAGAGGTCCCCTAGAAGGGTTGGGTCCCTAGCTTGGGCCCAGAGGGTGTAACGTCCGTCTGAGAAACGACAGGTTCGGTGGTCCCTTAGGGTAAACTTCAATGATTAGTAAGTGTCTCATATCTAGTTAATCCTACGAAATAGAGACTAAAGAATTAAAATTATAAATACCCTTTCTACTTCTTACAACGTAATTTATGAAAATTTAGATCTATGATGACATGATTTACAGACTCAGAAAAAGAAATTCTCTCGTAAGCACACACACTCTCCTCTCTCTCTCTCTCTCACACACACACATGTTATTTCCAAACCCTCACTCTTTCTCTTTATCGGACATCAGACCACCCTCTGTACGAACTAATACAAGGTCTTTGGGTTCAGTAGACTCAACCGACCTGAGACGGTCGGACTGTCTTCGTAAAGATCCTCCACCTAGGGTACACCTCACTACCTTCCTGTACTTTAAGGAAGTTTGACATCTGAGGAATTGACGTCCCGGGACAGAATCAAGTAAGTCCGACGACATGGTTTTATATTGGTCACTTTACCGAATATTTGTCGTCTTTGAATAAAGAGTACCAAGATCTCCGACCTTCAGGTTCTAGTTCAGTAGACGTTCTAAACCACAGTCCACTCTAGCGTGAAGGGACATCTGTCCGTAGAAGAGTACCGACATTGGAGTGTACTGTCTTCCCTTTCCCTCGACACATTTCCGTGATTGCAGCAAATCCTCCCGAGGTGGGAGTACTGGATTCGTACGAGGTTTCTGGGGCGGCACACTTTATGATAGTGTGCCTCGTAATCCTAAGTTGTATCCTTAAAACGTCCCTGCGTTCGTAAGTTGGATATCGCCCGGAGATAAAATAAAAAGAAATTGTGGGTAGAAGTATGAATGGTGTATGTGTTGGGATTTGTCCCAAACTCTTTTACTTATCTTTTATTGTAACACACATAAAGGACCTTAGCTCGGTTCTCTCTTTCTAGATTTGGTTTACTGAGTTCTCTGTTTAAGATGGGAAAGATCTCTTCCTTAAGAAAAAGAAAAAGGTACTGTCTAAACGTGGACAGTAATGTAAAAAAGGGAGACTAAAAATGAGTCTTAGAATGAAAAAGATTAAGATTAAGGTGAAAAGAGAAACCACAAATATGGTAGTTTTTATAAATATCTGATAAATCATACGGGAGTAATTCTGTTCGTTATGAATGCAGTGAAGAAATTACAATGGTTTATTCAGACAGAGAGACGGTCGCAGTAGCAAAAACGACTAGGAGAGACCTGATACAGGTCGAAGAGATGTAGTTCAGTAACATTTTCCACGGTTTCACCAAGAATCTAGGGATCCGTCCCCGGCGACAGGACAGTCACTCTACGTCGAAAAGACAGACACTCCGTCGTGAATTTCGTACCATACGAAGCAAAAGGAACCTATAAGTGTAACATAAAGGAAAACACAAATGTACAAATAGAGGGGCTTCCTCGTTTTAAGTAAAAACGTAAGAATCGGAACGTGACGAGGTTCGTATTATCTACGATTAATTTATGATTGATTCCCTTACACAGAACACGAGTCAGCACAGACTGAGAAACACTCAGGTACCTGACATCGGGCGGTCCGAGGAGACAGGTACCCTAAGGGGTCCGTTCTTAGGACCGCACCCGACGGTAAAGGAAAAGGTTCTCTTATCTCACTATATTTTACAGTGACAGAAGAGATGGGAGACGGGGTACAATGAAACTGTCTTTACTAAATTAAACTAGGATTTACTCACCAAAGAAGAAAAAGGAACAAAGTCAGAAACTGAATTTTATCTATTTTCTAGCCCCGTACATTACTGTTATATTTCATAAGGAGATCCCATTCTATTGAAGGGAAAAGGTGGAAATTTGAATAAACGGAAAGGTTAGTTTATAAATAAATCTACCGTGAACCAAACGTATACCACGAACAAATGAGAATGAAATGGTTGTCGGACCTTCTCAAACCTCTTTGATTATAAAATTCAATCCCTCTAAGCTGTCATTAAAAAAATATAAAAAAAGACGGAATCAATCATAAGAAACCAAAAAGGAACGATACTGTGTCTTTACTTTGAAAGACATGTTACAAATTTGTTCTTTTCATTTACTTTTATAAGTTAGTAAACGACAAACATGTACAAAAATAGTAATAAAACGTTTATATGATGTATATTCTTTACACGTAAGACTTTAAAAATCAGTTCTGAAGGTCTTTAATGTCATATCTAATTTACTGTGGAAAGACATAAACCTGGGGACTTTTTTAATTCATATGTAAATAAACCAATACTTAAATGAAACTCTTATATGAATAAAAAAGGTTTGTCGAGGTTAGTGTAAAAAAGTAAATAGTAAATCATAAAATCCACTCCCATTTCATCTATAACGACCCGGTATAATGACGACCTCTATAACTTCACAATCTCTACACTTACTATGTACTAATTTACCACCACACAAGATTCGGGCAAGAGTGATTTCTTCATATTACAAAAGTTATAATAGACTTACCTATAAGTCGCCACTGATATCTTGGAGAAGGATCATAAGTAGTTATCTCTTAGACGGTCAAAATATAAAAAAAATAAGTTGGTACCAGTGAATGGATGTACGATGTACCGAATATACAGAAAAAGATTAACTACCAGAGTCTATAATATTCCCCGAAGAGACCACATAGGGACCACTTCCTAGATCTGACGTTATTTCCGATGTACCCGAGTTAGGGACCGAATCCTTCTAGGGGACCTCTTCCTTTACCGTTAGGTGAGGTTACAAGAACAGAACCTTCAAGGTATCTGTCTCTTCGGACCGTCCACGTTCAGACATCCCAGCGTCATATCAACCTGTGCTGGATCACTGATTTGTTAATGTTCTGTAATATTCTTAGGTACAGATTACACTCTTCGTCTACACAAAAAGAGAAATCATGTCAAGAGATCGACAGGTCACAGACCTGATTCCTTTATCGACAGTAGTGACGAGAATTATGGTATGGGGGTGGTGACACCACTGTACGTAGGACCAAAGTAAAGTCTACTTAACGTCCTTCTTCCCTATACCCATATCGGTAACACCGCGTCACAAGACCCTCGATGAATGTGTGTAGGGAATACAATATTCTGTGGAGGATACGACAGATCTGATTGAGATCTCCCTGACATCGGAAGAGATGGTTAAACTATTAATCAGTGTGGACTCTTCATGACCCAGACCCTCTGTCGAAACAATCTATCGTTGACACTGGAAATATCCAGATGTCAGGTAAATTATATTAATTACTCTTCGAACCTCTTTAGATCCCTAGAATAGTCTTTCCCTACCTTCTACTAATCTACGGTCCCTTCCTTCCTCCCAACTATAGTTAGTTAGTCGTCGGATTTACTTACTGTCCCCACCCAAGGGAAATTGAAAGAGTAACAGTGTACAATTTTATTTACTGACACGGTGACAACCACAGTGGTCTTGTGTAGAAGACAATGGAGACCGTTAAATGGAAAGGTGACACAAGGTAAATAGTACCAGACAGAGGTAGTCCCTCGAGAACAAGGACAACGTCCAGACAACGGTTACACACACACACATATACACACACATACACACATACACACATACCACACTACATAGGTGTGTACGTAAGTGTACACACGTGTACCAATAACGGAAAAAAAAAAAAATTACTGTTCTAGGTGTTATCCCTGTCTTGCACTTACGAAGGTTAAAGAGAGAACTTTCAGAGTTAAATTACACTTGACTTATCTCCTTCTCCCGTTCTTACGTTAGTTGTCGCTGTCACTACGACAAGAGTTCCCTCCCCTCGTACCCCTTCTGTTTTTAGTTGGGATCACGATAGACAATTAAAGGTACAACATCTTTATGTTATTATACAGGACCGTTGTCGTGGGAGTCCTTCCTCGGTTCAAAGTCAGCCGTAGGGTCTGACGGGTTAAACCAGAATTAGTCAACAAACAGTGACGGACCGTACTGTTGAACGTACGAATAATACGTAAATAAAGGAAAACGGCCCTGGATAACATTGTAGGAACGACGGTATCGTCCTGCGGAGTTAGAGTATTTTCCTCTAAGGAACAGGACACGAAATTATTCGGACACTCATATCCCAAAAGGACTACCGAGTCACCCATTTCTTAGACGAACGTCACGTCATTTGTGTCCTCTACGGTCAAGATTTGGGACCCAACCCTTCTAGAGGACCTCCTCCTTTACCGTGGGGTAAGGTCATAAGAACGGATTTTTTAACGTACCTGTTTCTTCAGACCGCCCGACGTCGGGTTGCCCAGTGTTTCTCAACCTGTACCGATTCGCTGACCCGTGTGTGTATCACACCGATATCTTGTACTCTACGCACACACGATTCAGTGAAGTGAGTACAGCCCAAGAAACACTGGAATACCTGACATCGGACGATCCGAGGAGACAGGCGGTCTAAGAGGTCCGTTCTTATGACCTCACCCAACGTACGGGAAGAAGTCCCCTAGGAGGGGTCCCCACCTTGGACGTGGAGAATGTAGAGGACGGAACCGTCAACCCAAGAAATGGGGATCACGGTTGACCCTTCGGGTATCTTGTATCGTAGAGGTGAATTTTTATCTGTTATATATGTCGAGATGCATGGACAGTCATAAACTTTAGTCATCGGTCAAAGAGAAAAAAGGAGAAAAAATAATCAAAAAAACAGTATCCGAATCTGATACCTCTACATATTGGTATCCACATCACAAAAGAACAATGGTTATAAGACAGAGATTTGACACTTTGTTACGACTTGATTTAGATCCTATGTGAATTTATTGAAAGGTACATAAAGTAAAGGAACTTTACTAAAAAACGTTATAAATTTATCTCATTTGAAAAAATCAGATCGGAAGTTCTGGGAGTTCATAGTTCGAATCCACCTGAACGATTAGTGTAAAAGTCATGAAGAGAAGTCTACTGGTTATAAGGTAGTACAGGGTAATCCTTAAGGTGGACGACATCCTTCGTACGATAAAGAATGGGAGACTAAAGAATTTCGTGTAACTACTGATAGGGAAATCCGTGTCTATCTTAAAGATTTTACATAAGTGAAGCTAATCTTCAAGTGACTACCGTCTCTCGTTCGAAACGTATAAAGACACAGGAAAGACAGGGTATTATATTACGACCATGACTCATGTATAAGTTATTGACAAACGACTTTCCTTACGAGAGTAGTAGTTTATATTGTTCGTAACTGAATACCTATATACCTACATCTGTCTAAGACTAGTCAGTATGTGTAACTATAGGAATTACACATTAATTGAGACTTAAGAGAATAAGAGGGGTTTTCAAAGGGTAAACAACCACCTACTAACTGACGGTAAACCGTCTATTATAAATTTGAACCCATACATACCTCGAAGGAACCACCGAGTCTACCATTTGTTAAACGGACGTTACGTCCTCCGGACCCAAGGTACAGACCCAACCCTTCTAGAGGACCTCTTCCCTTACCGATAAGAGAGGTCTTAAGAACGAACCTCTTAAGGTACCTGTCTCCTAGGACCGCTCAATGTCAGGTACCCCAATGTTTCTCAGTTCGATGTCAGTTACCCCAGTACTCACTCACTGATTGTAAAATATAGTAAACGTTCCGAAAGTAGTAACAAACTTCTGTTTATTAGTTAATTATGTAGTTTAAAAACCTACTTATTATCCTACTTGATAGAAAAAACTTCAAACCAATCAAGAGGAAGGAAAAAAATGAGGTATTGAGGTTAACAGATGTGTAAATAATGTCACGTAACATTATAAAAACACAAAGACAGACAGGATGATCAAAAAAAAGTCTTATTTCCGGTACTGTAAGGTATGCAGAAATTATACCACGGATAATGTATCGTTGAAGAGTTATTAGAGACAACCTACTAACCTACCTAATTATTTACTTCATCAAGTAGTAATGAATAAAGTGGTATTTATTTACTACGTCTCTTTCAGAGTCCTATACTAGTAGGACTTTACTCAATCTCTTTCGTTACCATAACGAAAGCTCTTTTTACTCTACCTAGTTCACCCAAAATAAAAAGAAGGTCAAAATAACTCTATATTAACTGTATCTCGTAACATATTCAGATTCCACATGTCTTATTACTAAATGAATTTAGTACTTTATGAATAACGTTATTCAAATCACCTGTAGGTCATAGAGTGTATTTATCTTTTAATTTATCTTTTATACAAATAAAACTACTCTTAAGAATCCTAAATGGGAACATTGTTGTAAGTATAAATTGTATGTCGTCCCAATTAATATAAATGGTAAAACCTGTAATGTTTACACAACATAAAATTGGTCTCGATCTCACCGAGGTTTACAAAAGTTGGGACGTACTGTGTGAACTTTTCGAGAGTTCTTTATAAACAACTTTTTAGTTCCTTTCTTCTTACTAAAAATTTTTTTTTTTCTTACTCGGTCACTTGTTTATTTGCATTCTAGGTCTTTTAGATTCATTGGAGAGGGTTTGATTGGTAATAAATCACTGAGACGAGTCAAAGGCATTAGAAAGAATATAGGTCACTAATCAAATAACGTAACGATGACCAAAGAATAAAAACACGTAAAGGAGTTGATCTGACCTTTGAGGTACTCTCGGTCTTGGAATAGTAAGGGACATTTGAATTATATCTCGTCTCATTCACTATGACATATCAGTGGACCTATTTATCATTTGTTCGTTTTTGACGAAGGAAAATAGAACAGTTTCTCCTGGGAAGGTAGTCTTAGAGGACGCGACTCCCAATGTTGGGTTTGATCTGTGATCGGTAATCGGTTGACACCGATAATTCTTGAACTTTATCCTAATCACACTTATTCCTTGACTTAAAACTTACAACAAATTAAATTTTGAGATTCACATCGATGACCGACAGAATAATTTTCGTATTAGAATATGTTGTAAACGAAAAAGAAACGACAGAGTCTAACAGAAGTTACTTTGACTCAAAGGAAAAGAAAATAATGGCGCAGTTGTATGTCTTCTTGAACGGGGTGAAGAAGGTTTGGCAAAGGTGGAAATGGTATAGTGTTATAAACTGAAAAAGGAATAATGGTCAAACGACGGGTTGACAGAGTTTGAGACTCACTCACTTTAAACGAGTCAGTACAGGTCGAGAAACACCGGGGTACCTAACATGTCAGGTACCTAAAGAGATCCGTTCTTATGACCTCACCCATCGGAAAGAGAAGAGGTCCCGTAGAAAGGTTGAGTCCCTATTTTGGGTCCAGAGGACGTAACGTCCGTGTAAGAAATAGTCGACTCAGTGTTCCCTTCGGGAGTTTGGGACCTCTCGACAAATAAGACTATAACTAGGGAAATCTTTTTCGTAAAAAGTATTAAAGAAAGACAAAGAAAAGGAAGGAAAGTACAAAAGGACCTCAGAACAAAAGGAGGAACATAGGTATCCTCAGGGTTATTAAGACACGGACTTTAACCCTCATCCTCGTACCCTTTACTAGTTTTTCTTAACAGGAACTTATGTCACAATGCCTAACCTGTCTCCTATTACTTTCCCCACGTTTGACAATCCTCAATAGTCTCCTACCCCCTTTCTTTCGGGGACTCATGGACATAGTTTGTCATTGTTTACTGACAAAAGCTTTATAGTTATATCTCAAGTTGAGTAATACCTGTTAAAAGTTAAATTACGAATATCGTAGGAAAATACTCTAAATAAGGATATTTATAAAATAAAAATGACTTTGATTACGGGTTCATCGTCGGAATTTAATAAGCCTCACGTTTACGGACAGGTCACTAAACTTCGTTACCGACGGACGGAACGAAGAATTGGACTTCTGAAAAACATTAGGAACGAACTCTGAAGGAAGTGTTAACTGTGACCCATACATCACTCATGACCCGAGGAGAGACGAAGGAGGGAGAGGAGGTCTTAAAATACAAAACCAATCAAACACTCAGGATCGCGAGACAAAAGGAAGATCTGGGAAGATTCAGTTTAGAAATAATAAACAGTCATTATTGAAAAGAAAAAGGGATAAATGTCGTGTCAAGTTGAGGTAACTTTTCCTTACAACGACAAGACAAGACACACGTAGTTTATTGCTTAGTTACCAACTACGTTTTTTTTTTTTTCAGTAATTCTTAGTCGGTAGACGAAGAGATTAGTGGAATTTCACGGCATAGTTTAACCGTCTGTTGTAACTTAAAAATTCCTTTTTTAGGAACCACACTTTTTCACTGTAATTTCCAAATACAGGGGAAGAACACCGGGTTATTTGTTATAATTACCGTTTCGTACGTTTCCTAATTATCCAGGAGGGACGTTTTCCGAGTCAATATCGTTAGGACTCCTTAAGACGGCCGATTATATACTCTGGATGCCATGGAGGCGTCCGTATTTAATAAACCAAAAAGAAGAGGAACTTCCTCTCGGACAGTAAGATTTCCGCTAAAAAGAGAAACTAGGAAACACGACATTAAAGTATGTGAGGAACGTTACGTGGGAGGGTGTACCACACACAAGAAGAGGGTTGAAAATCAGAATTTTTGGTAAAAGGGGTGGTCGGTCAGGGTGTTTTTTAACTTGTACGAAGGATTCTCTCGATCGTCCAACAAACAAAAAAAAAAGGGAGAGAGAGAACACGTAAGTCCTATACCAGTCCTCGTAAAATCCTTTGATCCCTTATTTTAACTCATAAATTTATGTCTTCAAAGACTATATTCACGATAGTTTGGAATTAGAGACCCTCCTTATAATCCGGAGTGACTAGCTCGAGATGGAATTGTAACGGGAATCTTTACGTTAGTAAATTTCGGCCTCTTCAATTATAAATGGAGTACCTTAATCTGGAGACACAACGACAATATTAATGATATGTAAATTAACAATGGAAGTAACTATAAGAAAACCGGTTAGTAAATTATAGAAAGTCAAAGTCAAAGAATAAAAGTTTTACTCGAGTTATTATCGTTAGTACCTCTTAAATGTGTTTCTAATTTGATCCCTCACGTGAATGTAATTTACAAATCTTGTTTAGATTGTGCATTCCTAGTGGGAGAGGGGGATTTTCATTCGAAAATTACAAAAGTAAGGATCTTTACTTATCTCAATAGATGATCTTGGTATTACTTTATAACTTTACGTAAAAGTAGGAATTCATCTTAGTCAAGTGATTTATGTAAGGTTACTTTTATGTAGTTGAAATAGACTTCCTTCTCGAGTCTCTTCTCTACGTCTAATCTCACTCTTACAGGCTCCTGGAGGTGGAACCAGTACGTGAACATCAACTCCGATATTAGTGTTTAAGCTTCCGTCTCGTTACACACATTTATTTTTTTTTTAACGTTTTATAGTGAACCAACCGAAGCCTAAAAACCCGGTTACCAAGAATTGGCTCACGTTCTGATGTAGACCCCCTTAAACTTTTTTCACACCCGAGTCAATACCAACAAAACCGTAAATCACGAATTTCGGTCCTTAGGGTTTCCAGGACACAATTGTCCTCTGTTAGGGTATGTCACTTCTTAATAGGTCGGAGCTTACAGTTTTAACGTAGGGGTAACCTGTATTATACCACTACTATTTAACTTCCTACCCTACTGTCTCACCCGACTCTCTCTCTAGGGAAAGATTCTAACATTTATTTACTTTTACATCTGATCTCTCTTTTACTCGATATTATATATACCTTTCTAGATATCATTATTATAAATTAGACATGACCAAACCTGGAGATGGAGGACACTTGTATAGTGGTGGAGAGACATAGGTTTATCCCTACTTTTAGATAAATTAAAATCGTTTTTAAACAGGATCAGAAAATTCTTATCTTTTATGTTTTAACCTCGATAGTGTTTATCTCAGGAATTCTTTAATCTTGAACATTTATCGTGATAAATCAATTGAAAACAGGTGTAAATATATAAATTTTTCATCGAAACGGGTCACCAACTAAGACCCGAGACCTTACTCTGTGAGAACCAAACATGTGTCGTAGTGACAGACAAAGATACTAGGACTATTACATAAATAAGAATGACACTAACTCAACAAATAAATTTTTTATTCTCTTATTTTATACAATTATGTATGTTTCACGAATATTATGAAGGACCGTATTTAAACTCGTAAATCGTGTATAACTGGTAACAACAATAATCACTGATAACATTCGTTCGTTTGATAATTCTCGTAAATTCCTTGTGGAAGGTCTAATATAACGTTTCTACTCTTATACCTCCGTTATTTGGATTCTCTTTTGTTTTTTTATGGGTTGTATTTGAGTCTCTAAATTTGTAATAAATTAGTATTTCACTTTTAACTTCGTACAAAATTAAGTCGTAACTTTTAATCCGATATCAGTTCTTAAATACGATCCTTCATAATAATAAAGAAAAAGGGATTAAATTGTGTCTTTGACCCTATATGGATAAAGGTTTACACCGAAGCATTGAAGGAAAAACATTATAAAAAACTGAGAACGATAAGAGACTAAAAGTGAAGGGAAAAAGGTCGATAATAATGGGACGACAGAAGTAGTGTCAGAGAGACACTAGAATGGAATTAATACTCGATCCTACATCTTACAAAGACTTTCACTTCTTTGTTTCCTTTACATTTATAAGAAATAAGGAACTTCGAGTTTTGTGACACAGTGTGAGACCACGGAAACCGACCTTCCAACCATAAGCCACACACTCACAGACACGACCTCTTGGGTTCCGTACTTTCTCGTCCCTTCCTGAAAACCCCTCTCTGCGTAACCCAGTCTCACCTTTATTAAACTAAGGTAACCGGGTCTCCGGTTAGTATAAGAACAAAGAAAAGCACACTTTAATTCAATCAACATTAAGGAACTAGAATTATAAAATGACAGATAGTTCACCTAAAATTATTACTGAAATAAAAAGAACCCTGTGAAAGAGGTCTTTAACATGACTATTAACTATATGGAGAGATATTAAGTTCCGTGATTACCAAAGAATGTATAATAAGAAGTTAATGAGTTATTACCCCACACTTCGTTGTGATTTACTGTCACTATCGGGTCAGAATTAGGTACAACGGTGTCGACTACGGACGGACCGTATAATGACGAATACCTAGGGTCGATAAAGGTCCAGAGTAATGAGAAACGACACAATACTTACTCCAGTGTGGCGAAAAGATCGTTGTAAAACTACCGAATAGTGACCTGAGATGGTCCTGAGCCAAAGACGGTTGTGTGGACAAAGTAGGGTTCCTCAAAAAGAACCGTAGGTGTTCTCCACATATGTCCTCGAATTCTCATTCAAGAGTCCAGAAGAGACGAGAAGCAGACCCTGAACCTCTGTAAGACGATGGACGAGAGGTGAGACTCTTAGACGGCCAGAGTGACCACAAGGCGGGAACGAAACAACGCTCTACGACAAGATCGGTCGTAAGGAGCCGGACCCGAGTCTCTGCACTTTGAGGGTACCTTGGCTTACCTTGACTCAACGGAAGTCAGGAGGAACCTTGGAGCTATGAGAGACAAGAACCGTCTTTGCCTCCCTTCTGGAGGTTTCTCCAGTCATGCTCATATTTTCTGAAGAGGTTGACCCTTGACGTCCGCACTACAGTAGAGGTAAAAAGAGAGAGAAAAGAGGTGGTTTGTTGACTTGTGTTCGAAAGGAAAACCTCCACGGGAATGAGAACACGATTGCTAAATACACTTACTCTTCAGTCAAAAGAAACCGACCTCCGTTAGGTTCTCGTTACTCTTACTTTATTGTCGTCGGAGTCATTGTCACAATCTCTCTCACTGCGGCTATCCTCTTTGTGGCCAGTGTCATTGTCGGTTATCCGAGACAACGTTCATACATTAACCGTGGGAGGTTTCGAAGCGTAGTAACGGAGGAAGTCAAGAGTTGTGGGTAGAGACTCCGATCATAAAAATATTCTTGGTCCATTAGAAGGAAAGAGGGGTGAAAGAAAAAATTTTTTTTTGTTTTGTTTAAAGAAGAAAAAATCACCTTGAAAACTAAAAGATAACCTCATATCAACTAATTGAGACAACACTACCAAACCTCACCTAGCGTTTCCCTGAGTAGGTATGTATGTGTACACCACGATCACTAATTCTTAGGTGCACGGTTGTGTCTACAGTCTCTGTGCCCAAACTAGGGACCCAGCCTTTCTAGGGGACCTCATCCTTTACTGTTCGACGAGGTCCTAGGAACAGACGTTTTGATGTACATGTCTCTTTGGACCCGTGGATATATCAGGTACCCCGGTGTTTCTCAACCTGAGTTGACTTGTGTACGTGTACATGCATGTGCGTGTGTGTGTGTGTGTGTGTGTGTGTGTGTGTGTGTGTGTGTGTCCACAAGGAGGTTTGAAATAAAGACTGCTCGACTAATCTCTTGCATCGAACCGAGTAGTCGGCCCGACGTGAGAAATCTAGTCCCCAGGGGTTGGACGCCCTAGATTACGGACCACTAGACTCCATCTCGACTATATTACTATTATCTTTATTTTACGTGTTTTTACATTATATGAACTTAGTAGAATTTTCGTAGGGGGGAGGGGACAGTCACCTTTTAAACAGAAGGTGTTTTGATCACAGACCATGGTTTTTTTCAGTCCTAGGCGACGAAATCTACAGGGTACACTTAATCTTTCTGTACACGGGTCACGAACCGTGTCGACCGACCGAAGTCTGGAAGGGGTTCTGTACCAACGACCACCCCCCGTGTCTGGGAGACGTCGGGAGAAAGGTCCTTCCGTCTAGACTTCTCCCTATCTCCGTCCCGAAGTACCCTGTATAAGTAAAGGAAGAGGATTTAAGTGGTTACTCTATTTAAGAGGGTAAGGGTTCTCACCTTACTTACCTCGACGCGTCTCTTTGACCGTCGCAGAGATAACATCTAAAGGGAGGACCTTCCTTTGACTTTTTAAGAAGAGTCGATACCTCCGCACACAATTCACTTTAGTGACAGGTGGTGGGGTGAGGTGTCATCTGTGATACTTCTATAGGTAAAATGTCTGTTCTTTTGTTTCTGAACTTTGGTTGGAGTTCCTAGTGTACTTATTTTTTGCTTTTATAACTCTGACACTAGGGTCCAGTGGGTCTGGGGTCGTAGATACGAGTCGTAAAGGACATTACGAAGTCCCACAATGATCTACTTCCCCCGTCTACTTACTTTCTTAAAACCGACTGAAGGTCCAATGTTGTTTAATGAAGATACTTAAATATTAACCCAATGTTTGGGGTATTAATTGTGTGTGTATCCGACTAACCACTCCTCATTTACATAAGTCCCCATAATACCTTAAGTGAACGTATACAATCTTTGTGATTATGAAAATGATAACTTTTGAACGGAACAACGACAATATTTACACACTATGTCATAAAGGACTTATGTTTTACACCATCCTATAAGACACCCTCGTATTTCATATTTACACCGTCAGAGTAAACGTATCTCAAACCGTTCAGGAGTTATAAAGGGAAGTTCAAGTAACGGAGATTGACGTTTCACATTGTTGGGTATTCCATATATATATTAGACACGATTTTGAGAAAAATCCGTAAATTTACAAAAATTTAAATCGAAACAATGTCCAACTTTTAACACTAGTGGGACCTTTGTCACCACCAGATAAGGACTTTTATCTCCTCTAGACTTTTCCCCCCGGTCTAATGACAAGGAGTAGAAAGGGGGTTTGTGTGTGTGTGTGTGTGTGTGTGTGCGTGTGCGTGTGTGTGTGTGGGTGTACAGAGGGAGATAGAAGTAACTTTGTAACATGTACCTAGTAAGTAAGAAGGTTCAGTGGGTAAGAGATTTTACCCTTACCCATTTCTATGAAAACATTTGAAGTAAGTATCGTAATAGTTTTCGATTGAAAATAAAGATCGGAGTTTATCTTCCTGTAGAGACAACATCGGAGGGTCACAGGTACCTCTGTGTAAAACCGTTGAGAACAACGGAGAAGAGTGTCTACCGAGGGTCTTTACTAAACTCACTGTGAGTAAAATTACACCTGTTCCTTTACCGTTGGGTGAGGTCACAAGAGCGGACCTCTTAGGGTCCCTGTCTCCTCGGAGCACCCAACGGCAGTTACCCCAGTGTGTCTCAGTCTGTGCTGGCCTCACTGAATCGTCGTCGTCGTCGTAAAATTACATGCACAAACCGATTACCTTGTAATACAGACTTTTTGTTAAGTTCCAAAAACACAAAGAACTATTTGAGGATTAAATCTATAATCTAACGAATATAGATAATTCCTCAGTGATGAATCTCACTGTAACGTCGGTACACAGAGATAATAAATTTCAGTATTGTCTTCTTCAAGACAACTTCGTCAATCTTTCGTACTAGTATTATATCCATATAATAGTATTACTGGATACGGTATCTTAAAGAGACTATTTTAGGACATAATAAAAGGATCCTAATGGTATTTTATATTAATATTTGACCCTTCGAATTTTCTCATCTGTAAATAATACCATGTCACAACTTCCAATCTTTGGATATTAGTTCCACAGTCGTCCGAGAAAGCCTTGTGAGTACCCTTCTCAGGGGAACGGAGAGCGGTCCGGGACCATCGAGATCCGTTAGGAACCGTAGGGACCCGAACACCGACGTAGTAGGGTTAGAGACACAGTGGTAAAGTACCGGAACAAGGGACACACTGAAGTGTTATGGAAGAATATTTCTGTGGTCAGGAACCTAAATTCCTAAACGGGATTAGGTTATATTGAAGATAAATTGATTGATATAGACGTTTCTGAGATAAAGGTCTATTCCAGTATAAGACTCCAAGGTCCTCTTGTACTTAAACCCCTCCTGTGATAACTTGAATCATGTATAGGATTTAAGTTTTGTATAGTTTATTCCGAACGAATATTGTAAATCGACGAGTGGTCACCACCACCGCCAACCACCAAATCAGCGACTCAACACATGCTAAGAGTACCGGAGTGGCTGACATCGGGCGGTACGAGGAGTTAGGTACCCTAAAGGATCCGTTCTTAAGACCTCACCCAACTGCAAAGGAAGAGGTCTCCTATAAGGACTGGGTCCCCAGAGAGGACGTAACGTCCACCTCAGAAATGACTGACTCGGAGATGTCTTCGGGCGAATAGTCACTATAAGGAGACGTTTCCTATCGACGATTCCATAACTTGAACTATCTCGGGTCACCTTCTGCCGGAGAAATCTTACCGACACTCTTATTCGAGTCCAACTTGTGAACGTCTTCTTATTACTCCGTCTGTGTTTTCCTCTTTCGTAGAACTGTTCGTTTAAGTGACGTACCGAATACAAGGTACACGTTTTGTCTCCACATTCAGTGCTTTCAGGGAAACGTACGAACAGATGATTATGGTATCCCAGTATCTACTTTGACGGAGCAGAGCTTAGGGTGGCACTCACATAACATCCCGGGTGTGAACAAATCATAAACTGGGGGAATTTATCAAAAGAGGAAACTACAAAGATATTAAGGTAACCCATGAATTATTGTGAAGGACGGAGTATAACTTCGATAAATATTCCAAATAAAAAGGGAAAATAGGATGAATGATCAATCCACTAGACATAGATCAATAAATATCCATTATTACTATGAACGAAGTATCCTAAGGATACTATTGAATTACTTTATTAGTTATTTTATAATAAAATCACGAATGATTTTAATAAGGGTACGAATTTTAGTGTTACGAATTTATAATCATTCGTGATTTTCTTATAACGTAAGTAAAAATCTTTAGACTTAGTGACGTATTTTCTGGATAAACTCTTATACATTTCACAAAGAGTTACGAACTACAAACAGTCTATCGGTTATTTATACACTTACTCAAATACAAGAAAGGACTCTATAATGTCCTTGAACTTCCTTTCTCTTACAAACAGTGAAAATTTTGAAAACATGAAGAAATCCGAATTCTTCAGTAGTTATTTATGGATGTTTACGTGTTTATTTACCTTGAAGTTCGTAACTTGTACTACCCCTCTTAGTGACCCGGTAACAAATAAAGTCGTCGAGAGTTTGTACCTGTAGTAGACACAGAGATAGTGAAGTACGGACCGTGGATACTTTATAAATTGTTTATATAAAATCTTTAATCAGTAAAATAACTTTAAAGGAGTCCACGAAGAAAGAACATCTGCTTACACTTTGTGACTTCCTCTTCGACCCTGTTTTCTTTTACAATGTAACTTGTTTAAAACATAAAATACGAGTAACTGGGACTTCAAGATCTCTGTAATTTAGTCAAAGGTTTCCATATATCGTTTACTACCAAAGAGTATAATAAATTGAAAGTGTTTTTCCTACGATGATAAATTTCCGGTACCAAGGAAAAAGACACACATATACGCACACACAAAAATTCGTTTAGAGTTGAGAAGTGTGACGATAAGACGTTGTACGATTACAAAAAGGAATTTCTTCAAGACAAGTAAATAAATGAGGAAGTCAATTATTAACATTCATCGATGATACATGGTCCAAGAAACGACCCTTGTGTCACTACTATTTCTGATTGAACTAGGAACTGGTGTACCACGATACCACACACCCACTCCCTATAAGAAGTCTGTCTATTAATGGGTCTAACGATATATCAAAAATGTCTTTATTCACGAGACTATCTTTCGGTCCGTTCAGGACCCTATACATTGTCTTCTGAATTGGATTAAACCTCACCTCTACTAGTTCATTTGGAAAGGGTTCCTAAACTGTTAATAAAACTACGGACACTTCACTCATCCTCAATCGGTATCCTCCCTTCCCTCTTTACACAGGATTCTTCTTTTAATCGTTTACGTCTCCAGGACCTCGTCCTTCCCGAAAATCTTATAAGTCCTTTGAATTTCTTTCGGTTACACTAAATTCGTTTCAGGAGGTCTTTCTCTGGACGTCCTTCACACCAACTACTTTTCACCCACTCAGGGTCTAACGGGTCCTTGAACATCTGGAACCCTACACTACCTAAATACAGAGACGGAGGGTAGAATGTACATGACCCCTGACCTTTGTGGGGGTCTTGTAACACGGTCCGTAAACTCTCGACTCCAGATTAATAAAGAGGATTTTCTAAGTGGAAAGACCCACGAGACACTTGAGTGATTGTGAATATACTTTCTCTACTCTCGTCTAGTCTAATGGAGGTTGGTGGTCTTGTAAACAAGACATAAGTTGTGTAGTAGACGTTTGTTTTATTAATTTGTATTGTTACAAGAGTACGTCAAACTATGTACATAGTTAAAAGAATTTACGTTTAAAACTTATCTGTATGAATCTTGTCCTGCCTTTTGGAGGAATAATAGAACCATTTATTATATAAAACGTGTAGGAATCATGTTAAAGAAGGAACCTCTCCAAAGAGAACAATTGTATTGTGTCGTATAATATCGAATTCATACAATTAAAAACTCATACCAGGTTTCCGTATTTTATAAATACAGGTCCCAATTGTGTTAGTTTCTACACGTGTTGTAACAAGTGACGATTAACACCTTCCGACCACTCCGTCTGAAGATTAATCCCCTTGGGACCATTATACAAACGACGTCGGACGGACAGAAGAGAGGGGTCGGTCGTCGGACCCGGTGCACACTTGGGATAGTGTCCGTTAATATCTGTTCCACCCTAGTGAAGAAAAATTTTAAGAGGAAACACTGACGACGATCAAGATCTACTTTGCGACCAACGTCGATTTGAACGTCTCAGTCCTGTAAAATAGAGACCCCGTAAAAGAAGGAAGAAACTCTCGAAAGAGAACTAGGAGAAAGGGTGTGAGTCCGCGGGTCACATGTACACGTGAGGGGACGGAAAGGGTTGGTCATATAACGGGGACGGGCTATCCAGTCACTTTAAATCGATAAAACATAAACTAAAGAAGGTCCAAGAAAATCCAGGAACAGTGAACATTCTGAACACACAACGCAATCCGAAATCTTCAGTACTCTATCGGCACTTCACTTACTACCTCAGAGTCTTCGTCGTAGTCTCTGAGATCCACGTTAGATCGTGGTGGGTCATTGAGAACCTTGGGTTTGATAAAAATGAATGCTTAATCCCAGGATTTTTATAGATACCGTGTCGTAAAACACCCTTGATGGACATTCCAATAAAACATTCGCCGTTTCAAGACACAGTTTTACAATTTTAAGGGTCTTGGGAGTAAACTTCCGACTCCAGATTAACAGAGGAGATTTAGTCGTCAGGGGTCGGAAAAACCACACTCGTGACTGAAGCACCTTCCGTAAAAGAAGGTGCCCACCCCCACTCCCCTACCAAAGTCCACTAAGATCACATAATGCAAACAAGAGGTAAAACAAAGATTAGGTCACGACAAGGACTAGTCTGTCCTCTATAGTCAGACGTCGACATCCCTGGGGATGGGATTTACTAGGTAGGGAGAATTGCCAAACACTCATACCTAATTTGGTCAGAAAGGACCGTTTTATTAATTGTTTATCTATTAAGGGAGTACATCATATACATAAACAGAAAGACTTTATCATTGGTTTTATGGTAACGAAGTCTTAGTGGATGTACGACCTACTCTATCCTTAAACCTAGGATGATTTATATTTAAAGATTCCCAACCCGGACTACTCGACTTAAAATTGTCTATGAAGTAATTCTATGAAACACAGATCACTACAACGCGTACCGTGGGGTGAGGTCATGAGAACGGACCTTTTAGGGTACCTACCTCCTCGGACCACCCGACGGGTACCCCAGCGATCCTCAGTCTGTACTGACTCACTGAAGTAAAAGTGAAGAGTGAAAATACGTAACCTCTTCCTTTACCGTTGTGTGAGGTCACAAGAACGGACCTCTTAGGGTTCCTGTCTTCTCGGACTATCCGACGGTAGAGACCCCAGCGTGTCTCAGCCTGTGCTGACTTCGCTGAATCGTCGTCGTCGTCGGAAATTCCCACGAAAAAGCCCGTGTCTTCGTGAACAACTCACCGGAGTCATCCCTACCCACAAGAAATCATAACCCCCCCAAAAGTTCCCCCTGAACAACTACACCTAACGGATCTAGACGTAAACACGATTAAGATAATACACCGAAATTTCCTACTGATTTTTCGGAGAACTACTTTCACTGTCTCCTCTCACTTTTTCAACCGAATTTCGAGTTGTAAGTCTTTTGATTCTAGTACCGTAGACCAGGGTAGTGAAGTACCGTTTGTCTACCCCTTTGTCACCTTTGTCGTAGTCTGAAATAAAAACCCCCCGAGGTTTTAGTGACGTCTACCACTAACGTCGGTACTTCAATTTTCTGGGAATGAGGAACCTTCCTTTCAATACTGGTTGGATCTGTCGTATAACTTTTCGTCTCTATAATGAAACGGTTGTTTCCAGACAGATCAGTTCCGATACCAAAAAGGACACCAGTACATACCTGCACTCTCAACCTGACACTTCTTTCGACTCGTAACTTCTTAACTACGAAAACTTGACATCACAACCTCTTCTGAGAACTCTCAGGGAATCTGACGTTCCTCTAGGTTGGTCAGGTAGGATTTCCTCTAGTCAGGACCTACAAGCAACCTTCCTGACTACGATTGCGACTTTGAGGTTATGAAACCGATGGAGTACGCTTCCATTTTTCCAAAAAAAGTGACCTTTTTTTTGGGACTAGGACCCTCCCTATACCCCGTCCTCCTCTTCCCTTGCTGTCTCCTACCTACTCTGTCGACCTACCGTAGTGACTGAGCTACCTGCACTCAGACTCACTTGAGGACTTCAACCACTACCTGTCCCTCCGGACCGCACGACGTTAAGTACCCCAGCGTTTCTCAGTCTATGATGACTTACTGCCTTGACTTGAATTGACTTCCGTCTACTATGATTCACAAGAAGAAAACTCTCCCAAAGTCGAAGTTTTTACTATCTTTCCATCCATGTACGACTTTCATACGATAAAGATGTCTTGGTATCCAGTTAAAGTAGTACAAAGTCGAAGAGTCTCTGTTTTGAACCTCCTTTAATTCTTCAGGTCCCGATCTCCTTGTCAAGGACCTTATGGCCCTTGATATATCATACGATATAATAAGAAGACAGCCAACAAAGTGGTAATAGTTACATACTAAAGATGGTGTACCGGGTTCTATTAACGAACTCGGTGTCGATAGTCAAAAAAAGGGTCTTTTTTTTTCTTTCCGTTACTTTAAATACAGTATTATTGTGGACGAATCTAACGTAAAGTGGAGGGAACTCTAGTGTAATGGATTTTGCATAAATATACTTAAATAAATCGACGTTCCCTCTGACCCTTATTATTTGAAATAATATCAGTGTACGGGACGATCCCTTCTTCCTCTATCTATGACTAACTTATAGTCGTTACTGACAGTGTCGTAAGTACTAGGGTCCGACAGAGACAACATTATTTCTTTTACACGGTTAAGCTTAGTGACTAGAGTATCCTATCAAATAAAATTATTGAATACATCTTTATTCAAAACTTTGTGTCAGTGACGTAGGGTCCGAATCAGGATTTAAACCTGGGGACCTTTACCCCTACACCAACCTCTTAGTCTTCTATCAAGTTTTAACTTCCGTCAAAGATCTCTAAGGTATTAAGAACCACCGTTGTAAATAACGGGGACCTGGTAATACAACTAAGGAAAAGAAGGGATTTAAAAGAAAATACAATTTCAAATTGGTGACTGAAAAACAGAAACACTGGAGTATTGAAGTGTAAACACAATAAAGAAAGACACTAAGAAATGACAACAATGTGCATCACGATTATTACCAACTACTTGCACTTTCTCCTCTCACTTCTTCAACCGAATTACGAGTTGTAAGTCTTTTGCTTCTAGTACCGTAGACCAGGGTAGTGAAGTACCTTTTATCTACCCCTTTGACACATTTGTCACCGCCTGAAATTAAAACCCCCGAGGTTTTAGTGACGTCTACCACTGACGTCGGTACTTTAATTTTCTGTGAATGAGGAATCTTCTTTTCAATACTGGTTGGATCTATCGTATAATTTTTAGTCTCTATAATGAAACGGTTGTTTCCCAGGCGGATCAGTTTCAATACCAAAAAGGTCATCAGTACATACCTACACTCACAACCTGACATTTATTTCGACTGGGAACTTTTTAACTACGAAAACTTGACACCACAACCTCTTCTAAGAACTCTCAGGGAACCTGAAGTTCCTCTAGGTTGGTCAGGTAGGATTTCCTTTAGTCAGGACCTTCAAGTGACCTTCCTGACTACGACTTCGACTTTGAGGTTATGAAACCGGTGGACTACGGTTCTTGACGACGACGACGACGATTCAGTGTAGTCAGCAGAGGCTGAGACACGTTGGGGTATCTGCCGTGGGGTGGTCCGAGGCGGTAGGGACCCTAAGAGGTTCGTTCTTGTGACCTCACCCAACGGTAAAGGAACACTTCAACGAGTCAACACAAACTGAGAATCGCTGGGGTACCTGACGTCGGAAGGTCCGAGGAGACAGTTATCCTAAAAAGTCCGTTCTCATGGCCTCACCCAACGGTGACGGAAGAGGTTACGCTTCTTGATCGAGTAACCTTTTCTGGGACTACAACCCTTTCTAACTTCCGCCCTCCTCTTCCCCTACTGTCACCTACTCTACCAACCTACCGTGGTGACTGAGTTACTTATATTCAAACCCGTTCGAGACCCTCAACCACTACCTGTCCCTTCGGACCGCACGACGTCAGGTACCCCAACGTTTCTCAGTCTGTCCTGACTCACTGACTTGACTTGACGATTATTATTTGAATACAAGAACGTATAGTATCAATATCATATTACTCTCTCAGGTCAACAGAGTTGATTAAAAATAATCACAGGGAAAATCTCTCGATCAAAACAAACGAAAATAGTACGGTAAGACAGGTAAAGACTCTTCTGACGTGTAACCGACCCACGCTCGCAATACCAGGTTTAATGGACACTTCTTTCTTCGTCCCATAATATAAATTTGAAAATGAAAGATTTAGACTAATGTGTAGTTTTAATGAACAATGTAATTATCGATTTATATATGAAACCCATGTGTCGGTCTAAACTCTTGACATTATACCAATAACTATAAACATCCTGGTAAATTCCGGTGAAGGAAGTAGCTCTTTGAAAACCATTCTTGGAAGGAGGACCCAGGAATCCACACCATCCCAAAAATCACCGAATTATAGAGGTATACTGGCTGACATGATCAAAGAACTGAATAGAAAGTGACGACTAGTGGACTTTACAAAACGTTAAGGAACTACAGAAAAAATCAAGCGGATGTTAGAAAGACAGATAAACGGATTAAGTTGAGTAAGTAGTTTTGAGACAAGTCCGTATTGGCAAAGAATATTGAGAAGGAATCTCTACACCTAAGTCACTGTAGAAGACGAAAGGACCCCATAAGACACAGTATCAAAGTCGTATCATGAACGGTATAAGATGGTATTAATAAACGACGTATGTGTAGAGGAGGTTAAGTTACCGTCCAGTAAATTCACCAGAAATTTCTCCTTGTAAAATGATACATATACAAATACGTATCTCGGTTTAATAGAGTGGGATGACCTGTATAATAGGATCTACAGTCTGGTCATTGTGTCTAAAAGTTACAAAGAATAAACCCTGAGTAATGGGTCGTTATAACGGTGGCGGTGGTGTTTATTGGTCTCGAGAATTAGGTGGAGGGTAAAGAAATGATAAGTAAAGAAGGGAGAGTCACAGACCAATTTTTTTTTTTTTTCTTTTTTTCTTTTCTTTGACCTCACAATCCTTTTTGACTTATTTATAAACGACTTACCTACACATGCGTACATATAAAAAGTTTACGGATTGTTTTAGAATTTCGTCACAAATTTCATGTACAATATGTTCAGACGTTTTTATTTGGATAAAATCAAGTGAAAGATGAGGGAATTCGACTATAAAAAATACGGAAAGTCTCTTTTACGTTACATAAAAAGACAACCTATTATCTTATTCTGTGAAAAATTTTTCTACATTCCCTCTTCCCCTAACACTCTTACCTTGTATATACATTCTAGTACGTGACACTAACCCTCTCACTACGTACTTCTAGTTGGACCGTACGGAGTAGGGTCTTTTTTTACCAACTACTGAGATGACTTTATATGGAAAGAACCGGTTCTTTCTCCAAATCTGGAAGTCGGTGACATTAACGGTTGATATTCACACACACACACACACACACACACACACACACACACACACACCACCCCCCTCCTCACACAGACCTTTTGACAGATCTTTCAAAATGTTCCAAAAATTGGTTTCTTAGGGGACAGTATAATACAGGTCTCGTTAATCCCGATATATACTGATTCAGTTGTCAAAGAACCTATAAAGGTAAGGTTAAAGTCTGTCCATATATGTAAGTAATTCATGTTTCATCTTTAATTAAAGACCTGGGGGTCCCTTCAGGGAGACCGTCGGAAAATTTGTCTGTGAATTCAGATGACTAAAAGGAAACTTTTAGAGATAAAGTTTGTGAGCGGAGATTTGGGTGACGGTGACTAGATCAAGACTACGAGGAATAAAGTGGTCGGAGGATGGACTACGAGATAGACTTTAGAGGAGCTAAGATCAGAAAGGACGGAAGTGGACGGAAACTTCTCGGAAGGATTTCGTGACGCGTACGAGCGCGAGTCAGCGAGTCAACACAGGCTGAGGAACACAAGGCTACCTGACGTCGGGTGGTCCGAGGAGACAGGTACCTTAAAAGGTCTCTTCTTAGGACCTCACCCAACGTTAAAGAGAGAGGTTTTCATTACGTTACTAATATAATAGGTGGACAGAATTTTGTGTAATAGTATGTTCTATAACAGATCAAAAGATGTCCCCTTTTTAGGAGAGTAGTCAGTTACTTCTGTAAATCCGGGTCCTCGGACAAAACGTATAGTAGTATTTTAGAAATATACGAACTCCTTTTTGTTGTCTAATCGGATTACGATGACATTTTATCATGTCACACCTGTATATATGGTTGACTCTTAAATATCCTTTACTTCGTTAAGAGACATCTTGACTTACGAGATTACAACCTAACAATTAAAATTCCGTTTAATAAGTAAGTACTTTGACAACCTGACCAGTAAAATAAAGAGATGTTTTATTATGTCTATTTCTTTACTTCTTGCTGTCGTAAAACTATATGATCTCACTAAAGATAACGAAGGTATCTTTGAAACAGTCTTCGAAACTTTTAAGAAAGGTCGTCAGACATGTTATTACAAGTCTGGAGCTAATTTTTTTACCTCTCCAATCAGATAGAGACTCTTAGTCGTACGAGACCCATCTTTTCTGTCACTTGTTATTTAACTTTAGTACTTTATAATTCGATATCTTTACCACTTTTGAATTCTCATCTCTCTATGGAGGTCACATGTACCGTTCGTGTCATTAATACAGGAACCGTCTTCCTCACTTTGGCTACTAGTTCAATTTTGTCCGAGAGTCACTTGTAAAATTGTTTATATAAATAATTAAATCTATTAAAAATTTTCAGTACTTGTCTCTTTCCGTGTTTCAGACCTTAGGTCTGTCATCCTAACAAGGTTACAACTACAGAATCAAAACTATTTATATAGTACCAATATATGTAAGTATTGTATTTCCCTTTGACACTTCCTTCTACCCTTGTCAGATATGGTAAAAGCGTCAAGTAGACATTTGGATTTGAATAAAGTTTTGTTCTTCAATCTTGCATTTATTTAGAGTTTTTTCGTGGATATCGTAGAAGAATTAAAGATTCGTAGTGGAACTCCGATCACCACGTAAGACCGGGAATCACGATGGACATAAGTAAGCGTAAAAGAATAAAACAAGCAACTTTGTAAATTAATTAATGTTTTATTGACCAATGTTTCAACTCTCTCCTCATTAAAAAAAAACGACTTACACAAAAAATAAATCTCAATTTTTTCTACTTCCACCCCCACGTTATAATAGTCAAAGAACGTTCAAGGTACACTACAAGACGTGTAAAGAAAAGATTTCTTTTAACACATCCGAAGGTTGGATTCTGTCTTTTGTCGTGTAACCTTGTGTTTTAAAGGTCAGTCCACTGGATCTTACACACTTATCCCTGTATAGAGTAGTAATATTGAACTCTCCCAACCTTTTGGCATATTTTGACAAATACGATCACCAAAGATTTCCGATTAGATTCATGATCACGACTAGAGACTGTTTCTAAGTAACCGGTCGTCTCTGTAATAGAAGGACTAGTCTAAATGAAAAATAAACTAGTCAAAAGGAAGATTCATAGGAAAGTTAAAAGAAACGATAATAAGATGAGAAATGATTTATTGAAGAATTAAAAATCCTAATTTTTTCAAAAGAAAGGACTACGTACGATCTGATATTTACAGGAAGAATTATCACGAATATCGTAGGGTATCCAAAGTTACATACAAAATAATTAGTAATCCAGGATTTGCAAGAGTAATAATAAGAGAAAAATAGAAAAGGAACTGGTCTCTTAACAAATAGGTTCATAAAGACTTTAAGGCGTGTAAAAAGATCAATCAATAAAGCTAAATAATCACATTAACATGACACGACTCTTTAGAAACATCAGACGTAATATGGTTCGAAAATTTTACATAACTCTGAATTAAACACCGAGTCATCCAATCGTTTATGACATATGTATATATATATATAAAACTTTTCTTACACATAAGATGTCAATGATCTACGTCTTAAATATCTTAGGTAACATCGTCCACACAAATAGTACAAGAAATTTAAACTAACGGAAAAAAATTTCGGTCAAAATAGAAAGTCAATTACTCTCTCCCTATTCTCTTACGGGTTTGACTGTCGTTTAAACTAATAAAGGGGAAAATCAAGAGACTCTCAAAAACACATATTAAGTATATATAATAACATATATATACTTATACATATATATACACATATACATATGAACACATACATATACATACACTAATCTAAGTATATGCAAAAATTAAAATATAGAAGAACCTATCAAGATATAGTTGAAAAAAAATCAAGACGACTACGAAAAATGGATTTAGACAACACTAACCAATATTGTTGATATCTTCAAACAAAAACTATAATTTTATGTATAATCAAATTAATATTACGATTATCTATGTTTGATCTTAAGGTATATTATACCGATGTCCAAAAAGTCAGTTGGTTGTTACTTTAGTAAGTTGTCTGTAGCACAGTGGACTTAGGAATCATACACACATCTTATATGTGCAAAATAGTGTAGTAATAACTTAATTCTATGGTCCCTTCTAATCGTATGTGCTCTAAAAGAACCATTTTACAGAAGGGTGAGTCCTACTCTTTATTATTTGAACAATCCGAAGTCGATACTCTTAAGATTGTTCTAGCTGTAAAAAAAAAGAACAGTTAACAGTCATATAAAAAGAACAATTAACAGTCAAAATATGAAACAAGATAATAATTCGAATACACATACATAAAATGACAACACGCTCCATAATTCATTCAATCTACTCTTTTCAGAACTATAGGAACCACCGAGTCAACAGTTCTTATGCGGTCGGTCACGTCTTCTACACCCAAGTTAGGGACCCAGTCCAGTTAGGAACCTCTTCCTTTACCGTTGCGTGAGGTCGAGAACGGACCTTTTAAGACACCTGTCTCCTCGGACAACCCGATATTAGGTGTCCCAGTGTTTTCTCAACCTGTGATGAATCGCTGATTTGTTGTTATGTACTTACTCACTTCGTCTATTTTTATGTAACTTTAGTTTCTCTGATCGGTTGGAATCACCCGAAGGGACCACCAAGTCTATCATTTCTTTGACGGACGTACGTCCTCTGGACTCAAGTTAAGGACCCAACCCCTCTAGAGGCCTCTTTCCTTACCGGTTTGATGATTATACGAAGTCAAGTCAAGTCAAGTAAAGTCAACGAGTCAGCACAGGCTGAGAAACACTGGGGTGTTTAGCGTCGTGCGGTCCGGAGGGACAGGTAGTGGTAGAGGGCCTCAAGTGGGTTTGAGTGCAGGTAACTCAACCACTACGGTAGGTCGGTAGAGTAGGAGACAGCAGGGGAAGAGGGAGGACGGGGGTTAGGGAGGGTCGTAGTCTCAGAAAAGGTCACTCAATTGAGAAACGTACTTCACCGGTTTTATGACCTCAAAGTCGAAATCGTAGTAAGGAAGGTTTCTTGTGGGTCCCGACTAGAGGAAATCTTACCTGACCAATTCACCCATAATAAGACTTTTTATAAATGATGGAGGATTACTTTGTGAGTATCTGTTCAATCATATTAAATCATGATAAAATTTACAAAGTTTCGTACATAGTGTCGCAGAAGTACCAATACAGTGTTTATCTATATGCAAACAGAATGCCGGTGTTTTGAATTCAAATCTCTATTTGGAAATATCCAGAAAGTCAAGGTTATTACGTACATTTACAACGGTTGTGTTTCCTGATTTCCGACATTACTCATTTATTTCGGATTTAGGATCTCGTTTCAGTTTTGCACGTTTTTGGACTGGCTTGACCGTGGGGTGAGGTCATGAGAACGGACCTCTTAGGGTACCTCCCTCCTCGGACCATCCGATGTCAGGTACCCCAGCGCTTCTCAGTCTGTGCTGACTCGCTGAAGTGAAGTGAAGTGAAGTGAAGTGAAGTGAAGTGAAAGATGAATGGAGGTTAGTATAGTGTTATAAAAAAATTGTAAATGGACTGTAGAAGAACCTCTTCCGTTACTGCGTAGAAGCAAAGTAGAAAAGGGAAATTGCACAGACAAAAGAATGTAAAATTCACACAAAGAACATTTGTCGTCTTAACTCAAAAAGGAAGGGTCAGATCGACGGAAAATAGACCTATGACTCAGTTAAATGTAAACAACGTTAAAGAATTTGTAGACCTAAATAAAGACTGTAGTCTAACACATGGGAGGTAAACAATACAAAACACTTAAAAGACAAAAAAAGGGGGAGAAAACATAAAAAGTCGAGAAAATAAAACAAGGTATAACTAAAAGACAATAATAAGGTATAAAAGTATAGACACCCAAAACTGACACAATAAGCACAAAATTTACTAGTGGAATACTTAAAATTTAACACACGTATAGTTGACACTTCGTAACATTATAGAAATGATAGGTGGATTTGTAATTTTCTGGAATATCATAAAATTGAGTCTGGTTGGGTAATACTGTCGATATCGGTATATAAAATCAAAATAGTAATAAAAAATATTTAGATGTTAAGTGTACAAACAAAATATACCAATGTCAAATAATCAAAATGAATGTATATTTGTTTCAGTAAACGAAAAAATAAAGAAGTAACTTTAGAGTCTAAAAAGTATATTGGAGTGGAGGAAAGGTGGACTTCAATTACCTACTACTTAACTAACTAATTTTTTATAATAACTTACGAATAATATAGAGGGGTTTATATCGATAATATCAACATCATAGACTTTTTATAGCTATTTTTAAAGACAGGTAAGAAATCTTAAAAAAAAAATTACTACTAATTAGAGAAACACCGTACTGTGTATGTCATTCAGGGGATATATCCTGGAAGTTCAACACTTGAAAGTTTCTGCACTCACACGTACGGCAGTCACAGTCGGGACCCACTTTATCGTCGAACGGGAGGTAGATGACCATGACCACTAAGACGTCGAGATGATAGAGGGCGGAGGAAAAGGTGGAGGTCAGTCATTGAGAAGAAAGAAAAAGTGAACTACGGACAGGGACATACGGTCGACAACATGACAGGATGACGTGAAAAGTTCCATGAAGTGACATACTAATCTTTACAAAAGAAATAAAAAACACGAAATTTTTTTTAGATAATCATACTTTTCATAACAACGGGATAATGCCATGTTATAATATATCGACTAACACAATCAACCCATGGACCCGATTGCAACTACCGGAACACTAGTTTAACTTGAATACTTGTGTACGAACCTTACCTTGAGTTAGCATACATCCCCTGAAGACACAGTAACAGATTTTTGGAAGACAGTGAGAATAAAAATTAATGTAGAAACACCCCAAACGTTAGGATCGAAGAGAAACCAAAGGAAAGTCGGATAATAACTTTCATAGTAATGTACAAAGAAACCAAAACTATCAACACTCTTCAATCGACAAGTATAGTAATAATAAAAAAATTCCATGACCGAAATTGAAGTCAAATTTCAATAGATAGGAATTATTAAACGTCAAAATGATATTACACAAATAGAAAAGAGTAACTTTAAAAAATCTACAAGACACCTACTAACGAAAAATAATTTTTAAAATCAGTAAATTTTTAACGATCACTAACGGATAAATTGTAGTATAAATGGGGTATAATCTAGAAAGTATAAATTGTTGAAAAGATAAGACACGAATAATACCTTATGTGGAAATATGAAAAGTAAAAATGATGAAGAAAGTAAATCATACATTTAAGTCGTCATGACAAACACACACACATATATCTCTCTAATAAAATCTTCTAAGAAATGGTGACGTGTGGGACCCTTCGGAGAAATTTCGTACGGAACCCCATTTCTCGGACAGACAGTTACGTCCTCTATATTCTCTGTGTCCAAACTAGGGACCCAGTCCTTCTAAGGGACCTCCTCGTTCACCCTTGGGTAAGGTCATAAGAATGGACCTCTTAGGGTACGTGTCTCTTCGGACCGCCCTGAAGAGAAGGTATCCCAACGTGTCTCAGTTCTGTGCTGACTTCACTAAATCGTACGTATATATACACCACTACATTATCCTTCACCCAGGAAGCCTTACACTGATCCAGTACTCATACGTCGGGAGTACTTACCCTAATCTCGGAAATACTATCTCTGAGTTCTCTCGAGTGTTAGGGGAGATGGTACACTCCCGTACCACTGTTCAGCACCCGATATTTAGTCGTTCTCTCGGAAGTGGTCTTACGTTGACACAACCACAGAACTAAAGTCTGAAAGGTCGGAGGGATACTCTTTATTTAAACAAAATATATTCGAAGGGTCAGACATCATAAAATAATGTCGTCGACTTTACCGGGTTCTGTGAGGGGAACTCCAACACTTAGACTCCGAATTTGATTTACCTCAACCGTGTAAAGGAGGTTTACATTGGGTTAAATTCACAAAATAAAAAATACATAACCAAGAAAGTAAATTGGAAACAGGACAAATGGAAAGACGGTTAAATACCTACGTAAAATTATCAATAGAAAATATTAAATGGTTCAAGAATACCCACAATTACAGGGGAACATATATAAATTCTATGAATAGGTTCATTTCCTAATTTCTACACCTTCTTAAGAGGGTTGAAAGGACATTCAAAGTCGAAGGAAGGGAGAGAGTTCGGTGACTTAGACAAAATACACGTCGATATCGAGACTGACTTCTTTTCAAAGATAATTATGTACAGTAGAAAAAGACGGTCATACTCTTTCTTATAGTTTACTCTGTATCTTCTCCCACTCAAAAGGGACATTCATTAGTTATTTGTTTTGTTTGTTTAAACGTGAGGTCACTTTAACTAAGTAGGAAGAGTCCATCGACTTGACACGGTAAAAGGAGAGAAAATTAATGATTCTCTACAGTTGAATACTATGTTTCATAGATCATACAAAATCCTTTACCCTGGGACAATCTTTCCGAAAGAGACAAGTGTTCCTAGGTTATATTTATCAAATTAAAAAGTGAACAGATGGAATTGTGACACGAAGGAGTTGGGACTTAATGGGGGACAGTAGGGACGGGAAGTCAATTGTAGATAGCAATTTTCAAGGGTTTCGTGTTACCAGAAAAGAATAGAAAACACATTTATAGTAAGTTCTCGTTATCCCCACACACACACACACACACACGCGCGCACGCACTTAGAGACCTACTTGGAATCTCGTAACACCATAGTGACCCAAAATAGAACGTAAAGGGATAACCTTCCTTATCTCTTTCCGACCAAAATCCGTCCTTCTGATTCCTCTTTTGATTTAAAACATAACTCTTGTTAATCCTCCTGTCTCTATAATAAATTGATAAAACTACTCATAAATTTAAGGACGAGGTGTAAATAAAACGGAAAACTTAAGAAGTAAATAATGTGAATAAAAATATAAAGACGAACATACATGGGTCCAGTCCCTGAGACTCCGTCCTTGTACTCCTTTGTTAAGGTTTTCTTTTACTGATACATGGAATTTCTAAAAACTCTATCCGAACTTGTAGTTTTCGATACTTGTTACTGAAGTTCACCTGAACTCAGGTTACTTTCCTAGAGATTGGTAAGAACTCATTACATCGATAAAATGAATTGAAATAAGATATACTAGATACGTTTTACGAATGGAATACGGGTCGCAACCCGAAAGGTCCACCGTGTCACCATTTCTTAGACGGACGGTTACGTCCTCTGAACTCAACCTACGGACCCAGTCCTTCCAGTGGACCTCTTCCTTTCCTGTTGGATGAAGTCATAGGAGCGGACCCTTTAGGACACCTGTCTCCTCGGACCACCCGATATTAGGTACCCCAACGTTTTCTCATCCTGTACTGAGTCTTTGATTTGTTGTACAAGTCACAATTAAAGACTCCTTTAGCTTCCGTTAGTTAGGAGAAGTTGACGATTGAAAGACGATTGATACTCATGGTGGTCGGTAATAGAACAATCAAATTCTTTACGCACAGAGACTTAAAATAAAGATGTACAGACGCTAACATGATTGTCATGTACCCTTAAACCTTGAGATGTCCTTCCTAACCATTGGTACCTCTACCCTCCCATGAAAGACGTCACTGAGGTGACATGTTTTATTAAATACGTCCTTACATTTTAGTGTCTACAAAACTTGGTATACGTCAGATATAAATTGATGTCACGTTCACTGTTCGATGAACCCTCAATGATTAGGTTTTCTCCACTCGGGTCAGTCTATTATTAAGAAAGAAGAGAAGTGACGACATCATCTTTGAGGATCCTTGTTCCAGGGCGACACTACCCCTTATTTCAAACTCACATACTCAATTACACACACGTACACACAAGTCCCACGACCTCATATGTCTTCCTTTACATGTCTCTCCCTACGTGACCTTTTCAATATTTTCGTTATACTCTTTTTTTATTTGAAGGAGAATTGGAAGAAAGAATAAAACAGAGATAAGGATTGTCAGAACTACATGTCTTTATAACTGAAAATCCCTATAGTGACCGAAAAAAAAAATTGAAAGTGAATCCTTTTATTTCTAAAGATTAAATTAAAAATTCGATCTTTAATCACAGAACCAATGACCCTTATCGAGAAATCCGATCTCAACACAAATGCTGAGTTACTTCAGTAAATAGAAGTATTATTAGTTACTTTTCGAATTTAACATAAACGGCATTAAACTTTAGGTTCCTTTACAAAGTGGGTACAAACTTTATAAACATAGATTTTACAGACAAGAAAAACCAGACTCGATAATTTCCCTATTTGGGAAGTAATGGGGCTTTGAAGTGAAGAATAGGCTGTACGTCAAAATGGTCTCAACCGAGGTGTTCAATCCATCAGAATTCTTTACTTGTCGAGACATTAAGACGAGAAGTGGACATTTTTTATTTACGAAAATCCTATCCAAAAGATTTTCTCTCCGTGAATCTTTAGTGTTTTAATTACGTCATGAAACACCTTATCTCGATAAAAGTCATGGTGACCGGAAAATCAGAAGTCTCCGGTTTCTTTCCTTACACTTTACCTTTCTTTTGCTACGCGCAACATTTTTAAAAGTAAGGAACCCCGTGAAAACCAGGTCCGAACGGAGAAAGAAGTAAAGGGACAATGAATAGAGAAGCATCTTACACCGTAGACGGAAAATCCAATTTCAGAAGGACCTGAAAACGGGGAATGGGGTGGAGAAACGAATGACGAAAAACATAACTTCGGGTCGAGAGTAAACTTATATTTAACGGAGCGAGTATTAATTTATATAAAGACGTCTAGGCTCCCTCTGAGTGGAATCCGTTAACAAAGAGGGAAAACCTACGGAAAGAAGAAAAATACACGTTAATTTGTCCTTGTTCCCCACCCTGGAGGTATAATTACGTGGATTGTAAGTTATCTTCCCCCTAATGTGGTGTCACGTTCTCCTGTCAACGGAGAACCGGTAGGTCAAAACGGAACCGATAACCATTTCCAAGAGAGTTTACTCTTTTTCTACTTTTCGACGATAATACCATTTCGGTGACTCACCGTCGCGTCTATTATCTGGGGCTGAAATTATCTACCACCCAAGGGTCGGTCGGTGTGGCTCCGTATACTGTGGAGTCACCAGTCTTTACAGTTCTCAAAAGGTCTACCGAGACTGTTGACTGTTAGAGTTATAACACATAAACCTACTTTTAGTGGATTGAAAACGTGAGACTCAACTTTCAGACGAAAGACTGTGAATAAGGACCCTAAGTGAAGTTAGACAGGAGAACTTACTAAGACATGGTACACACACACCCACCGAAACATAGAAAATAATAGTCAAACTAACACCTGGAATCGGATCGCGAACTGTCTGTCATTAGTAATTACTTATAAACAACCTTCTTACTTCCCTTCTCCTCCTCCTCTCGAATTACCCACCAATTAACTTCTCATTGTAGTAAAACGAATAGTAAAAAGGACTTTGGAAGTACCGGACATTTAGTACGTCCATTTCGTTTTTGAAGTAAAGGACCCCCTGACGTCTAGGACGTACCCGTATAAAACTTGACATCGGGACGGGGTCCGTTTATCCGATAACTCTCTAGTCAGGTCTTAAGTCTTTTGACCTCATAATCTAATTGGATATATGATGATGACTGATCCTCAGGGGGGAAGGTATTATGAAAAAGTGACTTTTAATTAACGAAGACAAGAAAATAGAGGCAATAGGTAATTCTGGTCACTAAAACAGACAGTCAGACAGACAGATAGAGAGACCCGAAGGGTTCCCCACGATCACTATTTCTTGGACGGACTGTTACGTCCTCTGTATTTCTCTTCGTCCAAGCTAGGAACCCAACCCTTCTAGGGGACCTTTCTCCCGTACCGTTGTGTGAGATGATAAGAACGGATCTCCTGGAGCACCCGTCTCCTCGGACCAGTCGATGTCAGGTATCTCAACGTTTTTCAGTCTATACTGACTTCACCGAATCGTACGTGTAGAGAGATTTATCGATAGATATACATAGATAATCTTTTTATATTTTATCTTTTTGTCATATTCTTCTTATAAATTTAGTGAGGATTACAGTAATGAATTTTATAAACATAATTAAATACACGTAAAAAGATACATATAAATACAAATATAATATACGTGTATAAATCTTTTAAATTTTACACGTCAAACGTAAGGAACGTAACGATTATTAAGAAATGTTTATATGTAATCCCACATCACTGAAGGGACCACCGAGTCTGTCATTTCGCAGACGGATGTTACACCCTCTGGACCCAAACTAGGGACCCAACCCTTCTAAGGGACCTCTTCCTTTACCGTTGGGTGAGGTCATGAGAACGAACCTTTTAGGGTACCTGCCTCCTCGGACCAACCGATGACAGGTACCCCAGTGTTTCTCAGCCTGTACTGACTCACTGAAGTGACAGATGATAGATAGATAGTCCCACATCCCCTATATGAGAAAATACCTATATTGAATAAAATGATAATAACACCCAGTAAAATTTATATGGGTCAAAACTTGGTAAAAATTTAATATACTAGTAATAAGGACAACCTCTATTCAATTAATAGAGGACCCCCGGTTGTAAATATCAGGCCAGTAATCAATCTCTCTTAGATAAAAACGTCTTGACTCGGACACACAGTGGATGAAGCTTATTGGATCGTCGGGAAACATCCGTACACCCGTTAGACATCCCGACGTTCCGTAACGTCTGGACAATAAAGAAAGAAGATACTCTTTCGGAGTTAAACACGTCTCTTCGTTCCTACCGTTTCACTGTAAAAGAATCGTTTAAGTGAGGGGACACCGGTCCGTTTCTCCTCCTTGACTTTCTTTTCACGTTACTCACAAATATAATGTTAAGAAATCCCTTGAGCCAGGTAAAAATCTCAAATTTTAAAAATAAACGAAAGAGATGTCTTATTTAAAGAAGTCCTCCTCTTGTAAAGTATGTTTATTTTAATTACGATTAGAAGAATAACACTCTAAAGTACAGTCGACTGTATGAGACCTTAAAAAATTTAATTAAAAATAACCTCGATCAACGGGGTGTTACAACACAATCAGAGACGACAGGTCGTTTCACTTAGTCAGTGTGTATCTGTATATAGGGGATAAAGAACTTAAGGGAAGGGTAAATCCAGTGGTGTCTCGTGACTCATCTGAACGGACACGATGTTTCATCTAAGAGTAATTACAAACCTTATAATTTTATTTTACAGTTTAATATCTCCTTAAGGAGTTAGACTGTATGTTTTCTTAAATATCAGACTAGGTTTCAAAGGATAAGTTGTAGTATACAATTCACCAGATCGGTTTCAAGTATGAGTTATAGGATCATCAGAACTTTAGTGAATCCAGTAAACCTCTATAAAAATAAATAATAAGAGAGACGGATCCAACAAAGAAGGAAGAGGTTATTATTTACGTATTCTATGGTGTCTGCAGCTCCGTCTTGATTAATGAGGGAGAGGAGACGTAGTATCAATATGTAAAGTGCGAACACATCTTAACACTACATAGTCAAACTGACAGAAAGACGGCAGGACTAGACCAAGTCCGTCAATTGACACAGTAGGAGTATAAATATAGTACTCACTTTCACTTTCTCTTCAGTGAGTCAGCACAGGCTGAGAAACGCTGGGGTACCTGACATCGGATGGATCGAGGAGACAGGCACCTTAAAAGGTCCGTCCTCATAAGCTCACCCAACGGTAAAGGAAGAGGTCCTCTCGAAGGGAATATAGTACTCTCTATATGTATTTCGTACAGAGAGTTTACAAACAACCTACTTACTTACCTACCTACTTTGACTTATAACCAGTATGACTAAGTCGTATTCACTAAGAGGACTACGAAACATAAGGAATCGGAACATAGAATCGGAACTTGACGTGAAAACGCATAAGAGGTCATGTCGTAATATGAAGATCAGTGTTATTTCAGTCAGACTTCCACTACGAAGATCGTTTACATATATATAAAGGAGGTAAGGGCCTGTCTTGGCAGTGACCATTATCCTTGAATGCATAAAGTGGTAACGACGAAAGGACAACCATTGACCGTAATCCTAAAAAGAATAAAAGAAGATAAATTAATACTATCAAAGGTTATATATCTTATTATAATCTATATTTATGAACTGAGGTAGTGGATGGTCGTGAAAAACTATAAAGTAGTATAAAAGAAGTGATTAACGAAAGGACCTGCTAAAACTTTATTTGATGTATATAGTTCGAAAAAATAAGGATTTATAAAGGTAAACTCAGAGAGACTTTACAAGGATATATAAATATTATTATAATAGGATTTCATTTTTAATTGTTATTAAAGAGTTTTATCAGATTACGGGACAGGTATAAGTCAAGGGAGATCCATAGAGGTGTTACATAAAATGACGACCAAACAAACTTGATCTTGGGTTATTTACAGGTGTGTAAAACGAATCAATACAGGATAGAAATAATTAGACTCAGAAGTAAAAATGAATTCTTGTCAGAAAAAATGAAAAGAGGATAATGTAAACAACGGAAGGTAGAAGATTCAAATATATTAATAAAGAAGAACTGTAGTAAATTAAATAAGGAGAGAGGAAGGCACAGAAAATTACCGGATAACCTGAAGGAGTCACCGAGTCCTACTTCTTAGAGGGACGTTACGTTCTCTATGCCCTCTACGCCCAAACTGAGTTAATCTACGCCGAATCTAAAAAAGGTAGGGATAATTTATTTATTTATCTTTAAACTTACCGTAGTGGCTAAGATACCTGTACTCAAACTCGTTCGAGGTCCTCTACCGCTTCCTGTCCCTTTGCACCGTACGACGTCAAGTACCCCTGTGTTTCTCAGTCTGTGATGAATCGTTGACTCGCGTTGTTTATTTATTTATAAAAAAAAGAAGAGGACTTTTTACACGTATTTTAGTCATCGAGGGAATGTAGACTATATTCTAATATGTTGTACCCGAGAATGATAGAGGATCACACTAATAAGACCACGTAGATCACTAGGACCTCTAACGAGTCCATTTCTCATTGTTTCTTCTTCTCTTGCACTCTAATTTTTATCGTCGGGGTTTAAATCCATATATTCGACGAATCCTTAGGGCAATTAATTCTTCTCGGTATGTCTACCAAGTCTTGTAAAGTTTAGGTTTCAGATCTTCCGAGTTCCTTCAGTGGTTCTAGTACATGTATTTGTTCCCTAGGTCTACTACGATAATTGTAAAACGGAATTGATGAAGTCCACATTTTACGACCTCAAATTCTGACTTGATGTCCGTTTTTATTTTTATTTTAGTCCTCCAAAGGGAACACCGAGTCGTCCATTTCTTACGTGGACGTCACACCCTCTGTACCCAAGTTAGGGACCTAACCCTTCTAGGGGACCTCTTCCCTTGCCGATGGGTGAGGTCATAAGACCGGACTTCTTAAGGTACCTGACATATCAGGTACCCCAGTGTTTCTCAACCTGTACTGACTCGTTGAAAGTGAAAGTGTCCGTTTTCCTCCAATTACGGCACAGTAACTTATACCGAAGATTGACTGTATCACTCGTTTTATAACTATATTCATAATTATGTATGTGCACAAGTAAAATTTTAATAAAAATTTGATTATCTATATATCAATCAAACCATAATACGTTGTGAGTTTCTGTCACAATATGACTTATAACCCGTTATCATATTATTTCCTTGTAGTTCCCTTTTATACAAATGTGTAAATTACTTCTTGACTAGAAAATAAACAAACTTGAGTCGAGGATTAGGTGCTAGGATTATTTACGGTCGATGACGAACATCTAAAAGTAACTAGAATATTCAGACACAGGACTCAAAATATTTTCTTAAAAAACGACAAGTCAACGATTCAGTACAGACTGAGAAACTCTAGGGTACCTGACGTCGTACGGTCCGGAGGGACAGCCAGTGGTAGGGGACCTCAAACGGGTTCAAGGATAGGTAACGTAACCACTACGGTAGGTCGGTAGAGTAGGAGACAACGAGGGATCTGAGTTATAAAAATATAAAGATGTAAAACCTTAGAGTGTGTCACTTTTCGAATACCCGTACATCTAGGAACCTAAGTTCAGGATCTTACGTTGGACTGTTCTTTATAAGACTATTATTATAAAATTATATCGATACATCTATATTGTGATATTTTTACATTTTACAAAATATCGATTATTACACTTCGTGTCTTTTGTGACTAGGAAAGATGTAGGAATTACGAGTAGTTTTAATACTTCCTATATTTAAAAGATTTAATTTCTAAAGAATTATTAAATAAATTATAAAGTAATTTACGTGTAAAACTACACATATATTTATATAAAATTCTTTATGTATCCATACACATGTATGTTAGTTAATAAATATAAAAATTTTTAATACTTAGGTTTCTTTAAAATTATTTCTATAGAAACGATGATTTTAACGACTTTTTAACCACTTTATAAATTCACCCCTAAGTGACACGTTACACTTAACGTCGGGTTCTCTAATATAATACCAGGTTTATCTGAAATTAGTGAGGTCTACAGAATATAGATAGCAGGTGTGTTATACAAACCGTTTTTCTTGAATATTATTCGAAAGTTTTATAAACAATTTACCTATTACTCAATCGTATTAGTATTGAGACATTTTCCATAAAAAAGGAGATCTAAAAAATTTTAAATTTTTTGTCTTATTCGACATAATTATTCATCGAGTTAGACAAATTACTAATTCGATTAAACTCTATATACGGTAATTCAATGTCAATCAAAAAATCTCTCACTTTTAAAATGAATCCCACTAAAAACTAAGAGAGACCTTAGATAATCCATATTTATATAAACTAAACATTTACACGTTCAGATCCTGAAGAAGAATCCACGGGAGAACGGTTGTTTGTAGTGAATGAAAAGTGAGGAGTATAAGAGATTGGGATATGGTCGGGTTTAAATGGGATCGTTTCCTACATGAATAACCTTACCCATGGTCTCTACCCCAATGTGAGTCTTTACTCATTCTTATTACAAAAAGATTGAAGTACCACTAAAAGTATACTTGAATTTTCAAATTGTCACACATCAAACCCATTACAATTTTCTGGATCAACATTTTTAATCGGAACAGTTTGTCCTATGTGATTTGTTAGGATAAAGAGTTTATCGGACGACTTAATTCTACTGACTAGGTTTTACGTGTATAATGGTCATATACGGTACCTTATACAATACTTAGAGTGATTGAAAATCAAAAAAGTATCAAGTGACCCATCTTAATATGAGTTTATTGTCAACAGGGTCTACAAACATCACCCCTAATTTATTGTGTCAGAAATATCGTTCTCGAGTTATGGAATAAGAAGAGAAGTAAGTGACAATGAACGGCGGAGAGGAAAACGTGTTTGGTTTTTATCGTGAAGGTTGGACAGGATTAGTGCACACGTTGAGAACAGGCAAAGACAAAGGAACCTTTAGTCACACCGTCCTCGATTGATGTAGACAGAACAATTGATGTAGATGTTTCTGGTCCTTCCAGAAACTTTCCCGAACTCACATGTCCTGTCGTTTCAAGACCCTATAAGAACCACATAAAAAAGAGAATTCACAAATCGACAAATACGAAATAGTCAAATCTTTTTAGAGAAACTTCTCCTAAGTCAAAGTCATGAGATATTACTGTTCTTAATAGGAGTAAACTGTTAGACTACTAAACCTTTCGTCTCCCATCATACAACACACACACACACACACACACACACACACACAAAAGGGAAAACCAAACCAACAGAAGAGGTAATTGGAGTTCTAATTATAATGTGTCAACTCTACATTCCATCTAAAGGTGTATAGTCTTCAGACCTAAAACTCGGGTTGTATGTTTTGAACGGTAAATGAGTGAGATAAAAAGTTGTCTTAGTTATTGGACCAGAGAGATATAGAAATCTGTAACCTTAGACCGAAGTGTTATATTCCTTTTAGTCTTAGGGCCATAAACTTCCAAAACCTTTCAAAATAAAACACGTATGTAAATAGAAGGACATCCATATTCTTCCTCAAAGGTTTTATCGTATCACCGATTTAGTTTACATTATTTAACAAAACCTGTAAAATAGTCGTTGGTAAGGGTTCTCACTAACAAGTATACTGTACTAGGGACGGGTCTAAAGTCCCGAACGTTATTCTACTACCACCGTCCATTCTATTTAAGCTATATAGTTTCTACGACTCTTGTGAAACTCTTTGATATATGTCACCTTTATCTAAAATAAAAATTAAAATAAATAAATAAAAAATTGGTCGTCCCTTTATGAGTAGAAAGAATCGTTCCGTTCAAGGTAGTCCCAGTCCTTGTTCATGTTTATGAAATCATTCACTCGTCATTTTGACTGTAAAAGAAGAGATAGACTATCTTCGATTATCTCTCTCCCTATCATCGTCCGTTTTACGGATTTCTTTTAAACAAAAATAGACAATATTAAATTTATTACACCTCAAAGGTGTACATCTCAATAGATGTCAGAATGATTTTTAATATGGGCTACTTCACAAACAAACAAAAATCCATCTTCCATAAGAAAAAAATTTTTTTATTTTTAAACAATTTAAATGAAAACCGACGCCCCCCAGAAGTGGAGACGTGAGCCCGAAGGACACCAACATCGTTCGTCCCGATAAGAGAGCAACGTGCCGGAAGAGTAACGTCACCAAAGAGAACAAACCTCGTGTCTGAGGTCCCGGACTCCCGAAGTCCTCGACGCCAAGTACCTGAAATCTCGTGTCCGAGACATCAACTTCGCGTACCTGAACCAACGAGTCTCCGTGAACCCTCGAAGAGTCTTGTCCCTACTTGGACTTAGGGGATGGAACCGTTCATCTAAGAATTATTGACCTGTTGGTCTCTTCAGAGGTCTACTTCAAAAATATACGAGTAAGTTTCTTTACAAAGGAAAAAATTTATACATATCAGTCAGATATCTTTACTAAAAGGAATAATTTCTGAACATAACTTTTGACTGACTGAAACCCCCTTTTTTAGATAAACGATCTATTAAGTTGTTACACAAAAGATATACAAACGTAGAGATAACTCTCTACTTTAGGTGTAGCTGAGAGTGGATTGCATAACGTTCTCGGAGGATCAGTCAGGAGAAACGTGGAGCGAAAAGAGACAAATATTTAGGTAAGAAATATTATAAACTCCTTATCTGACAATTTTTACGTTTACCTTAATACAGTGAGAGGACGAAACTTGAAAAGAGACTCGTAAGTAGTAAAGATCTTTACGTAGATTCCCGAAGGGGACACCGAGTCGACCATTTCTTAGGTGGACGTCACACCCTCTGGACCCAAGCTAGGGACCCAACCCTTCTAGGGGACCTCTTCCCTTTCCGATGGGTGAGGTCATAAGACCGGACCTCTTAAGGTTCCCCATCGTTTCTCAGCCTGTGGTGACTGAAGGTGAAAGTGAAGGAGTATGGTCGTAGAGTCGTGAGGTACTGAGTCTACATCAGAAAGAGAAGTTGGAGTAGTAGGTGGTCAGAGAATGACATAGTCGTCACACAGTCGTTAAGGGTTCTGACTACGTAAATTTCTAGGTGGAACTTAGGACGGGGGTAGGACAGTGACGGTTGAGTACAAGGAGTAAGGGATAGGTATGGGATAAAATTTCTAGAGCTATTTAATTGAAACTAGAACCGACAATGAAGATTGTAGCAACATATGGGTGGGTGAGGGTGTGGCCCAACCCGAATTACAAGACGATATGAAGACACTATGAGACACATTTTACGATTTGATGACGTAACACGAGTTTAATAGAAAAAAAAAAAGGGGACACTTAAAAGGAGAGTGGTCTGACGTGTAAGACATTCCTTTTCTCAAATAAATAGTAAACATAAGTCCTGAATCTAAAAACGAATCGTATATTAACCACGAGTTGGTAATAAAGAATTTGTTTTTTCTGGACTTCAAGACCTCATTCTACAAAATGTAAGTTTACTGAAGAAACCTCTTTTTGCATACACCCTTACTTCTTCTTCTTCTGTACGAAAATTTCTCATCAGTTTAAAGAATCGTCAAACTGATTCTTTTGAGTCCGCATTGTCCAGACGCATGTATAATAAAGAATGTTATCTATAAATCTTACGTCCTTCTTTTACGGAGGTCCATGTCGATTATCTTTTCTTCTACCGAATATTTCGGATTTTTACGTACCTCGAAATAGTGGGGTGTCAGTTTATACTTCATCAGAGATCTCAGGGAAGGAGAAAGGGGAAGAAACTAGGAGTATTACTTAAAACTTACTTGCTTGACGTGGGAATCCATCTCTCCTAAAGGGATACAAAGTAACCGTACCGGTAAGGATTGATAACCGTCTGGTTGTGACTTATTACCAAATAGTGATGTTATTACCAAATGGAATTATAAGAAATTTCTTATGTCGAATAGTAAAAAAAAAAAATGTAAAAAACTATGCCCAGTAAAAATTTCACACATAACTTAAACAATGTTATACTGAAGACAAATACAAAACAAAGAAACTGGTTCTCCAAGTCAAGTCAAGTCAAGTCAGCGAGTCAGCAGAGGCTGAGAAACGCCGGGGTACTTAGTGTCGTGCGGTCCGGAGGGACAGGTAGTGGTTGGGGGACCTCAAGTGAGTCTGAGCACAGGTAGCTCAGTCACTACGGTAGGTCGGTAGAGTAGGAGACAGCAGGGGAAGAGGAGGACGGGGGTTAGGGAGGGTCGTAGTCCCAGAAAAGGTTACTCAGTTGCGAAGCGTACTCCCCCGGTTTCATAACCTCAAAGTCGAAGTCGTAGTAAGGGAGGTTTCTTTAGGGTCCCGACTAGAGGAAGTCTTACCTGACCAACCTAGAGGAACGTCAGATTCCCTGAGAGTTCTCAGAAAAGGTTGTGTTGTCAAGTTTTCGTAGTTAAGAAGCCAAGAGTCGAAAGAAGTGTCAGGTTGAGAGTGTAGGTATGTACTGGTGATCTTTTTGGTATCGGAACTGATCTACCTGAAAACAACCGTTTCATTACAGAGACGAAAACTTATACGAGAGATCCAACCAGTATTGAAAAGAAGGTCCCTCATTCGTAGAAAATTAAAGTACCGACGTTAGTGGTAGACGCCACTAAAACCTCGGGGGGCTTTATTTCAGACTGGCAAAGGTGGCAAAGGGGTAGATAAAGGGTACTTCATTACCCTGGTCTACGGTACTAGAAGCAAGAGACTTACAACTCGAAATTCGGTTGAAAAAGTGAGAGGAGAAAGTGAAAGTAGTTCTCCGAAAAATCAAGGGGAAGTGAAAGACGGTATTCCCACCACAGTAGACGTATAGACTCCAATAACTATAAAGAGGGCCGTTAGAACTAAGGTCGAACACGAAGAAGGTCGGGTCGTAAAGAGTACTACATCTAGTTTTGAGGGACTGGTCCCTAATTTGGGTGTGGGGAACGTAACCTTCCGTTTCAGAATTGGTGATCTGGTGGTCCCAATTCTTTCACAAGTCTCAGGGTCGACTATTATAGTATAGGTTCCACAATAAATCTTAGAACCCGAGTAAGTCAAATCTCCTTTGTGATAGTGGAGATAGGGGAGTGAATCAAACCACCTCTTACTTAGTCCAAAAGACGAGAAACTAGAGAACAGGGTACTAATCCTAAAGAAATTTTCTCTACGACTTACCGACCCGTAAAATACTCTACAAAAGAGGTTCGTCCACAAGACAATTTGAAAGTATCTTTACTCTCCCTACCGTCTTTCCCCTGACCCATCTTCCTTTCAAAATCTTTCTCGACTTTGGGTTCGTTTAACCTGAAACTACTAACAAGGACTATGTCACTGTCTTTCTTATTACTCACTTAGAGTAAGGCAAACCAACCGTCAAATAATCTCACATCTTAACAGTTCAACTAAGACCGAAAGTTCAGAGACTTTGTTTCGTCTTTGAACGGTACTAACCACGAATCCATAGACGACACTAAGTTTCGGACCCTAGACTCTTGGGACTCTTTAACGATGGTCTTTATCTACTTTGCGATTGAGTTATGCTCCTAAACCGAGGAGTGTAGCCTTCATTAAAGGGTTCGTGAAACATTCTACTGAACCGTGTAAGACCGACATTTGATTCCCTTCTCTCAACGATAACCAGGTCTTTAGACCGAACACATTCTTAGACTTACAGGATGACCCTATTAAAAGAAGGGCCCGACTATTGGAAAACTTTCTCCCTAGTATCTAGTAATTCCGTTTACACTTTGACTATCGGACCTATTGACCCTTAGGTATACCATGCCTCCGGAAATCTACGAGAGACACCGGTCACTATGGTTACGAGCCTCTAGTTTACACTCCGTCAACGACTCTCGTCTCGAAGTCAAGTCTCGAGGTCTCGGACGTTCACGAATCAGCACAGACTGAGAAACGTTGGGGGACCTGATATTGGACGGTCTAAGGAGACAGGCACCCTAAAGAGTCGTTCCTATGTCCTCACCCATCGGTAAAAGAAAAGATCCCCTAGAAGGACCTGATCCCTGACTTGGGATCAAAGGACTTAACGTCCTCCTAAGATGATGACGTGGTGGACCCTTCGGAAGGTCTCAGATATAAGTCACAAATTTTTTTATTATTTTTTATTTTTTTACTGTTATACATATGTCATCCATTTATAGGTGTACGTATGTGGCAACAGATGTCACTAAAATAGGAAGTAAAGTGTACACTTCCTAAATTTTGAGTCTTAATGATTTATTTAATATTACTTCTAAATATACATAGACTAAGTTTTGAGTATCAGAAAGATGATGCACATCGATCCGAAGGGTTTATAACGAACGGACGGACATAGTTTTAACACACCTTTATCAGAAATTTTTTTATATCGAATAGTAAAAAATTTTTTCTAAAAAATATACCCAGTAAAAATTTCACAAATAAGTTAAACAATGTCATACTGAAGACAAAATACAAAACAAAGAAACTGGTTCTTCATACACCCTAATTTCGAGGGACTACCCCTTAGTTTGGGTGTGGGGAGTGTAACCTTCCGTTTCAGAATTGGTGACCTGGTGGTCCCTTCAGGGTCATGGCGAATAAACTGAGTGAGGAGACGGAACAGGTTATAAGATTAAATCATCCAGAATCTACTTCCGAGACTCTAACTATAAAAAATTAGCGTACGGTCCTTTATACCTAAATGTAGGTCCAACCTACGGGGTTCAGTGTAGTGCATCATTTCTATTCCCTTACCCCATCCTCACCTCTGTACGTGTCAGTACTAAGACGGTGGTGTATACACTGTACACTGATACACGACTCGATTTATGAACCAAAGATCAGTTGTTTTCGAAGTGGTAGGTCACGTAATAAGAAGATTTCGTTACTAGGGGTGGGAAAGACAGTATTCCCTGACCAAAGTGTCTTTTGTTAAAAAGACGTCTGATCCCCTCACCACTCCCGTACCAAAACCCTGCTAAGTTCACCTAACAGAAATAACAAGTGAAATAAAGAGAAAACACCGTTAGAGTCCTATAAGGTGGAACTAAATCCCAATCCCAACTACGAGGATACTCTGAGATTACGGTGACGACCGGATTGTCCTCCGTCTCGAGTCCTCCGTTATGTTCATCTACCCCTCATCGACGTTTATGTCTACTTCGAAGTGATCGAGTGGACGACGAGTAGTCGACCAAAGATTGTCCCCCGACCCCTGGGGACGAGATTTCCGTGGTAGAGACACAAAAACCTGATGAGTTCTTCGTGGTACAGTTCCACCCTTCTTGTATCTGAAGAGTCCTTGTGTCAAAGTTCAAGACTAAGACCGACAATTGTCAATCAATAAGAGAATTCAGAATTCCGTTCCTCGAGTATACTGAACGAGTCACAGACAATCGAAGTAGGTATTTTGCCCGTATTAGTCAACATAACCAAAAGATAGCTTCGGTACTTTTTCTTAGTGTCAGACCCACCGAAGGGTCCACCGTGATCACCATTTTCTTGGACGGACGGTTACGTCCTCTGAACTTTCTGTACCTAGACTAGGGACCCAACCCTTCTAGGGAACCTCCTCCCGTACCGTTGGGTGAGGTCATAAGAACGGACCTCTTAGGCACCTGTCTCCTCGGACCGTCCGATGCCAGGTATCGCAACGTCTCCCAACCCCTGTTGACTTCGTTGAATCGTACGTGTAAGACCTCCGACCTTCAGGCTTTAGTTTCACAGTCGTCCCGACCAAATGAACCTTCTGAGAGAGGACCTGGCTGTCCACCGCCAGAAGGAGACATAGGAGTGTAACAGAAGGGAGACCGACACAGACACAGGATTAGACCAGAATAGTTCTGTAGTCAATAGAACCGAATCCCAGGTGACATTACTTGAATAAAATAAAATTAATGAAGAAATTTCTAGGTAGAGGTAAGACTCCAGGACCAACGAATCCCTGTGTTAAGTCTGGTATTATAGGTATCAGTTGAATTAAAGTCACCAATAAAATTTCTGACTTGATTTATTGTATGTAATTGTATCGGATATTTGATGTCAACAATTAAAAAATAAATTTTATAATTCTAAGAGACAATATAATAATGTATTCCTATCAAGTCTAATACGATCATTTCGTGTTTGTAGTTTTACTATACCAGAAACCAAATTCTATTTATTAATAGGGGAAAATAGTTTTGTCTAATAAAAGATATGAAAGAAACAGACGTTAATTCCAATCAAAGGTTGGTTTGTATCGACCCATTTTATCCGATATTCTTATTCATTAAACTTCACCACCGGATTAAAACATACACGTGTGCACACGTACAAGTGTGTATATGTACGGTGTGTATGTGTGTAGAGGATTATGATGCGTGTGTGTGTAGAAGTATATTAAATGATTCCTCTATTTCTCGGTTTGTAAAGATCGTCGTTGATACTTTCGTAGTTATGATTTGTCCGTCCTATTTTTCATTTTTATAGAAATAACTCAAGAATAAAATACGGTCCGTAATGATAGTATTAGTAAATTACATGTCCTAATAGATTAACTTAGGATGGAGTTTGAAAACTAGGGGACCACTTCCTTTATCGTTGGGTGAGGTCATAATAAAAGGACCTCTTAAGGTACCATTCTCCTTGGTCCACCCGATATATCAGGTACCCAAACGTTTCTCAACCTTTTCTGACTCACTGGTTGTGAAAGTGGAGTTTGAAATAACCATGAGAGAAACATGAGTAAAATTTAACCTTTTTTTTTAGTCAGTCCCTTTATTTTATTAAGGGATCCAGTATACTCACCGTCTTCTCGACCCTAAGTCTAAATCAAAACGGACTCAGGACTCGGACTCACAATAGTCGGTTTCCGTAGTAGGAAGTGGTCTACAGGGTAGTACGTCGACCTGACCCATAATTTAGTAAGTAAAAAGATGAACTTTAATCCGGGGACTCTTACGACGACAGACCACAGATTCCATTATGTTAATACACTATCGTCTAAAAGAGATCATTATGTGGTCTTTAACTTATACGTTCTGGTCTTGTACACTACTTTTGAGTCTCAAGTCTGGGACGATAAAATTTGTACCAATAATATTCCCCGAATATTTTACACTAAAGTGTATATAGACGAAAAGTCTCGTTTTTTCATTATGAGACCACTTGTATAGTGTGCGTTGTGTGTGTATGTGTGTGTGCGCGCGTGCGCGCGCGTGTGTGTGTGTGTGTGTGTGGGTAAATTCAAAGTCTTTATTACAATTTTTAAAAGTTCCCCTGGGTCAATCAATATATAGACAAAATCTATGGTCGACACAGGTTCTGGAACCTAAAATTGAGTCACTTAAAAATAAACCCCTAAAATAAAGTGGTCCATTAAAGGAGACTACAGATTTACTCTCTTTGAGTTCTCTCCTTTTGTTCAAAGTAAAACTGAGTCTGTATAATAAGTCTCATAAAGAATTTTTGTCTTGAATTAAATAACAAAACTTGTTAGACTTCACTTTTGTTCGTTATTTAAAACAAGACCCGAGAAGAGGGAGGTCATTGACCGAATATAGTATTTCAAAATAAAGTGGACTTAAAAGAATAACGTAAACTGCTAGTTAGTATCAGAGATCACATAAGAAAGGAGAAAATATATGCACGAAAAAAAGGGGGGACGACGAGACAAAAATCATACACCAACATTAAGTTGGAAGAAAAAAGAAAACCAAAACGGTATTCTAAGAATTTGATTTAAATTAAGATCCTTTATTATTGATACAACAACTCACGAACGATACACAGTCCTTTCCTCGTCTTAACACCGATAGATGTTTACCCGAATAGACGTCTCGTTACTCGAAGAGTACTTTGGGTCGACTTAAAATCTCCCAGTACGAAAGACGTTTACATCTAAGATAGGGAACTTGACGAACTAGGAAAAGAATCCTCCATAGAAGACCTTATCTTGAGGACAAAAGTTCCACCTACACGGACGGACACTAAAAACATTGAAGAATACCTTGAACCGTACTCTAAAAAAATATTTAGGAAACAAATACATAAAAGAGAACGTTGATTCCGATGACATCTTCACTAGTGTTGAACAATCGATTTCGAACACAGTTAGTCTTGGGTCCGTTGAGTAAACCACTATCTATTGTGAATATGTCGGTTTCACTTTATCGAGAAAACAATCTCTAATCTCCCATTTCTTTTCCATTATTTAATTTAGCATTGTAACTTTTTAATGAGAAGTTCTTTGTGGTTAGTTCTTTATTGGTTATTTTCTTTATTTCCTCTTTTTTTCTTTAATAAGTGAAGGGAGAATGAGAAATAAGTGTTATAGATACTTGGTTCTTACGAAAACCCCTATAATTTAAGTAATTTATTCCTCCTGGAATCTAACTTTACTGAGATTACGGAACCATCGGATACATTCAGTTGACTTCGGAGTGCGTTAGTCAATGATATTTACGTGAAGATAGACTCTTTTTTTTTTTAAATTTGTTGGCTAGTGTTTGTCGGTTGATCTGAGAGACTTTTATTCCACTAGTGAATCTAGATCAGTTAGTTTGTCAAAGGAACTAAACGTAGTCACTGATGTGACACCTTCGGAAAGGAGACGGACGACACCCGACTTGTGAGGTCGGAGGGAACCAAACCACGAAAGGTTTAATCGAGTTTAAAGTTTAGGTATAAACGAGTTGATCTGTGAACTTTTACGTTCCGTTACGGTTTCTTACGAGTTTGATGGCGTGTTAACGTGAGTAGAGTGTACGATCATTTCAGTACGAGTTTTAAGAGGTTCGGTCCGAAGTCTTATGCACTTGGCACTTGTAGGACTACAAGTTCGACCAAAATCTTTTGCGTCTCCTTGGTCTCTAGTTTAACGGTTGTAGGCGACCTAGTAGCTTTTTCTTTCTCTCAAGGTCTTTTTGTAGATAAAGACGAAATAACTGATACGGTTTCGGAAACTGACACACCTAGTGTTATTTGACACCTGTTAAGACTTTCTCTACCCTTATGGTCTAGTGGACTGAACGGAGAACTCTTTGGACATACGTCCAGTCCTTCGTTGTCAATCTTCACCTGTACCTTGTTGTCTGACCAAGGTTTATCCTTTTCCTCATGCAGTTCCGACATATAACAGTGGGACGAATAAATTGAATATACGTCTTATGTAGTACTCTTTGCGACCTGACCTTCTTCGTGTTCGACCTTAGTTCTAACCACCCTCTTTATAGTTATTGGAGTCTATACGTCTACTGTGGTGGGACTACCGTCTTTCATTTCTCCTTGATTTTTCGGAGAACTAGTTTCACTTTCTCCTCTCACTTCTTCAACCGAATTTCGAGTTGTAAGTCTTTTGTTTCTATTACCGTAGGCCAGGGTAGTGAAGTACCTTTTATCTACCCCTTTGTCACCTTTGTCACAGTCTGAAATAAAAACCCCCGAGGTTTTAGTGACGTCTACCACTAACGTCGGTACTTTAATCTTCTACGAATGGGGAACCTTCTTTTCAATACTGGTTGGATCTATCGTATAAGTTTTCGTCTCTGTAATGAAACGGCTGTTCCAGGCAGATCAGTTCCGATACCAAAAAGGTCACCAGTAGATACCTACACTCCCAACCTGCCACTTCTTCCGACTTACGGTTTCTTAACTACGAAAACTTGACACCACAACCTCTTCTGAGAACTCTCAGGGAACCTGACGTTCCTCCAGGTTGGTCAGGTAAGACTTCCGCTAGTCGGGACCCACAAGAAACCTTCTTTACTACGATTTCGACTTTGAGGTTATGAAACCGGTGGAGTACGCTTCTCAACTGAGTAACCTTTTCTGGGACTACGACCCTCCCTAACTCCCGTCCTCCTCTTCCCCTGCTGTCTCCTACTCTATCGACCTACCGTAGTGACTGAGTTACCTGCACTCAGACTCACTTGAGGCCCTCTACCACTACCTGTCCCTCCGGACCACACGACGCTAAGTACCCCAACGTTTCCCAGCCTGTACTGACTCACTGACTTGACTTGACTTGACTTACATAGAGAATCCAGTAGAAAATTCTCTGTCTTCGTACTAACTATCCTTTAGTCTTTATTAAGAAAATTTTGTTATCATTTACCAGACGAACCAAATTAAGTACGGTCCCTGATACCAGAACTAAGGATCCTTCCGTTTAATTAAGTCAACCTCATGAGTCTCAGTCTGGTAAATCCCACCTTAACTCCTAATCTTATATGTCTAAGTCTACTATAAACTACGGAATAAGGAAATTCTACATAATTTCCCCAACATGTGGACTATAAGAACCTTTACAGATAAAACGAAAATTCTCGAACTACTATTTATAAAACTTCTGTTTGGATTGAATTCTATTTCTATACTTATGGATGGACTAGGAAATTCGGAAGTGGTATGGGAGACTAAGGCACTCTTTTACAGTGAACAGATGGACTTCTACGGGATCCTAACTCTAATACTGGTTTACTTGTCTTCTTTTATAGAAATGGAGAATACCTGAGGACTGCTGAGTCCACCCTTCCTCCAGGTAAATTTGGACGACGAGACTCCTTCATTCTCCCTCTTATACAGGTTATAACTGGGGACTTTTCCTCTTACCGCACTCCTGTCGATCTCTTCGTTTTCACCAGGAAAAACAAATTTGGGTTTCTCAATTAGTGAGTCAGCACAGACTGAGAGACACTGGGGTACCTGACATCGGTGAGAGGAGAAAGGTACCTTAAGAGGTCCGTTTTTATGACCTCACCCATCGGTACGGGAAGAGGTCCCCTAGAAGGAATGGGACCCTTTCTTGGGTCCAGACGACGTACGTCCGTCTAAGAAATGAAAGACTCGGTTGTCCCTTCGGAAATAAACATAATGGTCCCCCGATGGTTCGTCTCTACCATTTAGTACCACCTACCCTGAGTCTCTCTGGGTTCGTCTCATAGGTGAAAGGACGGACACTATCATACTCAGTACCGGGGGTTTGGATAGGTGCAAGAGTGGGGACCTTGGACATTTACAACGGAATACACCGTTTTCGCTAAAACTCCTACACTAGAACTCTACCCTTTTAACATGACGTCTTCTCTTTCAGAACTCTACCTTCACCTCCCTTCATCCAAGTCTCTCTTTTCTACGATGTGACGACCGACACTTCTACCTCCTTCCTCGACTCTCGGTTCCTTAGAATCCGTACACTGAGATCTTCGACCTTTTTCGTTCCTTTACTTAAGAAGGGATCTCTGAAGGTTCCCCCGGACGACTGTGACACTGAAGGGAAGTCTCTTTGACTAAACACAATTCAATGATAGAAACATCATTGAACAATATCGTCGTTGGCTTTTAACAATCCGGGAACATTTCTGTTAATTTATCCCGGTGAAGGGACCACCCGGTCACCAATCCTGACAGGGAAGGTCCCGTCTCCAACACCTAAGATAGGCACCAGCTCCTTGATTCTAGGGTGTGCGGAATGTCGGGGTTTTTGGGTTTTATATTTTGTCTTCGCTATAACATTGTTTAAGTTATTTCTGAAACTTTCCGTAGGTGTAATTTTTTTTTAGAATTTCTTCTAATTCATCCTTCGACGAGGGATTTACTGACTCACTAAGACGTTACCTCTGAATAGGACTGGTAGTCATCCGACACCAGGTGTCTCTAAACAATTCATGGAAGTCTCTATCTCTCTCTCTAAAAGTCACTGAAAATCTTAAGATGTGGATTTATATAAATACGACCTTTATAAATATACGAACCGTAAGTCAGATAAAGGAAATAGAATGAAAAGAAAACGATTTTGTTTTACCTTTTATTCTTAGAAAAGAAAAAATCGGAAATATTCAGTTCTTTCACAAAGAAATATATACTTCGTGTCTCCAACTCTTTTACGACGGCAAAGAATCTTTTCTCTACTAAACACTGGTTAGTTTAAATTTTACACACTCTCTAGACATTATTTCCTCAACCAATACACTACAACTTGAGTGTTTCTTACCCGATGGTGAACCTGGAAGGGATCACTATAATCGTAAAACTACTCACTTCTTAAAAAAAACGGGTAAATGATTTGTAAAATTTACTATGTCCTACGGGCCCCGACCACGTGACCCTACTGGGTCTCCCTACCATACCCCTTCCTCCACCCTCATCCCAAGTCTTACCCCTTGTGTACATGTGGACACCGCCTAAGTACAGCTACATACCGTTTTGGTTATGTTATAACATTTCATTAATCGGAGGTTAATTTTATTTATTTAAATATAAAATTTTCTTGTTTTATTTATTTTATTCTCTCTTTTAATAGATGTCCTTTTTTTACTTTCAATTTGAAATAAAATCCAAGTTGATGTAAAGGAATGAAAACTATCTTTGATTATTAAACCCTTTATATTTCAAATATATATATATACATACCTACTTAGAATTATATGTTACTTATGACAGTCAATAATAAACAAACAGACTCACTCAAAAGTTACTTTCCATAAAAGGGATCTATAAATAGAGACTAGTATTAATATTTTATAAGTGACATCCTTGAGTCTAACTTATACCTGGTCTTGTGTCCTTAATGTATTATTTATAAACCTTAATTTCATTTTAATACGAGTATCTTGACATAAATTCTTAGTGTCTTGATAAAAAGGATTACCGTCATTTTTATATAAATCCGTCATTGAAATCAATATCTGAATTCTTAAGTTTCGTCTTAAGTCTCTGTCTTAAACTTACCATAATTGGTATATTATATCGATCTGTAACATTAATTACATGTTAAAAATAAATGTGTTTAGTGGTCATATTGAACTTTAGTCAGAAAATTATGAGGTGTGTATTCGTATTAAAACCTAGTAACGGGTCAATCGAAAAACGACAATGTTCCTTAATCACTGATCTTAATGGACCCAACACATAAATCTTCTTTGATAATACGTTCTACGAGTTTGAATTCTACAATTACAAGTACCCTTTTACTACACTTCTAGATACCCAAAATAATCAACACCATTACATGAATCTCAGTTTTGACTAATATATTCGAATACATAAACGTTTTGTTTTTTCTCCCATGTCTTTCAACATGACATAAAAGAGACTGAAGATGGTTTTCGAGTTCAACCACCTTACACAATGCAAGACCTAAACTGCAGAAAAAGACAAATGGTACGTACTTTGATCTTTGTCGTACGTCCCACTTCGGTGCTACGGAGAAAGCGTCGTGTTAACGCACCGGCCCTCTTTGGGAGACGACACGATTGTAGTGGCACGAGTCCTGCACTTATAGGTGAATACGGGTCAGTTATTGACCCGTCCATTGACAGTCCGTATAAGGACAAAATTTCGGTCCGGACACAAAGGACCTTTTGACGGACCATTACTGTGGTAAGTTTTAACATTATGTCTGGGACATAAAAGTATGTCTGGGAAGACTAAATCTGAGTTTGGTAAATAAAGGACAACATCACAGTATTAAATGAAAATCATAGTTGAGTAAATGACGATGACCACGGATCATAACACCATCAAAGGTACCTCCTCTACTTATTCAACCATAAATTTAAATACAAAAATCTTGAAAACGGTAATCCTTAGGTATTCCACATACGTACGTCTTAACTTTTATTACTACATTTGGTTTTTTGCGGAGGTGTATTCAACGGGCATGAAGGAGGATCCAACGGGGACTTGGTAGGGGATTGAGAGAGATTGAGAGAGAGACATGAAGTTGTTATACCCGAAATAAAGAAAACGAGCTTAAGAGAAACACTACGAATATCCAAGAAACATATTCGAAAAAGAGACCACCCATGAGAAAGTCAAGTCAAGTCAAGTCAAGTCAACGAGTCAGTACAGACTGAGAAACGCTGGGGTACTTGACGTCGTGCGGTCCGAAGGGACAGGTAGTGGTTGAGGGCCTCAAGTGAGTCTGAGTACAGGTAGCTCAGTCACTACGGTAGGTCGGTAGAGTAGGAGACAGCAGGGGAAGAGGAGGACGGGGGTTAGGGAGGGTCGTAGTCCCAGAAAAGGTTACTCAGTTGAGAAACGTACTCCATCGGTTTCCTGACCTCAAAGTCGAAATCGTAGTAAGGGAGGTTTCTTTAGGGTCCNNTACTAGAAGCAAAAGACTTACAACTCGAAATTCGGTTGAAAAAGTGAGAGGAGAAAGTGAAAGTAGTTCTCCGAAAAATCAAGGAGAAATGAAAGACGGTATTCCAACCACAGTAGACGTATAGACTCCAATAACTATAAAGAGGGCCGTTAGAACTAAGGTCGAACACAAAGAAGGTTAGGTCGTAAAGAGTACTACATNTATCTTCAATTTATTCGTCCCACTGTTATATGTCGGAACTGCATGAGGAAAAGGATAAACCTTGGTCAGACAACAAGGTACAGGTCAAGATTGACAACGAAGGACTGGACGTATGTCTAAAGAGTTCTCCGTTCAGTCCACCAGACCATAAGGGTAGAGAGAGTCTTAAAAGGTGTCAAATAACACTAGGTGTGTCAGTTTCCAAAACCGTATCAGTTATTTCGTCTTTATCCACAAAAAGAACTTGAGAGAACGAAATGGAGTACGGTTAAGTAATTGAGAAAGAGAAACAAATTACAGTCTAATTTGTAGTGAAGAAACCACTTACAAAAAGTACTAGAGAGAAGTAGGGGTAGAGAACAGAGAATTTTTGTACATTGATATGACATTGAGTATAAAGTCGAAAAGTAATCTACAAATCTTTTCTTTTTTTTTGAAATATAGACAAAGAAAACTTTCCAATATTTTAGGTACTTACATCTGTGACTTATACATAAAGAAGGGGTAAACTGAAGTTCGGGGAACGTTCAAGGAACCGATTGTCATCTATTTAGTATCTATACCCACTTTTCTAACTTCGAATCATCACAAAACCCCTTAGACTTTCACCTTCGAGTCACGATCACCCGAAATTCTATCAAGTCCTCCTACTCCTTCTCTACGAACCTATTTCGTACCAAAACAAAAAATACCGAAATCTTTTTCGTATCCACTCTTCTAAGAGTTTGGCCACTTCATAAATTTATATGTCTGAAACCTTGGTCTTTCGGACTCAGACTTAAAGTCTACTCGTTTAATGACCATTCGGAACCCGTGAAATAGAAGGAAGTCATTCTATACAAGTAAAATTTAGAGAAAATTAACTATGTCATCACTGAACGAAATACTGCACATTTTATTATAAAAGACTCAAAGTTAGTCAATGTAAGATAGAAATGTTAAAAACTTATAGACACCAAAAAGGAAATTGAAACGAAAGGGAGAGGAGAAAAAAAGAAATTTCAATTAGAGGAAACTTGATCTTATAACTATTTTAGTACCAAAACAAGACGATCGTTATCTAAAAGGCCATATACAATTTATATCTGAAGCGATAAACTTTACCAGTGTTATGTAGACGTTTAATGGGTATTAATAGGACACACAGTTAATCTTGTATTATATGGTAATCTTGTCGTCATATCTTCTCTGTCGTTTTGTACCTCTAACCACTCGTCCCTTGTGTGTCTCCTTGAGTTTAGGTTAGTGAAATAGGAGGGTCTCAATTCAGGAAAATCTCTGAAACGGGAAGAGACTTATATCCAGTTTCCACTTTGAGAGTCTGTTCTTTTGTCTTTACAACTAACGAAATGAATTTATCTTAAAAGTTTATTTTATAGTATATACTAAATATTAATAATTTTCGGATAAATAATACAAAATCAAGTTTAAATCAGTATTAGAATACGAAGACGAACCAGTAATTGATTATGTGATAGTGATGACGATCGATTTGACATAGAGTCTTAATTAGTAAAACAGATGCAGTATTTGTAGTCTACCCATAATCAAAACGGTGACTAAATTTTCCTCTCTCAATTCAAGTCTCTTCAAATACATTGAACGTAACTACGTAATGAGAACCTTACTGACTGTTGACTGAGTCACGATAGAAACGAATAAAAAGACTAACTGGATTTTAATTTTAAGAATTTTATACCCCCTTCCCGTTACTGACGACGACAGTTTACGACAAACCTTTAAACCCCAATTTGTGGTGTCATTTCCGTACTGAAATTCTGGAGAGTCCCTATACTTATACACTCGAACGTGAGTGGAAGGTTATCTTAGTGAGGTCGTCTCGACGAAAAGTCAGATCACTAAATGTTTTATATAAGCCTCCTTTACGACTGGACTACTGAAGACGAAACGTAATAGATTAGTAGTTCATATAATAAGATTATTATATTTAGAGGGTTTTCTTATATACCTTTTACCCGTACGAGACCCAAACGAATCGATTTAACAACTTTTGAGTTGTCATCGTCTTACCGATAACACTTACGTTATAAATCTGTTCTGGTTCTATCAAAAGTTGTTAATATAGTGTAGTGTATCAAATCTTTACACTTGATAGAATTAAGTTGTACAGGTTTTAGAGGGAAGGACTAGGGTAGAGATCCCTTAACTCTAACCTCCTACCTCATACTTTTAGTACCGTCTCCGTTTTGATTTTAAATCACTAGTCTCATACCTTCTAAAATATATTCGGACTCTAAATTCTAGTTGATGAATCTTGGTGGATTGTCACGTTGTCGACATGTCGAACCCGTGAAAAGATTTTACTATTTAACTCTAGGGGGTTAGTACCCAGGACCAACGAAAGGATGGACCACCGAGTCTCCAATTTTGCAGACGGAGGTTACACCCTCTGAGCCCAAGCTAGGGATCCAGCCCTTCTAGGGGCCCTCTTCCTTTACCGTTGGGTGAGGTCATAAGAACAGACCTCTTCGGGTACCTACCTCCTCGGACCATCCGATGTCAGGTGTCCCAGTGTTTCTCAGCCTGTGTTGACTCTCTGAAGAAAAAGAAAAAAAAGAAAAAGAAAGAAAGAAAGATCAGTACCCAGGATCGGGACCTTACGACAGACAGACCTCAGACCTCCTTCCGTACGGAGAAACATCAAGTGGACAAGAGTCTCCCTGAGGAAAAATATTAAAAACGTTTAAGTGTCATCTTCGGTGATCCTCTATACCTTAGACACCTTAGGGTATACACTTATACCTTATCACACCTTGGTTCTGTCCCTCCGGACCGCACGACGCTAAGTACCCCAGCGTTTCTCAGCCTGTGCTGACTCGTTGACTTGACATGACTTCTCCCATTTGTCAAACTCTCGTGTGTGACACCGGTCTTGTAGTAAGAATCACAAGTTGTACGAAGATACACGAAAACTTATGTATGATACCCCTACACACTCGAACCGAATTGAAGTCAAGTCAAGTCAAGTCAAGTCAAAGAGTCAGCGTAGACTGTGAAACGTTGGGGTACTTAGCGTCGTACGGTCCGGAGGGACAGGTAGTGGTTGTGGTCCTCAAGTGAGTCTGAGTGCAGGTAACACAATCACTACGGAAGGTCGGTAGAGTAGGAGACAGCAGGGGAAGAGGAGGATGGGGGTTAGGGAGGGTTGTAGTCCCAGAAAAGGTTACTCAGTTGAGAAGTGTACTCCACCGGTTTCATGACCTCAAAGTCGAAATCGTAGTAAGGGAGGTTTCTTTAGGGTCCCGACTAGAGGAAGTCTTACCCGACCAACCTAGAGGAACGTCAGGTTCCCTGGGAGTTCTCAGAAGAGGTTGTGGTGTCAAGTTTGCGTAGTTAAGAAACCGTGAGTCGAAAGAAGTGTCTAGTTGAGAGTGCAGGTATGTACTGGTGTCCTTTTTGGTATCGGAACTGATCTGTCGGGAAACAACCGTTTCATTACAGAGACTAAAACTTATACGATAGATCCAACCAGTATTAAAAAGAAGGTTCCTCATTCGTAGAAAATTAAAGTACCGACGTCAGTGGTAGACGTCACTAGAACCTCGGGGGTTTTTATTTCAGACCGTGACAAAGGAGTAGATAAACGGTACTTCACTACCCTGGTCTACGGTACTAGAAGCAAAAGACTTACAACTCGAAATTCGGTTGAAAAAGTGAGAGGAGAAAGTGAAAGTAGTTCTCCGAAAAATCAAGGAGAAGTGAAAGACGGTATTCCACCATAGTAGACATATAGACTCCAATAACTATAAAGAGGGCCGTTAGAACTAAGGTCGAACACGAAGAAGGTCAGGTCGCAAAGAGTACTACATGAGATGTATCGTCAATTTATTCGTCCCACTGTCATATGTTGGAACTGCATGAGGAAAAGGATAAACCTTGGTCAGACAACAAGGTACAGGTCAAGATTGAACGAAGGACCGGACGTATATCCAAAGAGTTCTCCGTCCAGTCCACCAGACCATAAGGGTAGAGAAAGTTTTAAAAGGTGTCAAATAACACTAGGTGTGTCAGTTTCCGAAACCGTATCAGTTATTTCGTCTTTATCTACAAAAAGACCTTGAGAGAAAGAAAAAGCTACTAGGTCGCCTACAACCGTTAAACTAGAGACCAAGGAGACGGAAAAGATTTTAGTCGAACTTGTAGACCTTCAAGTGCCAAGTGTATAACGACTTCGGACCGAACCTCTTAAAACTCGTACTGAAAGGATCGCACACTCTACTCACGGCAACACGTCATCAGACTCGTAAGAAACCGTAACGGAAAGAAACCTTAACCTTACTTTTGACTGGAAAAGGTCAGGACACCGGTGACGACTCAAAAGGTTTGAACGACCGTATAACTCACGTCGTAAAAGTGTCGTAGTAGAAAGTCCTAAACTTTGTCGAGTTGACCTTAAGGTAGTGGAGACGATCGAAACAGGAATCACTACGAAAGTTCCGGGTGAACTGAAGTATAAGGGCCTACAGACCGAGATCCACTCACTAGTGTGGTAGCACTAAGAGAATCATAAGAATTTTACCTCTGCAGAATTAATAGAAGTTTTTAGTTCCCTTACTAGCAGTTGTATTTCGTGTCCCTGAAAATAAATATGTCTTCAAAACGGCGGTTCCGTCTGACGAGTCTTCCATTTCCTTTTGAGTCTGTGTGCGTTAGACTTTTTTCTGACAAAGTCCGTCAAGTCAGATTACCTTTCGTAAACCTTCCTGACGTACACTATCAAGACAGAAGTCAATGGTGATTTTTTTTTCTTTGGACTTTTTTTTTTTTTTTCTTTTTTGGGTTGTTATTAGTGTAATGAAACCTTCCTGTTTTTATGTAGTAATCAGAGTTACTGAGAACGTTACAGATAGAGACTCTTACGAGAGAACTATATATGTATTGAAACCTTCTTAATTGTTGTACTCGTCACAGAACTAAGTGATACATACATCCAATACTAGTGAAACCCCTATTATATATAAATTTGACACGTCTACCCTTTAAGACTTCAAAAATCGAATGTTTCGTCTATCGTGTTGATAGAGACATAAGTGTAAAAAGTCGAAACAAAGTGTCTCATGTAAAAGCTCCTATATTAAATCTGAGTGTCAAAACAAGTATTACCGAGACACTTCCTATTCCATGATAAATAAAAGACGGAGAAAGAAGAATAAGGGTTTAATAATCAGTCTTTCTGACTATTAATATTCCACTTCTACTCGTTGGATTAAGAACAGGGACTTAGGGTGGGGGTGGAAGAGAAAGAGAGAGAGAGAGAGAAGGCGAGAATCAGACAGAGAGAGAGAAACGTAATAAACACAAAGAACCCGCTCAAGTTAATAGTGTCTTGTTTATCATTACAATAAAACGAACGATGTAAACGGTGGCATAAAAAAAAAACGTGGCTTCAAAGAGAATTCACTCGTTGAAAGGAGTCGGGATATACTTCCTTATAACCTCGGAGATTTTCATTGTTGGAAATGTAAAACATAGGGACAGATGTAAGTACAGATTGGACTCTTCTCATTTTATTTACTCACAGTTGTCCTTTTTCTTCCAGTTTGAACGTCTTGAGATTCCTGAGTCTTCTCTCTTTGAATGCTAACAAGAAAACTTTTATTGTGATGGAAAATAAAAGGACAAGTCAAGTAGAGTAGAATTAAAAGTCTCAAGACGTAAAAAGACTCTACGTCACTCAATTTTCTTGTCTTCGTATAATTCAGAGACCATCCGTCATCAAGACTAAAAAAAAAAAAAAATTACGTCTTGTGAGGTGGACAGAGAAGTAAGGTCCTTCTCCCTTGGTGAAAGATCAAACCACAGGACTCTAAAAACTAGTGTAACTCAAAACTCATAAAAATACTTTAGCTCTATGAAATTCTCACGTAACACTACCCTCTTATGTCTTAGGTGGGTCTTCGTCATTTCGTTTACCACGTTGAAGAGGTTTGGAACTACCCAAAAGACACAGTGACGACTCTTTAGAGAGTTATTACATCCATTCTTCATCATCCCCTATTGAGTATTCGAACCCTAAGTCGTCTCTACAATCAATATGGGAACCAGGAAGGTATTCCCTTCTATGAGTTTTCTAGATATACCCCGTCGTTTCCATATTATGACTGTACACCACAAGTCGACCCACCGTCTACGGTACCGATTCAGTGGAATATTAAGTCAATCTCACTTTCACTTCAGCGAGTCAACAGACTGAGAAACGTTGGGGTACCTGACATCGGGTGGTCCGAGGAAGTAGGTGCCCTAAAAGGTCCGTTCTTATGACGTCACCCAACGGTAAAGGAAGGGGTCCTCTAGAAGGTCTGGGTCCCTAACGTGGGTCCAGAGGACGTAACACTCGTCTACAAAATTGGAGACTCGGTGGTCCCTTCTGGGCACATTAAGTCACTCGAGAAGAATAAAGAACCCGTTTCTAGAAGTAAAGCGAACCGAAAAGGGGAGTAGACAATTTGTTAACCTTGGTGATAGTGACGTTGTCTTTGAAAGAAACTTAAAGTGTTTTTCAGACAATTATACTTTTTCTAATTTTTCGACTTCCCGGGGAGAGAGTTTACTCCTGTCTCTGAACTTGAGAGTGACGAGTGTGGGAATGAGGGAGAAGAATCTATGACGGACTCCGATGAGACACGTCATGTTAAATTTCTGATGTGAACAGACGAAGGTCAAGTTCTACCGTCTTATCGTCCTGTACACCAATAGAGGAGGACACTCTCGTGGTTTTAACGTTGGTCGACGACTTGTTGGTTGTTGTCCTCCTGTGACCTTGGGTGGTCCTTTTCTATAGGGTACAGGTTTCTGTTTCTCCTTCACCGGTGTTCTACCATCGACCCCACGTTAGTGGTATTTTAGTTTCGAGTATGGACGGCCAACTCACTGGGTGTCTGACGTCTTGTTATTATGGTTTCTTCAAGAGCGTGACAACACTTTCAAGACTTGTGTTAACATCCGAAGGACCGGACCTCTAGACTGTTTCTCTGACTCTTAGGGGTCCCTTAGACCGCGACTCTCGGGTGCCCTAAACTAATATCCCGAAGGTCCCCTGACCCCCTTTGTCTCTGACGTCAGAACCTCTCGCGTTTGTCTTCTCTCCTTGTCACTGCGGTAGCCTTACCTAACCAAAGTGGGTACTTTTTTATCGAAACTTTAACAGACTAACGAACCTTTAAAACATAAAATGTTTTTCGTAACATACAATGCATATATACAATCAGCGAGTCAGCACGGACTGAGAAACGCAGGGGCACCTGACATCGGACGATCCGAAGAGGCAGGTACCTTAAGAGGTCCGTTCTTATAACCTCACCCAATGGTAAAGGAAGAGGTCCCCTAGAAGGGTTGGGTCCCTAACTTGGACCCAGAGGGCGTAACCTCCGTCTGTGAAATTGGAGACTTAATGTGGAAACTTTGAACATTTAAATTACAAACATCCCAAAGGATGTAGACTCCGTGTACGAATGTACTATAAACATGATTCCTCTGAACCCCTCCACGGTATCTACACAACACCCACGTGTCTTCCATCGTAGGTCAGTGAGGAGATCGAGAAATTTTCAGTAGAATTTACGGGCGTAAATAATTCGTTCAGTCGTAACAAGTCATTCATTTAACCTTTATCAAAGCATTCCAACCTTCTTACCTTAAATACATTACATAAGTAATACTTGTTGACGTATAGTTACAAGATGAAAGTTACAAGGAGTTCGGAAAGTTAGACTCAAAGGAGTCTACCCGAGACGTTAAGACATATCTACTGGTATTATACATCTTCCATCCAACATTTACTAGGAAGGACATCCATGTCCACCGTAAGAAAGGTGATGAACACTTGTACACAAAAAAAGTTTCATTCACTATAGTCAAAAAAACAAAAAAAAAAACCACCCCCCCGTCAGGAGGAGACTACATTGTTGACATATTAAGACTTTCACTCCTGTCGTAAAAGTCGGAAACCCATAAATGTGTGTACTACTGTAATCACAGACCGTAATCAATATTTGAGTCATAAAATTGAAACTCCTATATACTAATTCTTAAATCGTACTTTAAGAAACATGAATGGGAAGAGTTTTAAAAGTCAGTCCAACGGACAGACATGAAGTTGACAGTTAGTTATACTAGACTTTTTATCAGATTTACATAAGTCGTTCAAATGTTACGATGCGATTCGTTTCAATTTATTCTAAGAAATGACGTCTTGAAAATTCTTTTTATAAAATTTCGATTTCATACAGAAGGTAAAGGTTCTCCCTTCAAATAAACATCGTAAAAACTTTTGACAAAACTGATATTTCATGACGAAAAGAAGATCCTATAGAATGTTGTAATCATAAGATATTTTGTATGAACATTATATAACCCGATTAGTAAAAACTCCTTCTAAGTGAAGTCCTGTGGTCATCAAGAATTAAATAGGGTTAGAGTAAAGTGACTTCATCTTTGTCTTTTATCTTAGTCCCTGTCCAGACAAAACAATAAAAAGACGACCTTCTCACTTTCCGTTTTCCTTATAGGATGGTCCTCAAGTGTCACTCTTTTAATAAAGGTACAGGTAGATCAGTTCCGATACCAAAAAGGTCACCAGTACACACCTACACTCTCAACCTGATATTTCTTTCGACTAGTGGTTTCTTAACTACGAAAACTCGACACCACAACCTCTTCTGAGAACTCTCAGGGAACCTGACGTTCCTCTAGGTTGGTCAGATAGGATTTCCTCTAGTCAGGACCCACAAGTAACCTTCCTGACTACAACTTCGACTTTGAGGTTATGAAACCGGTAGAGTACGTTTCTCGACTAAGTAAACTTTTCCGGGACTACGACCCTTTCCAACTCCTGTCCTCCTCTTCCCCTACTGTCTCCTACTCTACCAACCTACCGTAGTGGCTGAGTTACCTGTACCCAAACCCACCTGAGGTCCTCAACCACCATCTGTCCCTACGGACCGCACGACGCCAAATACCCCAGCGTTACTCAACCTGTACTGACTCGTTGACTTGACTCGGCTTAGAAACATAGAAGACTCCCTTTTAGAGAGACACGTCCCAAAGACTAAGATTCACGTCTTAGTGATCTTATCAAATTAAAAAGTGAACTTCCCACTCGTGAGACACAAAATTCCTTGTAGTCAAAAGATGTACTACAATTTATAATTACTGGCTGACATCAAGAAGAGAAATTGCACGAAACAAAACCACGAACCGGTTCAGTCCTTCTACTTCTGGGGAAACCCTACCCTATATCTTACATTAACCGAGACGTCAAAACCACCATTTGTACTATTATTTAATCTACCATATAACTTATACATACCTTCATGGGTCCTAGGAGTCCTGTTAGACAGGGGGAAATGTAAGAGATTCTTTTTACACATACCCGAGACTGGTAGTCTCACTGAAATTTGAGAGAGTGTAAAGAAGTAATTTACAAAGGTAAATTCACAAATAAAATTGATCAGACAAAGTGTCTACGGAAAACCTTTATGTATCGATAAGGTCTCAGAAAGTCCATCGAGAAAAATAAAAAATTAGACCTCATGTCTTAGGACACACTGAGACGAAGTCATCTAAGATCCCGTCTCTGAGACTTACTCCAGTTTCTTTAGATGTCCCCCGTCTAGTACATCCTTGAAGATTCGAGACAATTTCTTAAATCTTAATTTGTGTTAACGTTACCGTACCGATGACCAACCAACTTCCTCCCTTCACCAAGACAACCCGAACTAAAAATTTCATCGTAAGATAAAAGACATAACTTTTATCCCATACCCCCTCATTTTCTACTTTGGTCCTCTACTTCGTTCTCCGTTGACAGTTTAGGATCCGTAATGACTACAACATAAAGGGGAGGATTGAAACTAGTGATATAACGGTATTGGTTCCAAAGATAAAATAATTAAAGACATATAGGTCGTTGATCGGATAGAATCTCTGATCTTGTCTCGGTCAATGAAAGTTTAAAGAAAAATTTTTTATGTCATTTTCTAAGTGTCTCTGTTACTAGTAATAAATAGTGGAGAGGATGAAAGGAGGTAAAAATGGAAGGACTAAGTCTCTAATCAAACACAATACACGACAAAATTCAGATTCTCATACCAATAATTATTTTATCGTTTAAAGGAAGAACCTAAGGGTTCGAAATTACTATTTTTTTCTTCTCGATCTTGGGTCATGTTGAGAGTCAAGTCGGGATAAACGTGTCTTTGACTCGAGGAAAGAAACCTTAGAAATGGTATTTATAATGGGTTATCAGAGACAAAACAACTTCTTTAAGATAAAGACCCAGTTCTCTTTCTACCCCCACCTCTCATCACTAAGAAGATAAACTCAAAGACGTCTTGAAAGTTACGTTGTCAATGGTCTTCATCGTCAACTGACATAAATTTAATAAGAGGGGTGGGTGAAGTGAACGAGAACTAAATGTTTATGGATAAAATTAAACGTTAACTCGTACAAGTTTATCGGTGGACAAATAAAACCTAATTGATAGGTTATAACTAACTCACTAAAAATAAGTAACATCAAATTACACTCTTGTGTCTTTAAATTCTGTACGAAGACCGGAAATTCACTCCTCGATTTTGATTTAACACAAGTATAAACATGACGACTGAAGAGACTTATCAGTTATTTGTACAAACAAAAGAAACAGAACAAATTTTCAATAGTCACCCTCAACCACGTTAAACTCTTCTTTTCTTTGAGTAACCATTCTCCTCCTTAGATTTATCTTTTCGAAGAGTCTTTCCAAAGGGTTCCACTTAACAAAGACCTTCTTAGTAACCCTGGATCCTCCCAGTCTTTGTACACCTGTGTAATAGATCTGGCTTCTCTTGAAACACTCGATTCCTAACCACCCTTTTACTCTTAACTCAAAGAGTTGCGACCGGGACTTCCGTAAACAACGTATAAACTACTTGTATCAAACAAAAGAGTAAATTACCTTTTGAGATCTTTGCCTCTTATAGTTACTTTGGGCTATTTTGAAGTCTTCAGTGGATACATGAGGTTGGACATCTTTACCGATGTAGAACAAAGTGATGGCTCATTTCATGTCCGTGAAGTTTTAAATAAAAGATCAACCAAAACCTATTATCAATTGAGTAAAGGGGATCCATGTTATAAGGGGGACCCTGTATAAATGTACGGTATTTTTGTGGCATTAGGTAGTGTTATGTACTTTTTATTATACGTCGGAATAATTGTAAGGGATACATTCATTTGTTCTGTCATAAGTCTGAAGTAACATTTATAAGGGAAAACTTTCCAGACAAAGAAAAGACCGATCCGGTCGTTTTGAAAGAACTTTGTTTTCTGAGTCTGAAGTGAAGGACTAATTGGACAGAAATCCTTCTTTTCCACAACAAGTAACGAGATTCATATAAACTTAATATAGATTTTAATAGAACAAAAGGACAAAAGGAACTTTAAAATAACAAAGGTGTACATACATCTCGGTTTTTTTACAACTTTGTCATTAAAGCGACTTCCTGCTGTAAAAGACTCGTGACATACAAAAGGAGAAATCAATAGGGACAAATAAGGCAGAGTCATTCTTAGTCCACTTAATGTTGAGTAGAGAGTCAAAAGTCCACTGAACTACGTCTCTACAACCATCAGTCATTCGTATATATAAACCCAAAAAGTCACTATAGTATTCAACTTGACACCCGGGGTTCTCTATATAGACTTAAGGTTGGGTTCCATAGACAGTCACACTGGAATAATCCTTTTTTACCAGTAATCTCTACATTAATTCACTTCCTAGAACACTACCCTTACAGAATCTAATTAACTCACCCAGGATTTCGGTTACTGTTCATAATACTCTTCTTCTCTGTGTGTGTGTCTCCCTTTTTTGGTAACTTCTGTCTGTGTCTCTACTCTAAATACGACGTTCGTCCAGCTCCTTACGGACCTCTGTGACCTTCGACCTTCTCCGTTCCTTCACGAGAAAGGATGACGAAAGTTTCCTATAAGTTGGGACTTCTATGAAACTAAACCTGAAGACCAAAGGTCTTAGTCCTCTCTTATTTACAGACAATAAAATTCGGTGGTTTAGACACCACTAATCAATACCATCCGATTCTTTGTTTATGCTGATGAATGAATATTAGTTTATTTACCCCCAGTAAACATTAACCAGGATCCTTCTCCAATCTTTCTGACACATCCCTCGTCTCCCAGTTTTGAATCACTAATGACCTCCCTTGTGGAAACTTATAGATTTAAACCATATAAATCACGGAGGTGTACCGATTATCGTAATATCTGGATCCTTATGACCTCACCCAACGGTAAGGGAAGAGGTCCTCTAGAGGGCTTGGGTCCCTAACTTGGGTCCAGAGGACTCATCGTCTGTCTAAGAAATGGGAGACTCGGTGGTCCCTTCGGGGGAATTGAATTGTATCGATTACTTCTTATCGTAATATCGAGATTATCGTCTTATCTGGAGTAGACTTCATTTTATAAGATGCTACCATTATTGTTTCACACATCTATATATTATTTTTTGATAATTATAAATTTCATCACAACAATAAGTATATCGGACCTCAGTCATCATTACCTCCTAATTATGATAGTAACCCTACTTGCCACCACCAATACATCTTACCAATATCTCTGCGTTATCCATTGTAAATAACTCTAAATTCTCATTAGTAAACTAGATGACCAGAGTCACAAGAGGAGACTTTTTATTTTCCTCCTATGTTTCGAAGTCACTTTGAAGACAAAGCAACTCCTACACGAAGAAAGTCCTTTTGGTCCGTAACCACTCGTACTTTTTTAATCTAGTTCTACTAACAGGTTTAGAATCTATTATTTTTATGTTGTGGTATAGTGAAGACTTGAGAGTGGTTCGTCTAATAGTTGTACGGAAAATAAGACCCTACAAAATTTAATCTTGAACTCAATGAGCTAGTTTCGTTTTCTACTCTACCGACATGAAGAGACACTTTATAGATACGATTCTTTTATATAAATCTAATACCGGGGTTAGAAGTACATACCACACAAAATAGACCTTTGATCCGTTTCGCGAAAGATGTTTTATTTAAAATAAAAGGTGACCTTATTACAATGTTAACCCTGAACGTAAGATGTTCAAGAACGACAAAAAGAAAATTTGTGTCGCACTATTTAGTGAAATAGCAATTTGAGACCTAATCGAAAGTACCTTTACCAAACGGTGATAATAGAGATCATTTCTCTCACCATTGTCATTACCACCATTACTTTCATCATTTCAGTATTATTTTAACGCTAATTATAAAATGTCAAGACCCAATTCGTCAACTGATCTTGACACAACGGTTTATAAGAGGTGATAAAACACTGTATCTACACGGCGATACGGTGATAAGGATAAATTGTCTACTCCAGTATGTCGATTGGTTACGACCTAGTTTCCTAACTTCATAATAAAAAAATAATTCAAGTATAAGAGTTCTCAAGTTTTTATCTGAGTATGTCATGTTGTTAAACTAAAAGTTCTTTTCGTTGACTAATTACGTTACTCCTTTCTTAAAAAAGGTTGTTTAATACGACCTGGTGGAGTTATAAACATTCTACCTTGTAGTTGGGTAAGAAGTGAAGTGTATGCCTATCTCTAAAATTTACTTAGTATAGGAATTGTATTTTACATTTTGGTATTTCTAAGATCTTCTGTCGTATTTTCTATTAGAAATATCGGAAGTCTGTCCGTTTCGAAAAGAATTAATCCTATATTTTTCGTGTCCGTATTCTCCTTTTTTATTATTTGATAGTTTTACTTTTATAAGACAAATAGTTTTCGTCGTACTTCCTTTACTTGTTGGTTTCGTCTGACCTTCTTTTATAAAAGTTATGTGCGAAGATATTTTCTAATATAGGTCCTTCAAGGGACCAACGGATCACCAATCTTAATCCGTGAAAGAGACGGTACACGATTCAACGATTCAGTACAGACTGAGAAACTCTGGGGTACTTGACATCGGGCGGTCCGAGGAGATAGACACCCTAAACGGTCCGTTCTTACGACCTCGCCCAACGGTAAAGGAAAAGGTCTCCTAAAAGGACCCAGTCCCTAGCTTGGACGGAGAGAATACAGAGGACGTAACCGTTCACTTAAGAAATGGTGATCACGGTGGACTCTTCAGGAAGGGACAACACCGGACCCAAGTTAAGAACTAGACCCTTGACTCTAGGACGTTCGGAGGGTCTCACCACCTTTTTTTTTTTTTTTTTGATATAGGTCTTATGTAAAAATTTTGGAGTACGTTCAATTATTATTTTTTACGTTGGGTTAATTTTTTTACGTTTTTGAACTTATTTGTAAATACTTTCTTCTCTAACTTTATCGGTAATTTGAGTTATTTTACGTGAGACGTAGTAATTAGTAATCTTGTTATGACTATGTGTTTCTTTACGGTAAAGTGTGAGTGATCTTTTATATCTTTTGTGACCGTTTTAGTTTAAGACCGTTTTTATACCTGTGTGTATGTATTTTTTAAATACATTGTTTAATGTTCACCTTTACTTTTTATATGTGGTTGAAACAATTAGGAAACGACTACAGATACTTCTATAAATATATAGATGGTGTCGTCAATAGGTTCACACTAGACTAATGGGACTTATGTATAACAAATTAAAACAATGTACTTCAAGTCACAGTCCGTCTAGATTAGATACTACGATCCTCAGTCTCTCACCAGTGGAGATATAAAACCTTCTAAAAAAAAGTTTCTCCCTTCTCCTCTAAAAGACCGTAAATAGATTCTATTCTATTTTTCCGTATAAGGATATCCGTAACTGACATCCGAAAATAATTAAGACATACATCACGAAGAAGCATTCAAACTATTGACTCCTAAACTACACTAAAAATTGAACCCTATGAATTCTTTTCACGAATTCTTTACTTTTGCGGGAACTAAGTACGATTATTGTTACTTTCCTCCGTACTAGGACCTGGAGTACCTTGAATATAATAAGACTCTTTTTTATTATAAGTAATTTTCCGACATTAAACCCCTTCTAATACTTTCTTTGTAGTTCAAGACCCTCTCATGTCTCGGAGTGGGTCTTTTACCTGAATTTTCTCTCCACAGGAAAATACGAAGAATCGAGTTTACTCAAAGACTACTGGTCTATACTACGTACCACACGACCTATTGGACGCAGAGTAAAAACTCGATAAAAAGTGTAAGTTTTCATAAATGACGTATAAAATTTAAGAGAAGGTTTCTCGGTCCAGTAAGAGTCAAGTGGTTTCTCTCGACAGTAAAGGAGACCATAAACACGATTAAGAAATCCTCGCGGAAGTGGACTGTAATAATGTTAGTGTGAAAGTGTGGACCGGACGGAAGTTAGGAACAACGTTCTATTGTGGTCGTGGAAGTGTAAGTCCTTTTCGAAGACGAAAATGGAGAAAAAGCCTGGAAAAAATACAGATAGAACGGTAAATAAAGAAGAGACGTTTCCACAAAGATTCTATAGACGACTTTGACCTCACCAATTACTACTCCCACTCCCCCCACTTCAGCGAGTCCCTGAGACGCTCAGGTACCTGACATCAGATGGTCCGAAGAGACAGGTACCCTAAAAGGTCCGTTCTCATGACCTCACCCAATTACCACTCCATCTGGGTTAGTATCGAAGTCTCAATGACCGAATGAAAATAAAGAAGACTTTTGGAACTGGTATTACTCATTCTCGTAGTTCATATCTGAGTTTTTTCAGAGTCTTAACTTTATCGTACGTCTAAGGTAAGTTTTCACCCGAAGTGAACATCGAGTCAGTCATTTCTTAGACGGACGTTACGTCCTCTGGGTCCAAACTAAGGACCCAGTCTTTCTAGGGGACCTCTTCTTTTACCGCTGGGTGAAGTTATAAGAACGGACCTCTTTGGGTGTCTGTCTCCTCGGACCGTTCGATATCAGGTATCCCAGCGTTCTCAGTCTATGTTGAATCGTTGATTTGGTGGTAGGTAAGTTTTCATAATCGATTATAAATAGCTCACACACCACAGATACTCCCTGAGAGGAATTTTTACAGTTATGATACTCGAGTAGAAATGACAGTAAAATAACAGGTTTCCTACTTTGGTTTTGAATGTCCATCATTGAAATAGTGATTATTGATCAACTCCTTATAAACCAGGACCCAGAGACTGAAACCTAATTACGAGAATTCTGTTTTGACGACATCGGGTTAGGAAGGAATAGATTCAATTGGGAGAGAAAATTTTTAAATGTTTTAAAAATGGTTTAAAACGTGTAAGTTCGTCCTCCGGATTCGTCTTTCAGGGGATTGGTTTTAATTGTGATCTTCGGTTTAAATTGAAAACAAACTCTAGTAGAATAAACACTGGTTCGTAAACCTTTAAGTCTCATCCAGAATACGGGACATATAAAAACACAATTAGTAAATAGGTCAAACATGTTTTACAGTGTCTTTTTTTTTCTTATAATTTTATATCTTAAATTAAACAATTAAATAGATCAGAATACTAAATTAGGTCTTATCCCAGTAAAGAAATACATTGTAGACATATTTCACTTTTAAATATTTTTAGTCTTAGGGACAAAACGGAGATTATTAAATAGACACATCCTAACCCTTTGAATCACAAAAACAGGAGTTAAAAGGGAAAGATACTTTTCTTCACTTGTTTTTAATAAGGTACCTTAATAATACTATTAATTTATCTTATTACATCGGGAATTTTTCACAATCAATGTAAATTTAATGGAAAGGGAACATTTGTAAAGGAAAGATAAATTGTTCATAAATCCCTTATAAAGGACTTCAATACCACGGTAATACAATATATAAATCAGAAGGTGGTCTTAAAAAAAATAGGATTCGAAGTCCACAAAAAAAAAAAAAAAAAAAANAAAAAAAAAAAAAAAAAAAAAAAAGGAGAGTCAATTTTGGGTAAACAAACTTCAAGTAACTCTAACCTCAGGTCGTCCAATGAAAAAACCTTGATAACGAGTTATTTATCCTTTACGGGACGTAGCAATCTATGTGAGACTACGACACACACCTTAAGACTCAATATATAAAACATGAGTTTCAAAGACATCCCTTCTCTCAGTTCGGATGAGATTATTTTTACCGGTCGTGAGGTCCATGTTTCACGTAAACACACCGAGTTTGACACTACTTGGAAACACCAAATTTTGTATTGAACGTACGTTAAAAAATAAACGATACCACCTTCCTTCCTCTCCCTCCCAAAATTATTCTCAACCCAGTACCGTCATAAAATGATAGAGTTGAGGATTAGAGAAACTATAACTTGGTCCGATTTCTTCGACTTTTTTCTTAAGAATCTACCTCCTTTGAAGAAAAACGACAAACCAAAGATCGAAGATTTTCTAAGACCACGCAACTACGTTCTTTAACGTTTTGTTAGAAACGTAAAGTAAACCGGAGAAAGGACCATATGTCTCAGTACCCGTTAAAAATAATTTTCAATATACTCTACCTACAGAAGTGCCTGTATCGACCATATATACCATGAATAGGGTTTCCCTTTCTTAAATAACTTATTACTTGACACGAAAGAACACTCAAGAAGATTAGAGTACTAAATAAGTTCTTGTACCGATACAGAGATACATCTTAGAACCATTCTCATTTCTGAATATGTTCGGGTTTATTCTTAGACAAAAGACGTAGATTATAAAACGGACACATTTAAGTTCGCTTTAGTTACTTTATCTCTAATTACTTCACTAACGATAGGTAAAGGATACGAACTATTGAAACACTTAGTTTATAGATGTATTCCATCTGTCTATAGAAACGGTAAAATTTTGTAAGGCAGAGTAAAATTTGTATAATTAGATACTTTTAAAACTATGGTCGGTGTTAAATAAGTTGTACATGGTGTCTGTGGAAATTAACCTACAATAAACGAAAATAAGATCATTGTTTGAAACTATCCTCATAACGACAGAGTCAAAATGTCTACTTCTCAGACTGAGATCCCTTACACTACAATTCGTTACACGGACTCCAGTTATCAATCAAAAATTTCCTCGACCTTAAGTTCAGGTCTAGGTAGAAAAAATGTGTTCGAAACAAAAAGGATAAAACATAAGAGTCACGAAACATATTACAGTTCTTGAATCTACCATGAGTCAAGTCAAAATAAACGGGAAAATCTACATTAAAATTAAGACAGACTCTGAGTGAAACCTAGCAGACATAAGAAGAAAACTGCGACACACATTAGAATAAGAAAGAGAAGCAACACAGAGTGAAAGAAAAGAGGTCAAATATGGAGACACGGAGAGACAAATTACACTGATAACGTGACCTAATAAAATCGCTAAGTCCTTTTACTACAAACAATTTCCGGACGTCATTCACGATACTAGTCAATTACGATCTTTAGAAAAAAGACAGAGACTCAACCACGGTTCTGGAAGAACCCGTCGGGACGTCAAGACTTACGGATCTATTCAGTACTGTTCCGGTGTCCTGTCCTCTGGACTCTACCTTACTCATCTTCTTAAGGGTGACAGAAGTTGACTATCCAGAAAGGGTAAAGAAAGGTGACAATAGGAGAACAAGTCAGGAACCGATAGACGTACAAGAATTCTCACTTACCTTTGATTACTATCTCTTGGTCATATCTTTAAGGGTTGTTAAGGTTGGCGAGTGTGAACGAACAATTAGGTGACCGTTTCTATTGAAAAAAAAAAAGATAATATAAATCAAAAAACTAGTATCGAGGACCTCTGACTATATATATATATATATATAAAAAAAATATAAATATATATATATTTATATATATATATAAAGGGGGGGTGACTTACAGGAACTCCTCTCACTAAAACTTCTTTCTCTAAAAAGTCTGTATGAATTTCTATTGAACACAAGAATTTTGGACACGTTTTTTAATTATAAAATAAAACTATTTAACTATAATAAAACTAGTATGATCTAATAGAAGACATTTTCTTGTTTTCGATGTTAAGTGATACTTTGTAGACGATCTCATTTCGAAAATTTTGACTAATTAAAGGGAGGAAAGATACTTAAGACTCAAAACACGAAACCCAAACGAAGTCTTTTCCGGTGGACACATGATAAACCGTGTCAGTACAAACGTACTCCATGTTCCCGAGTCACCGTTTAGGACACCCTAAGGTCTATCCTTTTATCTCAGATACCCCTATTTTTGATTGATTTAAGTAAGGTATTTCTTTATCTAGATTTTAAAGTAGAACCATACGGACCGGTAAGTAAAGACGGTAATCTAATAAACGGTATTCAATGTCCGATACACTCTAACATCGATACTTACGGTACGAGGGAGAGGAGGTCCCTAGTACCAAATCACTAACTCTGCATAAGTACGTCGTAATTTTTTTTTTCTTTTCTTTTCTTTTTTCCCGAAGAGACCACCGAGTCGACCATTTCTTAGATGGACGTTACACCCTCTGGACCCAAGCTAGGGATCCAATCCTTCTAGGGGACCTCTTCCTTTGCCGATGGGTGAGGTCATAAGACCGGCCCTCTTAAGGTACCTGACATATCAGGTACCTCAACGTTTCTCAACCTGTAATGACTCGATGAAAGTGTTTGTCTGTGTGCGTTGTATTTTATAGTTTTTCGTCAAACCCCTTCCCTTTGTTTTTCAAGTCCACCTCTTGTCTTCTCTCTCCAACACTACGTAGACTTCCTTCAAAACAAGGGAATAAAGTAGATAATTTGTCAGTTTGTGAATTACTTCGGAATGGTACTTAGTTTGTGACAACATTCGTGTCCTATACACCTATCTCCCCCATTATGTGCTATCCATGGTATAAACATTAACAGTTCACGTACTCACTAATTTAATTGTTCATTTATGTTTAGAGACGGGATTGCTTAGAACGTAGATACCTCCTTAGTGTTATTTATTCTTATTTTATAATTTTTCTATTAAATTCCGTCTCTAGTTACAATATTTTTCTTTGTATTTGTAGAGATGATTCTTTAATCCTTGGTTTCTACTTGCATCATTAAGCTGTAATAAAATAAATCAATAAACGTATAAACCGGCTCAGTCCAGGACCAACGTAGTACGCACTAGAAAACGACACCGTGTGTCTGAGAGACCAACACCCCACGTCCGAGTCATCACCTCGTACCTAAGTCATTAATTGACTCTGCGTGTCCGAATCAACGAAACGGCGTACACCCTAGAATCAAGGGGTTAGTCCCTAGTTTGTGTAGGGGACATAACGTTCCACCTAAGGATTGGGTGACTTGGTGGTCTCTTCAGGGTCTGTAGAATTGTCTCAAAATATCTAACTATTCAAAAGTTGGACATTAACTTTCAATCCATTGTAAAACCGTCCATCTTTCCTTCAAACCTAAAGAGAGTTGACAGGAACATATGAGAGACATGAAAGTGACGAGACCCCGGAAAACAAATGACCGTACGGAAATAGTTTCTTTTCCTCAGGTAATCCCATCTCTGGTATAGACTACATAGAAATATAGGGTTAGTGAACCGAATTGCACTAAATTCAAGATTATTTACAAACGTCTCAATTTATGAGGTGTACATTCATTACCTCATTTTGTGGTTCTACGAACTTCCACGTAAATCTCTAAAATTTATCTAACTACACTAACCATACACAAATCTCCACTATGACCTATCAACTATAACATAACTTCCCTCAACTTAACCTAGGTCCCTGTTCTGTTTGTCGGACTTTGAATGCGACTTCTTAGACTCACCTCTTAGCCACTCCTTCTAGAATCTTCCTTCTTCGAAGATCAAAATAGTGACCTGAGTACTCGGGGTCTCGTAGATTGTGTACGACCCATGACTGCGTAGTTCACGACTTACTCGGTCAATCAGTAGTTGAAGTATTTTAGACTGTTAACAAACTTTAACCCCTCACTTCCTCTTTGTTTGTAGATTTTATCCAGTTTCGAAAGTCGACCCTTCTTTGCGCTCTTACTGTTTCGTGCTTCATGTAAGGTCGACAACAGTCCCTCCTACAATTTTAGAGAGACTGTGACCTTCAAGTTCCAACATTTGGAGATCCGATTTGGTCGTTTCATACTGAAAACATTGTGTCTCCGTAAACGTGATACGTTTACCCACTCATTTCGTTATCCTCAAACTTCTTGACCAGTTCCAAGATCTCCGAAGTAAAGGTAAGAACAGAGAAGGGGGTATTCTATTGAGGGGTCAACGTGACGGTCCGAGACAAATAAATCTGGAATTTACTAGACTTTCCCCCTTTAAGGTCTACTCCCCTTCTTCGTCCTGTAATTTACACTTCACAAGATTTTTTGTCGGGAGACTCTCTTAATATCAACTTTATAGTTTCACTCTCACAGGTTGATTATTATTACGTGAAAAGGGGTCTTTATAACAAGGGAGAATGAATAAAAGGATCTAACTGTTTACTTTGGTTGTACAGATTAACCGTAAACGTTGGTTGACATACTACGGTTGGTTTCTTTTCGTCTAATTACAACTAGACATTTTTTGTTTAATCCGACGACTCATGTTGTGCATTTATCGACGGAAAATAAAGAGTAAGACACTCCTCACCAAAATTAAACGGTGTTTTCGTAACACCTGATTTTCGGTAAAAGTCGAGTGAACGAACTTACGGTGATTATCTGTCCCATTTCGACGATTTTTGTCGGTCGATCATATGTCCGTAAAATTCTCTTCCCCGGGAAAACTTGTAAAGGTGGTGGACTCAAAACCAACAACAACAAGTCAACGAGTCAACACAGACTTAGAAACGCTGGGGTGTTTGATGTCGAGTGATCCGAAGGGACAGGAAGTGGTAAAGGACCTCAAACGAGTTTGAGTAAGGCAATTCAGCCACTACGGTAGGTTAGTAGAGTAGGAGACAACAGGGGAAGAGGACGGCAGTTAGAAAGGGTCGTAGTCCCAGAAAAGATTACTCAATACCATTCTCATACCGATAAAGACCAGGTCATAACTTTGAACTAGGTCTACTTTATATGGAATTATTATTAAGAATCCTGTACCTTTGTATATCTCCTCTTACAGGGTAGTAATAACTTCGAAATAATAACTAGAAAATTACTAAAATGACTATGAGATTAAGTAAGATCTAATTTTCATAATATTCCGAGATACAAATTCCCTCTTTTTCAAGATTTGGAGAATTCATAAGATGAGTTTTTAACTAAAACTAGTCATGAAATTCTTCGTCATCTTTAGTATGATTTTCAGTGGTGAATACGTCATAAATCTTTTTACAGAAAAAGAAAGTCATATTTCTTCGTATCGAATCGAAACCGGAAAACGAATCGAACCGGAAAAGGACAGTTTTACCACATAAAATTAGACGTTAAGAAACTTTATCAAACAGAAAAGTTTCTACTAAAGAGGAAGTGTTTCTCTAATTCTGAAGTTGTACCAAAGTAAGGGACCTCATCCTTTACCGTTGGGTGAGACCACAAGAACGGACCTTTTAGGGTACCTGTCTCCTCGGACCACCTGATAGTCAGGTACCCCGGTGTTTTACAATCTGGGCTGACTCGGCGACTCGTGCACCAAAGTAATTCCTTTGGACCCAAATGGAGGGAAGAAGAAAGAGGACTTAAGTCTCTGAAAATGTTCTTTGAGAACGAGACAACTTTAGTTTATCTCAAAGCAGTCAAGACACCTTTATCGTGACGTTAAGAATCCCGAGTGTGACTCGAAGTTAAAAGGAAAGAAAAGAAAGGGACAGGACAACGACGAGGTAGTTTTATAGTAGTTTTATAGTAGGACGGGGGTGGGTTATTTTTTGTGTGTTTAGATCAATGAAATGCTAATTCTTTATTCCTTTGAGTAAAAAACAAAAGGTAAAATGAAGACGAAGGATAAATTTGGTTTCTTTTCTCTTGGAATCTTAAGGTAATAGACCTTAAATTGGTCTTTTACCTTGTCTGAAATTCTTCCGTGGAATACGGAACATCGCCACATACTTACAAGATTAAATAAAGATCTCATTCCGTTAGTGTCTGAGACTCTGACTCATATGACATCTCAATGCCTGAGTACATATACTGACATGGTTACTTGGTTGTGAGCCGGTGTGGACTGGGGAACCTCACTCAACCGACTAACTAGATTGTCACTTCCCGGACTCTGACCTGAGGGTGTAAAAAGTGTCTGTAGTACTAAATAAAGGACGTCAAATATCCGTTACGATACTCCGACTGTCCTTCTTGCAACTCAGCAAGTTGACGATTCTTCGTCTAAACCCTAAAAAATAAGTACAACGGAATATATAATCTTCTTAGAGATCAACCCGAACTGTTATAAAGCTCCCAGTTCATATCGTTATCCGTTTTGGGTTCATCGATTATCTTAAGACCTGATTACTGTCTTGGTAGTCTGTAACCTTCCAAACCGTTCTAAATCTTCTCAATAAAAGTTTTCCTTCCGAGTACAATTAGTGACACCCCTTTTTTTTTGATTATTTCACTTAAGATTATCTTAAAATGATCCCCACAGTATGTAAAAATATTTCCCTTTACAGTATTCGTTTTTTTTTTTTTTTTTCCTTTTCTTTTCTTTTTAGTCATATAACATCGACTTTGTATCTTTGTGGGGTTCACCATAAATCTCTACTTCGAGAACCCTCAAAGATACGGGTACCGTCAAAAGAAAGGACTTCTCACACAACCAAACTGATCAACTATAGTGTATTGAATCTCTCAATCCATTCGTGGGATCTCGACATTGTGTAATGTGTAATGTCTAAACCAAAGGACCACCACCATCGACCCGTAAAAATACCTCTTTCAGTGAAGGTTTTTCTTGAGATACTACGACTTCATGTGCATGTGTTTCATGATACATGCATATGTGTATATATACATATAATAATTTCAAACGTCATGAATATTCAGTAGATACGTCAGGAAACAAGTAAAAACTTAGTCAAAAAAAAAAGACCTACAATTCAACATACTCAAGAAACATATAAAACCTAAAATTGGGGAACAGTGTATTTACTTACGAAGAGGGTACGTCATCCAGTGGAAAAGTAAAACAACTATCAAAAGAAACGACACGTTTTCGAAAAATCAAAATACATCAGGGTAACCAAATAAAAACGAAAACAAAGGGAACGGATTCCTCTGTGTAGACTTTTGTATAACGTTTCTGGTTACAGTTTCTCAAATAACGGATACAAAAGGAGGTCACTCAAAATACCAAAACCCAGAAGATAAATTCAGAAATTAGGTAAAATTCAAATAAAAACATATATCACACTCTTTCAGTAATTTCATGACGTAATAAATTCAAACGTCATGAATATTTAACTGTGATTAAGATCGACCATATATAATAGTATAAGATATGTAAATCATTCATGACGACTTTAACGATAAATAGTTCTAATTTCTCCGAATGACTTATTGGTCATTGAACTCCAAATTTAGGTTCACGGAATAAAGTCTAGTGAATAAGATAACTCATTCATAAATAATTCGAGACTGACACTTTCTGTGACAAGATTTAGGACCCCAATACCGTCACTCATACCGTCTGTTCGAGAGACAAACGAACCTAAATGTCAAGTCACCCTCCATCGTCTGTTGTTTGATAATGTACCTTCACGTTCTCCACTATATATGAAACTTTTTTACTTCGTCTCTAACAGTACCCCGACCCCTGTTAAAACCTATCTCACCACCAGTCTCTTCCAGAGAAAATCCGTAATAAAAATCATCTCTTACTTTTACTTATCGAGACGATCAAGTATACTACGGACACTCATTTAATGGTTTCTGTGGGGAAGGAGACACCCTGGGAGTAGAAGTGACCCTGACCGAAGACTCCCGGGGTACAAACCCGTCCTACGATATCGTGTGGCGAAGAGTCGGGTGACGGAAGTACGTCGACAGGGTGAAGTGTCGATATGTACCGTTGGGACCTTCGATTCTTCTCTTGGTACTCTTTTGCGGTCCATTTCGAAAAGTCCGTCTTTTATTTTTAAAACACTCAACCATTATTTTAACCATATAATTTTTTTATTATTCTCTAGATCACACAAACCTCGTCTTATTAACTTCTCTTCTCTCCCTAATAAATTAGAGTCATTTAAATTCCTCTTAGTCTCAATTTTATCCTTACGAAACCGACCAAAAGAAAGTAGAAAGGTACGTAATTAAATTCTGATAAGTAATGTAAATCTACCTATCTAATACGAAGAAACAATGTTCACCATCTTTGGTTCAAACCAAAGTAATTAGTTATCGAAACTCATTTGACAGTTTTGAAACCTTTCCTACAAGAAACGAGTATCTTAATTCTCCAACTTCTCAGTCGACATTTCGTTCATTTCTGGTTCGATTACGACCTCTTCATCCCTCTTTTTTTGATTTCCTCCTTTACCAGATTATTGTCTTTATGAAACAAGTCCCGAGACCCGGTCTTAGATTTTACCTACTTTAGATCCTTAAGGGACCACCGGGACCACCAGGGACCACCAACCCTAAGACACAAGAGTGTCGGTTCCCGGGCCGAAACTAGGGACCAGACCCTTGATCCTAGGGTATTCGGTACCCTATACCGGTTTTTTTTTTTTTTTTCTCTCTCTTGTTTGTGTGTATGTGTGTGTTACTTACTTTGAGTTAATTAAAGTCTAAAAAAAAATAAGAAAAGAAAGGGAAGACAACTTCTAAAGTACTGTCATTATGATTCATCTAGGTCCAATCAAGGACTCGAAAAAGGAAATAGTTCACACCACAATTCGAAGACTGATGTTAGGGTTGTCTGAAATAAATTCTTCCTTAGTACGACAGTAAGTCTTCCTCTTACCTACAACTGGTTAATTCATGGTCTTTATGAATCATATTACACGGTTTATCTTGTCATCCGCATATTCTGTGTGGATACTTATAAAGTGAAAAAGACGATTCTCTTCCGACAACTATTCAAGTCCCCGTAATTGACTCGTACGAAAAAATAATTGAACCTTCTCTAACGTTCCTTATTCCTCAGTACCTCTTACTGTGGTCGCATCATTTTACTTATATTTCTTTTCCTCTGGACAAACTTTTGTTAGTTTTACAATTCTGACTAAACTTCCCTTGTCATTCCTTTGTCTCTCAGTCTCTTCAAGACCGGTACCAAGATAAGACGATAACCTACTGACCTACTGTAATTGGTCTTGACCATGATTGTCTTCGATCTTATTCGTATCAGGAGGAGATGTATATTTAGACTACAGGTAGATCAAAAGGAGTACCTGTACGGTTAATCCATCGCCTTAACACAAGACCTCGAGTCCTCCCGTTAGAATCGACTCCTTTATCTAAACCCTGAGAAGTCTCATGCTTATTTTACCTTCCTTTATGTCGACAATTCCCTTTCCCGTCTTTGTGTCTCGGTCAATCTCATCGTCAGAACTTCTTTCAATAAAGGGGTTTGTGGACCTTCAATTGGACCGGACAAATTGACAAACAAACAGAAACAGTACGCACTTTGTACATGACACAGAAGTAAGTATATGTTACCCCGTAACATACGTTCCGGGTTAGTTCTGACCTGTGTTTGGAGTCGACCGTTAAGAAAAGGGAAAAACCGGCGTGGGGTGACGCACACCAAGAATCACGGGACTGGTACCTAACTTGAGTGAGGGTGACGAAACTTTCGGACCTCAGAATTGGTGACCTGGAGATCCCATCAGCGGAAATCTCAATGGGTAAAAATAAACCTATAAAGTTCAAAGTGGACTTTAAATACCTTGAGTCCAAAAGTTTGGTGGAATTTGACTTGTATCTTTTAGGTTCAGTGTTTCGTCAAGTCTTCTAATACCCTCTTCAAATATAAACACTTTACTTCAGAGTCGAACTCACACTCTTCATGAGTCTTTGTAGACTGTTGGACCCGTTCCCCTGACACCGTCTGTCGACAAAATACAGGACTTACTCTCTAAGAAACACTTTTTTTTGAGGTAACCCTCTAATCCTTAACGGGTACGAGACTTTCTTAGACTCTCGCTACGGCGTCCACCGCTGGACGTCCTTTCGGCTCCGTGACACATATTCCCTCCTAACTGAGAACGGTGGACTGTCTCCTGCCTTTTCTACTCGTCCCAGTCATTTCTCGACGACAACTGTCTCCCTTGACGACCAGACCTCCATCACCCCCACCGAAACGGAAGTAATATAGGAATTAGGTCATAACAACGCACACGTGTATGTGTGTGTACGCACGTGTGTGTCGAAATCCTCTTGTCCCGACTTTCACCTTAAAGATCGAGAAGATGATTACGAAATCTGTCACTTTGGACCTGTGTAGAGTTTCTTTCGTCACCCTTCCCTTCTTGAGGGGGGTATCCGTCCTCGACCTAACTGAGGGTGATAAAGACGTTCCTTTTCCCGATGGAGGACCGTCTGACGTCTCAACATCGTGGGTCTTCCCGTCCTTTCTTCCCTCGACTTCCTTGGTCCACCCGACACCCTCCTCAGTACCGGGGCACTTGTCGGCGTCGCCACTACGGTCTTCCATGGTGACAAGTGTTTCCTCTGCAGGAACCCGGGTGGTCGTTGTGTCCGTTGTCTCGGTGTGTAGTTTCCGGTCCTGCACTGGGGTATACCCTACTTTACACTGTCCTTCTGTAACGATGAAACGACTGTTTTCAGAAATCTCAGTTTCGAAAGTAAAAAGGTCATCAGTTCATGTGTGTACTTTCGACCTGTTATTTTTCCGACTTGTGACTTCTTAACTACAGAAACTTGACACCACGATCTCTTCTGAGGACACTCGGGGAACCTGTCGCACCTCTAGTGTGATCAGTTAGGATTTCCTTCAGGACTTACAAGTAACTTTCCTGACTAGGGTTTCGACTTCGAGGTTATGAAACCGATGGACCACGCTTCTCGACTGAGTGACCTTTTCTGGGACTACAATCCTTTCTAACTTCTGTCCTCCTCTTCCTTGGCTGTCTTCTACTCTGCCAACCTACTGTAATGACTGAATCACCTGTGTTCAAACTCATTTGAGACCCTCTACCCCTTTCTTTCCCTTCTCACCACACGACATCAGGTACTCCAGCGTTTTCAGTCTGTGCTGTCTCGTTGACTTGTTGTTTTTCTGGAATACTTAAGATTATAAGGATGACTTACTTAAAAATATTTGTATTCCGTAAATTGAGTCCGAGACTCTATGTCATTCATTAGACCCCATCTTCGGCTAAATGATACTATTTAGGTTAAAGCGATATAACCCTTCTAACTAAACGTGAAAAAGTCAAGTCAAGTCAGCGTGTCAGCACAGACTGAGAAAAGCTGGGGTACTTAGTGTTGTACGGTCCGGAGGGACAGGTAGTGGTTGTGGCCCTCATGTGAGTCTGAGTGCAGGTAGCTCAGTCACTACGGTAGGTCGGTAGAGTAGGAGCCAACAGGAGAAGAGGAGGACGGGAGTTAGGGAGGGTCGTAGTCTCAGAAAAGGTCACTCAATTGAGAAGAGTACTCCACCGGTTACATGACCTTAAAGTCGAAATCGTAGTAAGGAAGGTTTCTTTAGGGTCCCGACTAGAGGAAGTCTTACCTAACCAACCTAGAGGAACGTCAGGTTCCCTGAGAGTTCTCAGAAGAGGTTGTAGTGTCAAGTTTTCGTAGTTAAGAAGTCGTGAGTCGAAAGAAGTGTCAGGTTGAGAGTGTAGGTATGTACTGGTGTCCTTTTTGGTCTCGGAACTGATCTGCCTGGAATCAGCCGTTTCATTACAGAGATGAAAACTTATGCGACAGATCCAACGAGTATTCAAAAGAAGGTTCCTCATTCACAGAAAATTAAAGTACCGACGTCAGTGGTAGACGTCACTAAAACCTCGGGGGTTTTTATTTCAGACGCAAAGAGTACTACATGAGACGTATCTTCAATTTATTCGTCTCACTGTTATATGTCGGAACTGCATGAGGAAAAGGATAAACCTTGGTCAGACCACAAGGTACAGGTGAAGATTGACAACGAAGGACTGGACGTATATCCAAAGAGTTCTCCGTCCAGTCCACCAGACTATAAGGGTAGAGAAAGTCTTAACAGGTGTCAAATAACACTAGGTATGTCAGTTTCCGAAACCGTATCAGTTATTTCGTCTTTATCTACAAAAAGACCTTGAGAGAACGAAAAAGGTACTAGGTCGCCTACAACCGTTAAACTAGAGACCAAGGAGACGGAAAAGATTTAGGTCGAACTTGTAGTCCCTCAAGTGCCAAGTGCATAACGACTTCGGACCGAACCTCTTAAAACTCGTACAGAAATGATCGTACACTCTACTCACGTTAACACACCATCAAACTCGTAAGAAACCGTAACGGAAAGAAACCCTAAACTTACTTTTGACTGGAAAAGGTCAGGACACCGGTGACGACTAAAAAGGTATAAACGACCGTATAACTCACGTCGTGTAAGTGTCGTAGTAGAAAGTCCTAAACTTTATCGAGACGACCCTAAGGTAGTGGAGGTGATCGAAACAAACATCACTACGAAGGATTCCGGGTGAACTGAAGTGTAAGATCCTACAGACCGAGATCTACTATGTGAAAAATCAAAGAAGGTTAGAATTAAGTAGCTACTTTTCTTGGTGTTTACCATTTCTTACTTCGTTTCTTTGTCCATTTTTAGTGTGTGACTCCGTGGTTATATAATTTCCCTTCATAATTATCTTTCGCAAAACAGTAACCGAACGTCCCGAGACCTTCAGGGTAGTCTTTCGAAGATCGATGAGGAGGTTCCGAGTCCGATACATATGAGTCTTTGTCACCGTGTGATACAACATTAACTTTTAAGTTCCTTCTAATCGGAATGGAAAAGAATTAATTTCATTATTAATACTATGGGTCTGGTACTTCTTCCGTCCAGCGGAAGAGGGGTCTTATACGATTGTACATTTCTTTCTCTTACCCTAAATTACTCCAGATGACGTGTACTACGTTAATTCAGGAGTCAGAGGACAGAGAGTCGGGGTCGAACCGGACACGACGAGTATTTATCAACGGCCCTAAACGAGCCACTGTTCCGGTGGCGTCCTTTACCCAAAGAACGGGAGTGACGTATAATACTAACTGTCGTATTAGACGTTCTTACAACACCACAGTCCTTACGGTACTACATATACTCTAAAGATATAACGGATGGTCAGAACGGAATTAACACTATTTCATGGGCCTCAACATCAATAACTCCACTCTTCGAGACGTCCTACCCTAACCGAGAAAGTGATATATAAATCTTTACAAAGTCTCGCGTAACGTTAAACTTTCCCAATCTTAACAAAACCTTTGGAAACAAAGTCCATATAAACAGACACACCACATACACGTGTGCACGTGTATGTACAATACCTTAGTACATTTTAGATATAAAATGACACATAGTTCCAACTTTTTATCAATTCTTTGTGACAAGGTAGACTAGACGTAGTGAGTAAGAATTGTAAACACATATTTCTAAAAGTTTTTAGATTCCTTTTAGTACTTCGATAAAAACTCTTTTATGCGTATAATTTTTACAACGTATGTCAAAGTACATCACAAACCTGAGGAATCATTTATAGGTATCGTTACGATTTAGAAAAAAAAAATTAATTACCTATAGATCACTCAATAACGGAAACGTACTTTTTCCAACTCTTCCATTACTTTAGAGAGAAATAATGTGTGTGTCTGAGTGTATATGTGTGTATGTACGTAGGGTCTTGCCTCCTGTTCTTAGGGTATTTACTTCACGCTACACCCCCTTATTTACAATAATGGGGATAACATATCCTCTTATTTAATTACTGATAGGTTACGGACGTTGTGTCATCAACAAGGAATCATTTATGATATTTAATCTACTTTATAAGTTGAATGAACAAAATCTATACATTCAGTTATGAATCGTTGAACATAATTTCAATCAGTATTAATACTGTTTTGAAATTACACGTCCACTCAAAAGTCACTTAGTCCTCATTTGATACAAGAGACATCTCTTAGATAAGTGTTTTTCATGGATAAACGAACCGTACTTCGTGTCACAAAAGACAGGGAAGGGAGTGAAATGGGTAATAAAATTTCCTCTTACATTTTGTAAGAAGAATCCGTTTTCACTAAAGAAGACTCCTTACAAACCTGTACCATATATACGACAAAAAGTTTAGATATTGGTTCGAACCGTGTTAGAACCGAAATGAATATATTGTGTAACATAACACCAAAAATATACCAAAAGTGAGTTTTAATTGAAATCTGTAGTGGTACTTGTCTTAAAGTGGACTCGGTTTTACTAGAACCGTTTCGGAAAGTTTAATACATCATATGTACACAAAAGTTTATCTCTTTAGCTTGAAGACTTACTTTAAGTATCACGTTCATATTGTAAAATTCTATGATGATTCTATGGAGGGATTCCCTTTTTTACGTACCGTTCTACTTACCTTCTCAGTTTTTGTCCACCTAACTACCTGTATTTTTCGAAAGAGGAAAGACTTACACAAGAAGTCCGGAGTAAAAATAAAAAGGGTGTAGGGACTGACGTGGCCACTTAATAGACAAGTGACTTAGAGAAGTAGGGAAGCTGTAAACCGAAATACTGTTGAAACCCAGAACGTTGTCTTGTGGTCAGGAATAACAGACCTTCTGTAAAGTCTTCCATGATTGTAAATAACTCAGATACACCACGACAACATTCTCGAAATGTCTGTCGTACAGTAAATTAGGAATGTCTTTAAGAGACTTCATACTAGTAGAAAGACTACGACTACAAAGATTTTTAACAAAATGAGACTAAGGTTGAGTGGAAGAAGGATTTTATCACAAAGATTGTAATCGTACTTCTGTAGAAGGGACCCGTACAACTTTAAACTTTCACCTCGGGACTCCAACCACAATGTTTGTTTGAGGGGTCCATTAAGACGATTTTCGCCAGGTACCTGGTGTCAAATTCTTTGAGATAAAATTACAAATATCCATAGCGAATCCTTAGAAACGATAGACAGTCTTATTACGGACACAAAGTAGACGATCAAAAAAAAAAAAAAAATGCAACACCCACTAAGTCTCGAATTAAATTTTACTAATTTTACTTCGTTAAGAGAATGGATTTTATTTTAAATTTTTATCTTATAGACGGAACTTTAAACGGAAATTTATATTTGCTCCGAGGTTTACAAATAAAAATAGTTGAGAGCTCTTTCGGTTTGAAGGAAATATAGAAAGGAAAAGGAAACTCAGTAAGTGGTCTAAGACCACGATCATTAGAGAGGTCTACATTACACGAAGTGACCACGGTTATATTCGTCTCGATTTTCCTTTAGAGGACCTAAAGACTGTTGAAAGTAATCCACATAATAACCGTCCGATGTATCCTTGACCTACTCATTGTAAGTCGTTTAGGTAAACGGAACGTCACCTATCATATTGTATAAAGACTAAACCTTCTCTACTTGACCGTAAAGGTCTTTTTCGTACGAAAGGGGAGTGAATCACAACTAGTGCCACGTGTACCGTACGCGTCACACCGTGACATGCTCCGGAAGTCGAGTGCAGGGAAAAAAGGGAGTATTACAGTATGATATAAGGAATCTAGTTTGTGGACCATATCTTAACAAAATACGGTACTACAGTAGTACCCTTACCAACCTCTTGACGTCAGACGTCCCGTGATCTCAACCATCTAAAGAATGGAACCACTGATACTCCTAATGTCACTGTACTGAAAGTAGTTGTGACTGTGTAAAACCCGACACGCCTATCTTCCTACCACGAGTCTAGTGTCCTTCTTTACCGAGTTTCCTTTATCCTCTACGACATCGATACAAACTTATCTCGTCAAACGTGTGGTACCTTCAGTAATTTCACCATAAAAATAACGTCGTATTGGACTGTGTATGCTTCCGAGCACAACAGGAATAAAGTGATAAGATGAAGAGAAGAAGGAAAGTCTATAATCCTATCCTACTATGAACACCAGTTTAGGAGAAACTTCAATCCGTCCCGGTACACTGAACGAAATATTACAATCGTTTTTTAACACACACACACACACACACACACACACAACCCACATAAAAATGGACAGTAATGGTCTCTCCTTCTAAAAATTAAATAATTTGATATGAACTAAGTGTTACAACACAATTTAAGTCCACATATCGAGGTCTAAGAAGAGGTAATATCCAATAATATAACTTATATTAAAACACGCGAAATGATATTTAGGAAAAACAAATAAAATATCTATCACTACACATAGAAAATTAGGGAATAAAGATTACATAGGAAGAGTCAAGAGAAAAGAGAAAACATGGGTGTTCAAACAAAAGATACAGACACTCAGACAAAGACAAATCATTTATTCAACTAGACATAATAAAAAAGTAACGACGTATATTTAGTATAGTGTATAAGTAGAAAGAGACGGACTGAATGAAGGGTATCATGCTATTATAGATCTAGGTAGGTACAAAGACGTTTGCCACTACAAAGTAAGAAAAAAATACCGACTTACACACACATATGTATATATGTACTGAGGTACATGTTCTTAAACTCGTTTCAGGCCCTCTATCACTCCCTGTCCCTTCGTACCACACGACATCAGGTACCCCAATTTATCTTAACCTGTGATGAAACCTTTACTTGTATGGTGAAGAAATATGTAAGAAGACAGTTACCTGTAAATCTAACAAAGGAACAGAATTCAGTCAGTCAGTCAAGTCAGTGAGTCAGTACAGATTGAGAAACGCTGAAATATCTGACGTTGTGCAGTCCGGTGAGACAGGTAGTGGTCGAGGGTTTCTACTGAGTTTGAGTACAGGTAACTCAGACTACGGTAGGTGGGTAGAGTAGGAGACAGGAGAGGAAGAGGAGGGTGGAAGTGAGAAAGGGTCGTAGTCCTATAAATGGTTAATCAGTCAAGAAGCGTAATCCACCTGTTTCATAACCTCAAAGTCGTAGTCAAGAAGCCACGAGTCGAAAGAAGTGTCTGGTTGAGATTGTAGGTATGTACTGGTGTCCCTTTTCGGTATCGGAACTGATCTGCCTGGAAACAACCGTTTCATTATAGAGACGAAAAGTTATACGACAGATCCAACCAGTGTCGAAAGGAAGGTTCCTCATTTGTAGAAAATTAAAGTACCGACGTTAGTGGTAGACGTCACTAAAACCACGGGGGGTTTTATTCCAGACAGTGATAAAAGTTACAAAGGGGTAGATATACGGTACTTCACTACCCTGGTCTACGGTACAATCAAAAGACTTACAACTCAAAATTCGGTTGAAAAAGGGAGAGGAGAAAGTGAAAGTAGTTCTCCGAGAAATCAAGAAACGAAAGACGATATTCACACCATAGTAGACGTATAGACTCCAATAACTAAAAAGATGGTCGTTAGAACTAAAGTCGAAAACGAAGTAGGTCAGGTCGTAAAGAGTACTACACGAGACGTATACTCTCTATTCGTCCTACTGATATATGTCGGAACTGTATGAGGAAAGGACTAAACGTTTGTCAAACAACAAGGTACAGGTCAGGATTGTCAACGAAGAACTGGATGTATGTCTAAAGAGTCCTCCGTTCAATCCACCGGACCATAAGGGTACAGAAATTCTTAAAAGGAGTCAAACACCACTAGGTGTCTCAGTTTCCGAAACCGTATCAGTTATTTCATCTTCATCTACAAAAAGACCTCGTGAAAACGAAAAAGTCACTAGATTACCTACAACCGTTAAACTTGAGACCAAGGAGACGGAAAAGATTTAGGTCGAACTTGTAGACCTTCAAGTGCCAAGTATATGACAACTTCGGACCGAACCTCTTAAAACGAGTAATGAAACGATCGTACACTCTACTCACGTTAACACTTCATCAAACTCACAAGAAACCGTAACGGAAAGAAACCCTAACCTTAATTTTGACTGGAAAAGATCAGGACACCGGTGACAACTCAAAAGGTTTAAACGACCGTAAAACTCACGTCGTGAAAGTGTCGTAGTAGAAGGTCCTAAATTTTATCGAGTTGACCTTAAGGTAGTGGAGGCGATCGAAACAACATCACTACGAAGGATTTGGGGTGAACTGAAATGTAAGGTACTACAGACTGAGATCCACTTACTAGTGTGGTAACACCAATAGACCCAATACTTCTAGAAAAAAACATATCTTGACACATAAGAACGGTGGAGAAGAATTATAGAAGACGAAGACAATCCAGGTATGGTGAAGACAGGAAATAACACGGGTAGAAACGTACTTTACAAGGGAACTATAGAGATTAAAAGAACTTCTCTAGAGATCAGAAAGGGTAAGAGAAACAAAAGGAGATAAAGAAACGTAACTAGAGACTCCTTCCGAAAGAATAGAGAGGAACGATAAGAAACCTCGAGACGTAAGTTTACCCATATAGAAAAAGAACTGAAAGATGAAAAAGTAAGATCAGAGGATATTACTTTTTCTGTAGAAAAAACCCCACAATCAAGATCTTCCAGAACATACAGAAGTATCTTAACAAGTAGAAGTCGAAGAAGTCGTAATGACCAGTCCCGTAATTGAACCTAAAGACACCATAACTTACTAAACGGAACCTTTGCTTGTCTCTAGTAAAACATTAAAAACTCTAACGTAGGGTCATGATATAAAACCTGAGAGAACAACTAATACTACCGATGAGGTAAAGAAGATTCCCTAAGAACGGGTGTCATCATCTATATTACCAGTAGACTCAATTTAAGTGGGTAAGGTCAGGTAAAATTAAGTGACTAAGGATTTTACAGTTATAAGTGAGAACGGTAGAGGACAAACTGGTGAAGATTATACGGAACTAAGTACGTGGATTGTAAGGTCCAAGGATACGTCATAACGACAAATCCCGTAACCTGAACTGAAGGCAATGGTTAGTGTAGGTGTTGACCCACTACAAAAACGAGACCGAAACAGAGAAGTAAGAAAGACCTCAATATAGAGGTGACTAGAAGTCATCGTATAACCCGTGGATGACTGGACCCCTTAAGTAGAAAGGCACAGAATAGAAAAACGGAAAAGTATGACAAGTACCCCAAGAGTTCCGTTCTTATAACTTCACCAAACGGTAAGGGAAGAGGTCACTTAGTGTAAAACAGTCTTGAGAGGTGGTACTGGTAGAACCCACCGAGATGTGCCGTACCGAGTCTCAAAGTAACTCAATATGTTCCGACACCAGACACACTAGTCTAACCAATCAAAAGACACTAACACCAAACCGAACCGATTTGGTACAGAACTGATGACATTTATTACGACGTCACTTATAACACCACGTGTATAGAAAAACTTAATCTCAAAAGTAGAGAAGTCAATATACGGGTCCTCATCCTAATGACCTAGTATACCATCGAGATAAAAGTCAAAAAATTCCTTGTAGGTATGACAAAAGGTATCACAGACGTGGGTAAATGATAGTGTAGTTCTCACATGTTCTCAAGATTCCTCCTTCAAAATTTATGGTTACGTTTCGAGTCGAAACGGTGAAAGATGGAAGGGTGACTGATACCTTTATTCACAAGTTGATCTTAGAAGACTTAGAGAAGTGACTTATCAATGCTACTAGTTTTGGTGGAAGTTGAGTGTGTCCTGTATCTTATGTCAAAAATTTTTATGTACAGTTACACAACTCACTGACTCTAAACTATCCACCTTTAATATGACGATATGACGTCGTATTCGACTGTATACTAAATGTGGGTATACCGTATATAGGAAGTATTAGTACTATCGTTAAAAGTACACCCCAAGACGACCCGTCATCAATTAACCTATGTAGATTCCTAAACTCTAGTTTAACGGTTGTAGGTGACCTAGTACCTTTTTCGTTCTCTCAAGGTCTTTTTGTAGATAAAGACGAAATAACTGACGCGGTTTCGGAAACCGTCACATCTAGTGTTTTTTGACACCTTTTAAGACTTTTTCTACCCTTATGGTCTGACGGACTGGACGGAGAACTCTTTGGATATACGTCCAGTCCTTCGTTGTCAGTCTTGACCTGTACCTTGTGGTCTGACCAAGGTTTATCCTTTTCCTGATGCATTTCCGACATATAACAGTGGGACGAATAAATTGAAGATACGTCTCATGTAGTACTCTTTACGACCCGACCTTCTTCGTGTTCGACCTTAGTTCTAACGACACTCTTTATAGTTATTGGAGTCTATACGTCTACTGTGGTGAGAATACCGTCTTTCATTTCTCCTTGATTTTTCCGAGAACTGCTTTCACTTTCACCTCTCACTTTTTCACTCGAATTTCGAGTCGTAAGTCTTTTGCTTCTAGTACCGTAGACCAGGGTAGTGAAGTACCCTTTATCTACCCCTTTGTCACCGTCTGAAATAAAAAAACCCGAGGTTTTAGTGACGTCTACCACTGAGTCGGTACTTTAATTTTCTGCGAATGAGGAACCTTCTTTTCAATACTGGTTGGATCTATCGTATAAGTTTTCGTCTCTGTAATGAAACGGTTGATTCTAGGCAGATCAGTTCCGATACCAAAAAGGACACCAGTACATACCTACACTCTCAACCTGACACTTCTTTCGACTCGTGGCTTCTTAACTACGAAAACTTGACACCACAACCTCTTCTGAAAACTCCCAGGGAATCTGACGTTCCTCTAGGTTGGTCAGGTAAGACTTCCTTTAGTCGGGACCCCAAAGAAACCTTCCTTACTACGATTTCGACTTTGAGGTCATGAAACCGGTGGAATACGCTTCTCAACTGAGTAACCTTTTCTGAGACTACGACCCTCCCTAACCCCCGTCCTCCTCTTCCCCTACTGTCTCCTACTCTACCGACCTACCGTAATGGCTGAACTACCTGCACTCAGACTCACTTGAGGGCCACAACCACTACCTGTCCCTCCGGACCGCACGACGCTAAGTGCCCCAACGTTTCTCAGTCTGTGTTGACTCGCTAACTTGATTTGACTTGACTTGACTTCCTAAACTACAGACCGTAAATCTAATCACTTTCAAACCTCAGATATGGTGTCCTCCTTGAAAACTTCATAACTCCCTATAAATCGAACCTCTTTTCCGAATACCCTTTGAACTATTCTCTAAATTTGAGTATTACAGGGTGGTTTATTCCTTCTTTTTCATCACATCATTTTACATAAAATTTTTAAAAGAATCTCGTCCGGATCTGTTTAATCATCACAAATATTTATATATTTGAGTTTCATTAAAAGGATTAGTAATGTCTACAGTTTGTAGTGTCATCTCATAGAAAACCACAGAACTCGAAGAGTAGTCTCCACACTAATCCCTTCATAACGTGTTGGTACTGAGTATCTTTACCAAATTTTATTTACAATCCACACACCCGAGACTTTACCGACCCATGTAATCGTCCGACTTGGTAAATGATCTACTTACAAGAACCTGATTAATACCCCCAATATACTTCCTTTAGTTCACTTTATAACTCTTGTCACCGTGATCCATTTAGTAACTCGACCATCACTGACAATAGTGTTACAAAGTTTCCCTTAGGTATCTAAAATCTAACCAATTCTCTCTCTATTTAAGATATAAAAGAAACGTAGGTTCTTTGTTGAAAAACAGGGAATTTATTTATGCAGTATATCATCAATATCTTTGATTCCAAAGAGTACAACCCGTTAGTCAGATTTTTTTACAACGGTACTCGAAATCTTGACACAGTTTAACCTTCCTAATAAATGTCATTTTGTCCCACATGGACCTGAAGACAAAGACATATCCTTCTAAAGATTTTACTGAGAGGTGCTAAAGGTTGGAATTAGGATCTCTGAGACTTGGACCGGAGAAAAGAGTAGTAATAGGACACTAAAAAAAAAAATTAACTTAAGTATCGTTTTCCATGAAACGACCCCATCAATTTTAATGATTAGTCAACTGGAATTCTGTCCCTCTACTAGTCCCATCTAGATCGTTTTAATATCCTCGGGAAAATTTCGTCTCTCAAAAGAAACCGATTGACGTCTACCCTTTCCGTCTTAAAGTTTCACACTCCTTCTAAGATGTACTCCCGAGAACGACAAACAAAACTATAAAACTTCCCGGACTCTCTTCAGGGTTTGTTCTTTGTCACAAACATCGGAGATCTTATACTCTCAACGAATTCTCTCCCGTTTCGCTCTGGAGTAAGGACGATTGTGTTTTTTGACTTAACAGAGTTACTAGATTACACAAGCCTTTATTTAAAAAGGATCTTGAAATCTAAACTTGTATCAGTCGGTTATGAAACTCACACTATGAGACTCGTCTTTTTGTCTAAATCAATGCGACCTGAAGACTGTATTCCTCTTACATTCTATCATTTACTTAAAACAAATTCGAAGATTCAAACGGAACTAAACAATACTTCGTTATTATCTTTTGGTTATGTCAAATGCTTTTCCATATTCGCACAACTTGACTAAACCGTTTTCTAAGTAAAAAGTATGTTGTTTTCAATTGACGTGGGGAACCAAACCGTTTACACACATGTCGACTACTTTTCTAAATCACATTACTTGATATCTACAGATTAATCTGTCTTTACCTTTAGGGGTAAGATAACCTTCCTAAAAAGTGTCTTAGCCCTCACTAACTGGTAGACTTTTCTGGAACTGGGAAACTGACACTCGACGACTTGATGAAAAGTGTTCTAACAAGACAGTAACTTCAAAAGGAAAGAGAATACAGAAAGTTTGTACATCTGGTGATAGGGGATTTAACATGAATTCCAAACAACATTTAGATTTTATACCCCTTCGAAAGTATCCTTTGTAGATAATAAATTTGTTTTGGTGATAAATTCCGATATTTCTACGTAAAAAAATTTTCTTACAATCGGTCTTCATCGATACACTTTACACAAGAGATAACTATAGACATCATTTGTACTGTTTATTTTTCTACCTGATGATGGTAGTTTTAATGTATGCAAAAATGTATGAATATTTAGAACTTTCTACTTTCAAAGTTTAATTTTAAAGCAGCCGTAACTGTCACATATCCGCCATAAATTTAAATAAACCAAACAGCTGCTTTTCCTACGTGCTACACTCTCGACACAACCTAAAACAACTCCTACTTTACTCCTGACGTCGAACCCTCTGTCTTCGAGTCTATCAACTCTCTGACGAGGTTTCTCCATGGCCCCTCTCCAGTTACACATTCTTAAACCACTTCCCCCTCAAACTACGTCAGTTTATGAATTGAAGTGTTCTCCAAAAGACGATCAGTACTCCCCGACTACAGTAGTACTCTAAGTCACGAAAAGATCTAAACTCCCCCCGAAGGGACTATCGAGTCAACCATTTCTTAGATGGACGTTAGGTCCTCTGGGGTCAAACTAAAGACCCAGTCCTTTTAGGTAACCTCTTCCCTATCCGATGGGTGAGGTCATAAGAACCCGAAAGGAACACCGAGTCGACCATTTCTTAGACGGACACTACACCCTCTGGACCCAACTCTTCTAGGGGACCTCTTCCTTTTCTGATATCGGTGAGGTCGTAAGACCGGACCTCTTGAGGTACCTGACATATCAGGTAACCCTTCGTTTCTCAGTCTGTACTAACTCACTGAAAGTGAAATCTATACTCCTCTACATTTCTAACCCTAGGACCTTCAGTCAAGAACCTTTTATAGACTGACAGATTTCTAAATAAGGCGGTCAAAGGGACCTCGTGTCTCGTGGAGTGAGAGATGGGACTTAAAGGAAGTCCCCCACAGTCGTCGACGCCATCGTGTCCACCTACCATTTACGGGAACAACAACAACAACAAGTCGGAGACCGCTCATGGTTAAACATCAACTGTCCGAACACAACTTTATGCCTGACACGGTCATTTCGTAAGACCCTTTTGGTGAAAGAAAGTTGGTTCTTCTGAGGAATTTTAGCTTGATGTACTTACGGATTGAATATCTATACTTTTCATTGTGTTCAAACTTAACTAAACAGTTTTCACTGAGGTATCGTCTAAATTTGAATCTTAAAAGTAAAGAAAATCTAAATCTCAATAAAGAGAATGTAACCTCTTCCTTTACCGTTAGGTGAGGTCATGATAACGGACCTTTTAGGGTACCTGTCTCCTCGGACCATCCAATGTCAGGTACCCCAGTGTTTCTCAGTCTGTGCTGGCTCGCTGAAGTGAAAGTGAAAGAGAATGTATCGTGACACACACACACACACACACACACACACACACACACACACAAATTGAGTCTACAAGACCACTGTGATTAATCAACTTATAAAAGAGAAGAGTAAGTCTCTGTCACTAAATGGACCAAATATCTATTTCGGTAAACCGTAATACACCGCAATCCGAGATCTTCAGGAAATACACAACGATCGGTAAACAAACCCTATTTAAGTATCCTCAACTGAACGAGTAGACCATTTCTTAGACGGCCGTTACGTCCTCTGGACCCAAGCTAGGGACCCAACCCTTCTAGGAGACTTCTTTCCTTTCCAATGGGTGAGGTCATGTCCCCACCCACTGAAAGTTTTAAGATCGTAAAACAAATTCCGAAAACTACCCAGTCCCGGATTATAAAGAAGGTCGTTCTAACATAGTTGAATGTTAAACACTCTAAGGATTAGTGAATTTTAAGTCGTTTCGTTAAAATACAAGAAGTGCAAAATTATACAGTAGTTTTTGGAAGTGACGAATAACACAACGAATCCGAATAAAGACGATATAGGAAACATAAACTGTTGACTACCCAGGAATTATTATAAACTTCTTACCACTATTATGGTTATGTTTATTTAATTCTATTTGTGTGTCAATATTTTCTTTTTTTAAGACCTTCTTATACCCGTCTCGGTGACTACTTTTAATTGAACCCACACCTTATATCGACACTCATCTCCTCGACCCCGGCATTTATCACACTACAAAATTTAAAGAAGAGTTTGGTAAAGACATAATCAACGTAAAAAAAGTCACTCAATTAAACTTTTTAATAGGAAACCCTTTATAACACCGTTACCTTATCTTCTCTTTCTTTTAAGGTATATCATATAAGTTCTGAACAATTTGACGTACACTCACGCACGATTTAGCAAAGTTAACAGACACTGAGAAACGTTGAGAGACCTGACATCGGGCGGTCCGAGGAGACAGGTCCCCTAAGGGGTCCGTTCTTATGACCTCCACCAAACGGTACGGGAAGACGTCCCTAGAAGGACGGGGTCCCTAGCTTGGACGCAGAGAATATAAAGGACGTAACTGTCCGTTCAAAAAATGGTGTTTACGGTGGATACTAATTGAACGAATTAAAGTAAAATTAAAGGTAAGTGGTAAACTTTATCTAATATAAGAAGAGGTAAAACTCCTACTCTGTCGTCACCAACTCGTTCCCATTTACTGAACAAGGTTCGGTTTCTCGACACGTCGTTCCGGCGACGTTCACTTGAGTCCAAACGGTCTAGATCTGATTAAACGTCGCTTAGACCCTCAAACTATGTGTTTGGATACAAGAAAGAGGTCACGATTCGACAGATAGTCCTCCCGCCACTCGACTGAAGACTCTAGTTCTACAGACGGATGTCTTTTCCCTCGACAACCGAAGAAACGTCTTAGGGTCAAGACTTCAATTACTCAAGCTCACAGACCCTCTTACCCGAAGGGTGTTCCAGTGTGTTACCCTCAGTCACTAAAGACTGAGACGTATAGGTGAAATCAAGGAACGGTCAAGAGAACCTTCGTCGGAACACCAAAGTAAATGACTGTTCCTGTTTAAGGTCCTAGACTAAAGTTCACTTACTTACTCCTATTTTTTTTTTTTTTCTCAGCACTACTTCAGAATATATGTCACCGACGACGGAAAGTTCATACGTTCATTGATGAACGAAAGAAAAGACTTTTCGTCATCGAAGAGAATAATGTCATTCAACACCACTATGTCACTACCTCTAAATCGGTTCATATAAAGACTACCCTTTATTTCCCTTATCTTTTGTTATCGATATTTATATTCCTCACGAAATTCTCCTTGGTCGTACATTTTAGGTATTAAGTGTCAGGTTACCTTGACTTCAAAGTTCTTTACTCTGAGCTTTAAGAATTGTATTTGACAAACTAAGGACCTCTATTATATAGTTTTATCTCCATTACTTTTCTTTAGCGTGTTTAATAGGATTGTAGGACGTAAAATTTTATGACTTTATAAACACAGTAAATGAGAACGTAACCTGTTATTTTTCTTGCACAGTTGAGAGTATTACTCTTTCAGGTTTCTATCCCACCCGAAGTACAGATTAACTAAATTAGTTGGTATGGGATCGTAAAGAGAGACGGATACACGAAACAGAAAGGTAAAGTGTGACAAGTCATGAGTAGATCTCGGTCTGTAGGACCTTACACTTCAGTTCACCCGGAATCTTTCGTAGTGATGCTTGTTTCGATCACCTCCACTACCTTAAGGTCGTCTCGATAAAGTTTAGGACTTTCTACTACGACACTTTCACGACGTGAGTCACACGGTTGTTTAAACCTTTTGAGTCGTCACCGGTGTCCTGACCTTTTCCAATCAAAAGTAAAGTTAAGGTTTCTTTCCGTTACGGTTTTTTACGAGTTTGATGGCGTGTTAACGTGAGTAGAGTGTACGATCATTTCTGTACGAGTTTTAAGAGGTTCGGTCCGAAGTCGGTATGCACTTGACACTTGACGGACTACAAGTTCGACCAAAATCTTTTCCGTCTCCTTGGTCTCTAGTTTAACGGTTGTAGGCGACCTAGTAGCTTTTTCTTTCTCTCAAGGTCTTTTTGTAGATAAAGACGAAATAACTGATACGGTTTCGGAAACTGACACACCTAGTGTTATTTGACACCTGTTAAGACTTTCTCTACCCTTATGGTTTGGTGGAGTGGACGGAGAACTCTTTAGACAAACGTCCGGTCCTTCGTTGTCAATCTTGATCTGTACCTTGTGGTCTGACCAAGGTTTATCCTTTTCCTCATGCAGTTCCGACATATAACAGTGGGACGAATAAATTGAAGATACGTCTCATGTAGTACTCTTTGCGACCTGACCTTCTTTGTTTCCGACCTTAGTTCTAACGGTCCTCTTTATAGTTGTTGGAGTCTATACGTCTACTGTGGTGGGAATACCGTCTTTCACTTCTCCTCGATTTTTCGGAGAACTACTTTCACTT